>JAODUP010000165.1:182500-372500 GCA_025642065.1 Paralvinella palmiformis
GAAACACTGACCAATGACAATTTAATCTCTCATCACTGTTCGTAAAGACATATCCAATTTACAAACTAACTACGGTAGGTGTGGGGGTCAAAATCTTTTCGGTAACAAGGATTTAGTTCTCCCTTTTGAAAGCTTCCTCTGGATGAGTTGCTGTCACAATGGTGACTCGTTACCAGGTGATTACGTGACCAGTTCTGACCTCTGACCCGACATCTATCCTGCCTATGTTGTACACCAACCATTTGGCTGACAACAAAACCTGTCAGTGTTAACTCCTGCCTTAGGTACACAATTATTCATATGGCCATAACTTTTCAACTGATTCAAATAACCATAGGTTATTTTTTTATATTATTAATCATTCTAGTACTTATATCTTGCAAGTTATACATAAAATATGTGTTTTTGTGGGTAGAAACATCATACTAATTTCGTGTTTAAAGGGATCACTCTGAGTTCGTCACCGTATAGCTAATTAATTATACAGCAGTGAGCTCTGGTGGCCTAGCGGTTAAGCACCCGGCACTTGGTGCCAACGGTCACAGGTTCGAACCCCGTAAGAGGTCGAATCTTTTCCAGAGATTAATTTATCGGCTCACAACATCGTGGGTGGATGACCACGTTGGATGGCGCTGCCGTCTCCACTGAATTATTAAAAATAAAGGGGGACGTAACACACTCTGGCAGGGACCACCCTCAGGGTATTTCGACTCTATCTTTCCGTACTGCTCCCCTGTGAGTGGTGGGGGAGGAGAATTCTCAACCACTCAAAAAACATAGAGGCTGTGCCGCATAAGCGACAGCCTGTGGATTTCCCCCGAACAACAAAACAAACAAACATGTTGGCGCTCAGAGAGTGGTGACGTTGTACACATACCCCAGCAAAGCTTGACGAGTGACACCGGACAGAACAGAATATTCATGAGGATGTCGTGATTGGTGTTCGGGATTTGAATTTCTGCATACGCGCAATTAAAATATCAACATAGTGTAACGTCTTTAGCGCTTAATAAAATCACAGTAATATATATATATATATATATATATATATAACTTAATAAACAAAATAACTAGAATTAATCATATCTACAGTTTCAATAAGGAATTATATATTCTGATGTAGACTGAAGATTTACAAAGTATTACTTTAAGCTAATTAAAGTTGGCGTGGAGCGCGGCTTTTAAGCTTGTTACCAATAACAGCCATATTGTATTTCAGAGCAATAGGGTGCGGTACAGAGAAACCATCCTTAAAAGATTATTTTATGTTATAACAAGGGAGTTAACTGCCATTAGGAAATGTATATAACAATTTGCCATACCAGCTTATATAACAGATACCAACTAACCAAGCTAATTGTGTGTGTGTGTGTGTGTGCGCGTCCGTGCGTGTGCGTGTGTGTAAATACAATATGGCTGACGCTAAGTATCAGCATACAAGCTTAACCCTACTAATTCACCAACAGTAGAAGAGATCACAGTAAGAAACACGTCATGATGCTAACATCTAAATGATGTTTCATCTTAAAACAACAAAAGAGACAGGTAGTAGAATTGTTTCACCAATCAAATATTTAAATAATAATCCAGTGAAGGTGATAACCAGACCAGGCACATCGCATGGCCTGACGTACAATCAGACCATATACATCTCTAGACGGTACACATCATCATTCCAGACACATTACCAAACTAGACACATCACCTGGTCTGACATACTATCAGACCAGACACATCTCTAGACGAGACACATCACCAGACTAGACACTTCACCTGGCCTGACATACCATAAGACCAGACACATCTCTAGACGAGACACATCATCATACCAGACACATCACCAAACTAGACACATCACCTGGTCTGACATACCACCAGACCAGACACATCTCTAGACGAGACACATCACCAGACTAGACACATTACCTGGCCTGGCATACTATCAGATCAGACACATCTCTAGACGAGACACATCATCATACCAGATACATCACCAGACTAGACACATCACCTGGCTTGACATACCATCAGACCAGACACATCTCTAGGCGAGACACATCACCAGACTGGACACATCACCAAACTAGATACATTACCTGGCCTGACATACAATCAGACCAGACACATATCTAAACCAGATACAGCATCATACCAGACACATCACCAGACTAGACACATTACCTAGCCTGACATACCATCAGACCAGACACATCTCTAGACGAGAAACATATCATACCAGATACATCACCAGACTAGACACATCACCTGGCCTGACATACCATCAGACCAGACACATCTCTAGGCGAGACACATCATCATACCAGATACATCACCAGACTAGACACATCACCTGGTCTAACATACTATCAGACCAGACACATCTCTAGACGAGACACATCATCATACCAGACACATCATCAAACTAGACACATCACCTGGCCTGACATACCATTAGACCAGATACATATCTAAACCAGACACAGCATCGTACCAGACACATCACCAGACTAGACACATCACCTGGCCTGACATACCATCAGACCAGATACATATCTAAACCAGACACAGCATCATACCAGATACATCACCAGACTAGACACATCACCTGGTCTGACATACTATCAGACCAGATACATATCTACAGACCAGCATCTACGAACATCACTCCATACCTGGGATACATAGACCAGACACATTCTAACGAACACATCATACCAGACACATCATCAAACTAGACACATCACCTGGCCTGACATACCATTAGACCAGATACATATCTAAACCAGACACAGCATCGTACCAGACACATCACCAGACTAGACACATCACCTGGCCTGACATACCATCAGACCAGACATATCTCTAGGCGAGACACATCACCAGACTGGACACATCACCAAACTAGATACATTACCTGGCCTGACATACAATCAGACCAGACACATATCTAAACCAGACACAGCATCATACCAGACACATCACCAGACTAGACACATTACCTGGCCTGACATACCATCAGACCAGACACATCTCTAGACGAGAAACAGTATCATACCAGATATACCACCAGACTAGACAAACCACCTGGCCTGACATACCATCAGACCAGACACATATCTAGACGAGACACATCACCAGACTAGACACATCACCTGGCCTGACATACCATCAGACCAGACACATCTCTAGACGAGACACATTATCATAGCAGACACATCACCAAACTAGACACATCACCTGGCCTGACAAACCATCAGATCAGACTCATCGCTAGACGAGACACATCATCATACCAGACATATCACCAAACTAGACACATTACCTGGCCTGACATACCATCAGACCAGACACATCTCTAGACGAGAAACAGCATCATACCAAACAGTCTATTCAGCCAAATCTCAGACACATTTCTGTTTATTCTTTGGCCATAAACACCACTGCCACTGTGATCCTGTAGGTTTTAGGACATCCGTATATCAGCTAATTATTACCGAGTTCAATACGTCATCCCATCTCCTTTATAATGTCAATCAACAGAAGACAATGGTGGATCTTTCTCCATCCTCTAATAAGAGACGTGCTTTCTGCCAATTTCCCGGTTTTGTTACAATCCGCCACGGAATTGGTGGCTCTTTGATCAGAGAAGAAACCCATCTCCAATTATCGGATGATGATAATACAGAGAAGCCAAAACGGGGCCAGATCACATATCATAGCAGCTGCGCGTCTCTATTGGTTGGGCTAAGGGCTAGACATCCACGGTATCAGACAGAAATAGGTGATTACAGACAGACAGATAGATGGACAGACCAGATCAGCAGACAACCGAGAGACAGGTGAACAGACAGAGACCGTTAAACAGACATATATATATATATATATATATATATATATATATTATGTGTATCTATATCTGACACACACACACACACACACACACACACACATATATATATATATATATATATATATATATATATAACTCTGGGATATATATATATATATATATATATATATATATAGAAGAGAGACACATTTACCTGTACATCTATGCACAGATATCCATTCAGAAATTCATCATCTGGATTCTTTCCCTAAAGTATTCACTTAAACGTTTTAATCACATTTATCTGTTTGGGTGAGTAAATGAGAGAGAGGGCGCGCGCGAGAGAGTGAGTGAGTGAGTGCGTGTGTGTGTGTGTGTGTGTGTGTGTGTGTGTGTGTGTGTGTGTGTGTGTGTGTGTGTGTGTGTGTGTGAAAGAGACAGAAAGACAGACAGACAGACAGTGAGAGAGAGAGAGAGAGAGAGAGACGCACTATCCTCATCAGTAGGCCAGCTGTAAGTCTCCCGGATAGTTACATCCTTTCAGCAGGACACCGCCATGATACAGCAGCAGCAGGACACACGCACACACGCAGACACACGCACACGCACACACGCGACGCTTGTCTTGCGGCCTCCCACTGATCAAAGCCGCAGAGACACGGAAACCACGTGCCGAGTCACAAACACGGAATCATCAACCGACATACGGACAATTGGCATACCATGAAATCACCAATTATCGCCCTGATGACGGGAAGCTGCTTAGAATATGGCATGACGAGATACATAGAAAACGGAGCATGGTTAGCTAGAAGACACCGAGGTAACCTCAGACAATGGACTTCGGGAATCATCAAACAGTCAATGGCTAGAGCGGGGTAGTAGAGACATGGCTGGCAATGGAAGATTAGGGTATGCAAATAAAACCCGAGATACCCAAATACCGAACTTCACAACGTTGAATATAGATGGTGCATGATTAAAAATAGTTGTTCTGCTTTAAAACAAGCCGTGCAGGTCATCCCTCCACGGCTGGTTGCGTAATAAGTCTATACACGGCATCAAGAAGAGCAGAATTACCCCCTGCTCGTTCTATCTGGCATTGAGGTATATACCAGAGAAGTGGCACCACAGAATAAATTACATAATAAATTATTAAATCTATCACTGGAACCATTTGTCCCTCAGTTTACTAGACTTCCTATGGTTCATTACGGTTATTACATTAAGATACCATCTACAATTAGGACCATTGGGTATACAATCTGCAGATTCCACTCCATCTAAGTACACGCTGTCAAGTCACTTTTCATAGTATATACAAAAATCAACCACAAAGCATGTTATCTAATTTCTAGCAAACACACGATGAACAAGAGCAAAAATTAGTGTGTATGTCTTCTGATAACTTCTTAATGGGCGCAAGCTAATTTATTCTCATTTCAGATATTTACTACTGTGTATGGCAGAACTCGCATAGGCTTGTGCGTCCTCCCGCGTCTCCAACTATACTACTAAGTATTTGCTATTTATTTTTTAATAATAATAATAATAATAATAATAATAATAATAAACTTCTATAGCGCCAATATTCTCGAAAAGAATCCAGCTCAGTGATGCACCTAGTACAGGAGTTGGGCAAACTCATAGTCAAGGTACATGCAAATTTCATTAAAAAAATATCGACTGTTATCAGAAATGTTGCCGAACAGCACAGATATTAAACCTTATCATAAGGGTGCGTCTTAAATTTTTATTTGGTGAGTGGACGCATTGCCTTGCCTCAACGCCAGTGACAACTAGAACGTGTGGCCGGCCGAAGGGCAATTCCCGAAGGAAACACCTAGGTACGTTGATATAGGTTCTACGGAGTAGTGAAGACACTTGGTTGTTAAAACTCCGGTCGATTCTTGTTATCTGCACAAAGATGTTACTTAAAACGGATCACGACAGATTGTAACGATCCCCCATCAAATGTTTATCTAATCTGGATTTAAACGTATTTAGTGTACGTCTATCTACTACGTATGTTGGTAGTTAATTGCAATCGTTTGTCACTCTCTGGCTGTATACTTTCTGTCTCAAACTTGACATTGAGCAGCGTTTCACTACCTTGAGGCAATGCCCTCTGGTGTTTGGCTCGTCAGCCAGTGATAGCGGAATTAGCTCGGTTCCTGTCTGTCTATACCGTTCATGATTGCGTAAACTTGAAACATGTCGTCTCGTCTCCTACGGTCGTACAACGATTGTAGTCTCAGGGCTTCTAGCTTGTCCTTGTATGGCCGACTTTTTGAGTTAGGTATAGCTCTTCCCTGGAATTATACAACTCTCATCACAAGATTAGGACTCAAATCCTGAACTGAAGACTTGCAACACAATGCTCCAGATACGAATCGTATCGGAGCGCCCCCTATGATTCTGTTGGAAACGAGAAAACAATAATTACAACATCTGAATTTTAACAGACGTTTCAAGCTTGAAATTCCATCGCACAGAACTCTGCATTGAGATCCATCAACACTCGGGGATCATAGGAATTCGGGGTGATCGGGTATAAGATCAGAAAATTTCTACTGATCCGTTGGTGGGGTATTAATACGCCAACTGCTTCCATTTGCCATCAGAACAACACCATAACAACAACAAAAACATCAGACAGTGACTGTCAACAACAGAAGTGGGCCTGTTAAAAGGACTAACTCGCGGCTACATTAAACCGACTAAAACAGACAACGCCATTTCAATAAGCTCGCGTTTATCATATTGACGGATGTGTGTCGAATTGGCTGGCTTTGGAAAACTCGGATGCAAATCTCGTTTCTGATATCAAACGGCACGGTGATGGTGATTGGGTACAGACAGACCTTGCATCTGAACCGCGAAGGCGCATTCATAAAATCCTTTCACCAATTTCTAACTCCGACATTAATAATTGGACTGCCCGCGACCGGTAATTTTGTTCTTGTTGTCATGAAGACATTTCAGCTCCAAAAAGGTTCACGCAGTTAATGGACCGTTACGATAATTATAGCGTCATCAAAGCGATGTTTGGGAGATTGTTGAAATGGTGTGGTTTTGTCTTATGGGATTAACATTTCAAACTGTCAGATTTGGGCTCATCGAAAGTACAAAGTGAAAGACTATCAAAGGCTCATGAAAGGAAACCAAAAACGTTAACAACCATTACATGTGTTGTTATGACGTGTAATCAACGTTGAACGGAGGTGATTAGTTGATCAATTCTCACTGTTTATATATTAATTGCATTCTAATGTATATAACTAAAAACCCGTTTAGATTATATCTACTGAAATACATTAGGAAAAAGAAGAAAGAAAGAAAACAAACATTGTGCAATGGTAGTTTCATTGAGAAGCTTCTGACAAAAGGGTTTGTGCAACTTTTATCATATTCAGCTCTTTCATTGTATGACATAGAATATCTCAATTATTAATATAAGCCTCGGCTTGATTCTTCACGTTGAAAGCAGTCTGTAACTCTGGTAATCCGGATTTGATAAAAAATATATATTCTCGATTGATGTTGTTACTTTTTCCTACCCTAGTCATTACAGGTGTTACTGCACTTATCTAAATATCATTAAAGAGATTCCTGACTTATAACTTTATTTCAGGTGATGATGTTTCACTTACTCTGAAAAATGCCAGTTAGCATAGACATCGCATTAATGTGTTTGTGTGCGTGCGTGCACGTGCATGAATGTGCGTGCGCGCACGCTTGTGAAATAAATTATCACTAATGACACATACTGGTTTTAGTAATGAAAGACAATAATAATAATATTAATATCAATCAAAATTCACCTTGATAAAGTCTATATGACATATTTGCGTGCGCAGTTCAAATACAATAGACTTAAGACAATGGTTTCAGTATAAGAGATGACATACTAATGGTATATCTCTCAGATGAAATCATTTTATTGAGCCTGTCATCCCTCAAAACAATTACGTCAGTTCAAATGCTCTGGCTGTCACTATAATTCCAGCTATTTCGTTTAGTCGTTCAACATACCGGTATATTCCTCTATAGACGTGGCTGTATACAGCATGAAAACAGTTCCACAATCAACCGGTATTGAACTTTGTTTTCCTGTTACAAGTGAAATGATGCTCAACCTTAATGACAGAATATTATCAGTGCATTTACAGTTTGATGGTACAATCACTGTATTAAGAGCAGCCTTTGTACTGAGATGTAACATCTTAAAATGATTAAAATAAGACGGCAAGATGACAATTGCGTGCGAATTATCAAAATTTATTACCTGGTAAATATGACAGTAGGTTGAAACAATAGCTTGTCTCAGATTGTAGTGGTAACAAATATTAGTAGTACTCGAAGGGGGGGGGGTTGTCTGAGGGTGCTGCTTTGAGGGAGTTTGAGCGTCAACTTGCATGGACAGTACAGGTGAATGGATTGTCTGTTTAATAACCCCCCCCCCCATTAATCACATCTAGTACACATTACTGAACAGCTGTTGGCTAGGATGACGTGATTTTATATTTAGGGATGAAACACCCGAAAGACACAGGTAACACTTTAATTTGACCAAATGGCTTGGCCGTCTGCAGTAAATTACGGCAGTACGTTCGTCTCGAATAAAGCCGATGTCCCTATTAAAGAACTTATCGGGTAAAATTCTCAGATGAAAAACTGCTGACGGCAACATCGTTTCTAGATAATTACTATAAATAAGAACATCGGTGCAGCAACCCAGTCAAAAGATTACAATCAACGAAATACCGCGTTCAGGTTATAGTTTATCCATTACCTTCTATCATATGGATGGATACCAATCAAATATTGGTCAAAGCACAAGCCCCATATTAAACATGCCTCGAGCAAAACAAGGAGCCCGGTGCATGCGATATTTGCTCAGTTTGGACTAATTACCAAATGTTTTCATTTTGCTGACATAATTTGTTCGTGATCATTAATATTCACTTAATCAAATGATCACAGCTGAGTGAGCGGTCTGTATCAGCCAAGGACTGATCACAGAATAGAAATCTCGAATGGCCACTTATTAGTATTATTATTATTATTATTATTAACACCTGCCGGGTATTGCCTGACTGACTGACATCCAAGTATAATATCTTATCTGTTAGGGAACAATTCTGGATTGTTAATGGCGTCATCGTGTCGCGTCAGTCAGCAACATCGGCACAAATGATGGTTCTCTAGCTGATTGACCGACTGATTCACTGATGGACAGATGGACCAACTGATCGACTGACAATTATTTACTGACTGATTGAGTCATGGTTGACGTGACGTTATGACAGTAAGCACATCTCATCCATGTTATCTGAGGTTAAAATGGCGTCTCATCTCCTGCGATCAACAACTGGATAAAAAGACAGGTGTCAACTTGTTGACTTGTGATAATATGTCAACACGGGTCAACACAGTGACACGTCTGACAGCCATATTGTCGCAGTGTCAAAGCTCCCTGACAGTTTGAAAAATGGAAACCAGAACACGATTATAACATTTTATAAGGATGGGCAGAGAAGCAGACAGACAGGCAGACAGACATATATATATATATATATATATATATATATATATATTATCATTGGGAATTGATAATAATTCTCACCATATCATTTCACTAAAATCACTTGTTAAAGGTCAATAAAATGATGCCAATGCAAAGTACATTACAATTATTATGTGTAATGAATATGTCCGACCATCAGTGGTAAATGGACACACACACACACACCCCTCTCTCTCTCTCTCTCTGTGTGTGTATATATATATATATATATATATATATATATATATATATATATATATATATATATATTGCCATGGTCAACGTAATTGAGTCATTGGGTGTTTTGTTTCGCTTCGGCGTTGGGTGGCTACACAGTGGGAAATATAGTCCAGAGGTAACACCGCGGAGCAACAACCCACAAACACAGCTATCACTTAGATTTGAACCAACGACTTGACTATTTGTAATACAGTGAGTGCTCTATTCATTGTGATTTTAAAGTACCCTGCTAGAAAATGCCTAATAATAGTGATATACCTAATCAACTGAGAGTGTGCTACAGACGATGGTGTTATATAACGTATTTTTCTGGACAATAACATTTCAGTTGTCCTATTCCATTCACTGAGTGTTTGCTGATTTATTAACGTCCACTCTCTGATTATCTTCCTCGTACCCTGGCCCGTATGTCTATTGTTGTGCCGGACTGAATTTATGGTAACCAATGAAGCGCGTCCGTGATTGAATGACAATTGGATAAACCGCAACAATATGAGAAATGTCATATTTATCACCTGAGACATCGGGATGGAGGGGGGGGGGTGATTCAGGCCATAAGAGAAAAGTTCTGACTTATTATATAACTAACACACACAACACAACACACTATTAATGAAAATATGGAGACAACAAATTAAAATATAAAACAATGGGAAACACACACACACACACACACACACACACACACACACACACACACACACATATATATATATATATAAATATATACATACATACATACACACACAAGCCATGACCTACTTTCCTGTGACTTTTCTCGTCACCATGTTTCTTTGAATGTCAAATTATTTATGACCGGCAATGTGTCAAGATTAATCATTTTTTTCCTTAATCTCAACAAAATAACCAACAATCCTCGCATCACCTCGACGGTGACGTGCTATACACGGTACAGATAAGGAGAGGTCAAGGTCGAGCATCAACAACCACCACAAAACAGAGAGACATTCAAGTGAGCACGCCTCGACCGTGGATCTCTGTATCAGAGTGTCCATTAACTGGTAAAGTACGGATCGGACGGGACCAACGGGGGTCGAGCCAGATCCCGATCTCACGTCATACGTAATAGTGGCCTCATTGGACCATCGTATCACTCCATTGCGTATAGTTTACGTCGAATGTCAAAAACAGGGCGTGACATTTTATTTCCATCCTATCATCCGGTCTTGTATCTTTGAAATCTGCTTAGGTCCATCCACTCTGGATGATGATGATGATGATGATTGATGTTTTACGGCCACTTTTGTGCACACGGTAGGCAAAATGGGCCGAGCGACCTCCAAATGTAATGAAGCGAGGTCAAAGATGAAATTACCTTCAGATATCCCCACGCCCAGATTCGAACACGAGTGGTAGTGATCTGTCGTCCAACACGCTACCGCTAGACCATGGACACGCCCCAGGTCCACTATGGAAATAAGTTGTTTGCTATTCTTAGTTTTGACTTTTACTGTCAGCCTATTTTGCCCTTTCGGGGAGAGCGTAATTTCTCTTTTCGGGGAGAGCGTATTTTTCTCATTACTCAGAAAGCTTGAATTCGGACAACAACAAAAGCGCCAAATCCCAAGAAGGAAACGACAGAAAATGCCCTCAGTTGTCTAACATCGCCGAGAGATCGGTTAAGTATCGGGACCCGTATGTGGGGCTACATGCAAACAAGTGATCGTGACCGATGTTAAGTCTTATGTACACGGACCATCTATCTTAACGCTAAGTATACACGACAACAAGCCACTTCCGCGCAGCTATTCCAGGGAAGCATCCTTCGTCATCAACGTCGGTGTGTGGGTGTGGGTGTTGGTGGATGTGGGTGGGTGGATGGGTGTGGGTGGAGTCACGCGTGTACTGGGAGAGGGGGGGGGGCATTTATTTAATTTTTTATTTAATACCACACTAGCGCTATTGTTCTCCAGGGTCGCCCCAAGAACATCTTATGTTCTTAGTCAGAACAAAGAAGACCATCTCCATCGCGGCGCCCCCCCCCCCCCCAACTCCCCAGCAGCAGTACCACGACCACTTTATCCCGGTCGCCCTCAGTGATATCTTTTTGTTTGTCATTCCTTTGATGTTATACGTATTTGTAAGAGACGAGAGATGCAGATATGTCGTGATGAACAGTTAGGTCCTGTAATATGGATGGCCAGCCTTCAAAGCGTGTGCGTGTGTGTGTGTGTGTGGGGGGGGGGGTCCCTTTACAGATCCCCATGCCAGGCGGCGGGGGGCGGGGAAAGGAATGGAAATTCCGGATCTACTGGAATCTGATTGCCCACTTTCGGTTAATTGATTGACGATAATGCCGATGGCATCGCGGTTTTCTAACAGGAAATCTCTGATTTTCCACACAACAGTGTGATAGTCGTGGTGGTAGTGATGGGGGTTGGGGGTGGGGGGGAGGATGTAGGATTTAGCTAATCCTATCTCATAGCTTTGTATTGTACAGAAATAGGAGAAAACGCCATAGGAGTAGATAACAGGAAATATGATGTAAATAGAGTGAGACGTGGGAAACTGGTCAGATACTGGGAGGATACTATTGGAAACAATGAAGAGAAACAAAGAAAAGACACACACACATATTGTCAGTGTAACATAATGCTACTGAGTGAGTGAGTGAGTGAGTGAGTGAGTGAGTGAGTGAGTGGTAGTGAGCGAAACGCATAGGTGGGGGGTGCGTGGAATTAGCAGCAGCCAGCCCATAGACAAGGGTAACAAAAACTGACTTGCCACAGAACAAAACATATCCGGAGAAAGCCATTACATTCAGCTATTGGTCAATATTAGCGCTTCGCACGTCACGTCACTCGACCGCTGGACCAATCAAATTATATCGGGAGCCGTCCTCTTGACATATGGCCATCTGAGCGTTAATGATCACGATGTCAAATCTAATCTGATGTCTCATCCGAATTATCAACAGTCGCAAGATTCCATTTCTGCCGGATCACTTCCCGACACTAATGGTGGGATAGGGTGAAATTAGTGACAGCCCTTAGACAGACGGAGAGACCAACCGACAAACTGACGGATAACAAGATATAAATATAGACGTGCATGTATGAAAGCAAGCAATCACGCACGCACCCAGGCACACAAACAAATAAACAAGTACTAGTATCTTCTAACGCCAGTCATGTTACTAATGGTAATTTAAATGTGTGTGTATGTGTGTGTGTGTGTATATATATATATATATATATATATATATATATATATAGTAAAGCAGTAGACTGATACGTAATGAAAATAAATACCACCCATCCAATTACAGATTAATAATGGTCTGAAAAACATCAATAATTGTGTCAGTTGTCAATAAACAGCAAAGTAACATCACATGACTAAATCGACAAGAAGACGTTCTCATAAAAATTGATTGATTGGTTTTTATTCAGAGATATAAAACACAACATGGTTAATATTGCATTACATGGATCAAAACGAAATATAGCAATATAGGGTATATATATATATATATATATATATATATATATATATAAAGGTTATGTTTAGACTCGGCTGATGCGGTAAACATTATCTATCAAGTCATCTTTGGTTGTGTTATTTTATACATTTCGACGCTATTGTCACTTTATGTACAGATTAACGCTTGAAAGAGACACCGAACAGGTCCGACATATGGTAGAGAGTTGAGGTGTCTCATAAATGATATTGTTTTGTTTAGAAACAGATAAATCGTTGTGGGCAATGAGGAATTAAACTGTACTGTTTATACTTCATGCATTAGACATTATCACAACGAAAACTAAACTTTTAAAACTAACTGTTGGCACAAATAAACGTACCGGATGTCAACAACTCTTGTTACAGATACATGGTCAGATAAGAGATGTAGTGAACATCAGCAGGTGTCTCCAAGTATATGCTCGGGTACAGATACTGATGTTCAAAAATGAAAGCATAATTCGGCAAGAGATCGTGGATGAGTATAAGATCTTTGTTCAGATTTGGCGCTGGACTCACTTGGGACATACGGCCAAGTCCACGAGAAAGGGTCCCACAGAACAAACACAGGTATGACTGAGCTTCGAACCCTGACCTGGCAGTTTGCGGCACAGCGCTCTAACCTTTGTGCTACCAGTACAGCCTGGAAAATAATTTCTTATTCATTCAGTTATGAGTAAAGGTTCAGTAAAGGTTCAGTAAAGGTGCAGTAAAGGTTCAGTAACGGTTGAATTCGTATCTGAATAGATAAGGTCAACCATTCTACCACCTGAGTGTCAGGGTGGAAATTATTGCCGCGTAAGATACAATAGATGAAGGAAAAATTCCCTGGCACAATGTGTACCTGAACAATAACAATAGACAGTCCGTCTACGAAACAGTCACAGAAAGGTCAACTGAGCTGATTAGTCAAAGACACGAAAACGACTTAAACACCACAGGGAAGATACCCGCTGGACAGTCACTGAGAAGACGTATACGAAATAGTTAAAGACAAGTCATTTATGAAATAGTCGCATGTAACTTATTGTGGGGACAGTCACAAACAAGCCTGGACTGGCAGAAACAGACAGTCACAAACAACTCTGGACCGGCAGAAACAGACAGTCACAACCAAGCCTAGACTGGCAGAAACAGACTATCAGAAACAAGCCTGGACTGGCAGAAACAGACAGTCACAAACAACTCTGGACCGGCAGAAACAGACAGTCACAACCAAGCCTAGACTGGCAGAAACAGACTATCAGAAACAAGTCTGGACTGGCAGAAACAGACAGTCACAAACAACCCTGGACCGGCAGAAACAGACAGTCACAACCAAGCCTAGACTGTGGTAGAAACACACTATCAGAAACAAGCCTGGGCTAGCAGAAACAGACAGTCACAAACAACCCTGGACCGGCAGAAACAGACAGTCACAACCAAGCCTAGACTGTGGTAGAAACACACTATCAGAAACAAGCCTGGGCTAGCAGAAACAGACAGACGCAACCAAGCATGGACTGGCAGAAACGGAGTCAGAACCAAGTTTGGACTGTGAGAAACAGACAGTCACAGACAAGCCTGGACTGGCAGAAACAGACAGTCACAACCAAGCCTGGACTGGCAGAAACAGGCAATCAGAAACAAGCCTGGACTGGCAGAAACGGAGTCAGAAATAGGCCTGGACAGTCATTCGAATGGCCAGCATTTTTATGTACACTTTGTATGTTAAATCGCTGACACGAAATGCCATCCTCGGTAGAGAGAATAGATAAATGTCGGAAGTTGACAATCCACGGAGAAGATCTATGAAGCATAACAACAAACTACTGCGGGGTCTAAACCATCAACTAACTTGGCCACGGCCCCTTAACTGTAGCACATAATACGGACGATGTCCTATCTTATAATGGTATTACCCCCCAAAAAGATAGGCCACAACGGTGTCATCGTTGTCTCTCTCCGTGTAGAACATCTTATCATCATCATCATCATCATGCTGCTGGTGGTGGTGATGATGATAACGATGATGCCGAGTCTCGGAAGAGACCATTTTTCATGTGAGACGACATCTTTGTCAATCAATAGACAGCCATGTACGTGAATGGTTAATCCAGGTGTAACGACAGCAACGACGGTGAAAACAACAAGGTTTTGTTGTTGTTGTCGTTGTTGTTGTACCTGATATCTGTAGAGCGAGTTCCATTTATGGAAGCACTTAAGAGGAGATTTTTCAAATGGTTCACGATGAATGGTGGCATCGATGTCATTCAAATGACAGGTGTGTCAATGTCTACGGTAATTATAGAAGATGTGACAGCTCAGCTGATAGAGTGCTCTACACGGGTGTTCTCTTCTTCTGGATGTCCTCAGTTCGAGTCCTACCATCACCATCGCGGTGGACAACATGTTTCCGTCCCCGTTTACGTCGTTCCACTCATTTCTGGATGTAGATAGTTGACATCCAGAACAGTGAGATGATAAAGCAGCACGTGGAAGGTGCTGTGTTTTGTAGTGTAATAACACCGTCCTCGTCAGGAATGTAGTCACGTGGATAAGTAAAATGGTACCAACAAGACACCAATTATTATCTTATAGCAAACTATATAAAGTAATAAATCACTAATATAAATAGTTAGTGTACTTAGCTAATTTATGTTAAATATCAAACTTATTATTATTATGATCGATGATTGATGTTTTACGGCCACGTTTGTGCATATGGTAGGCCAAATGGGCCGAGCAACCTCCAAAGGTAATGAAGCGAAGTCAAAGATGAAATACCCTTCAGATATGCCCACGTCGAGATTCGAACTCAGGTGGTAGTGATCTGTGGTTCAACGCGCTACCAACTAGATTACGGAGGCGCCCCATTATTATTATTATTATTATTATTATTACTATTTGTACTATAACAATGAAGTAGACGATTTTTTTTTAGTATCGACATTCCTCTGTTTAACCTTCCTAGTCCCTGTACACCGAGGATCCTCGTCTCTGGAGAATGCAGTGATCCGGACTCTCCTCCATTGGCTGATACGAAACACTAACTTTACAAATCAAACAAACATCAGTATGAGATATTTGTCTAGATAACGTCCTTATCTGGGGAGCACATAACACTTCATAACTTAAGTATCGGACAATACATTTCGATATGTGAACATAACAGTCTTACGGAATGAATGTGAACATGAACCGGTGCAGCCCACTCACTCTCTCTCTCTCTCTCTCTCTCTCTCGTGTGCGCTAGTGCACTCATGCCCTTTGTGTCATTATATATATATATATATATATATACGGGGGCGCCTCCTAGTAGCGCGGTTTGCCACGTATCTATAGTACCCGTGTTCGAACCCCGGCTGGGCTATGTCAGAAGGGTGTTTCATCTTTCACTTCGTCCGATTACCTTTGGAGGTCGCTCGGCGAATTTAGCTTACCTTGTGCACAAAAGTGGCCGTAAAAGAGCAACATTTACAATATTTACATAATACCTTCAAGAAATAGTCTATATCACAGAATGGAGAAATATCTTCTATATTACATATTCCTATTTATTTTGATATTACTGGGTTATTTGAAGGGACCGGGCTGCTTCCAACCCATATCAAGCATCACCTACTACGTCATACCTTTGTTTACGTCTAACATGATTATAGTTTGTTCTCCGATCCGTAACTGATACACCTGTACCATCAGACACCACTGTCAACACCCTGTGCAGTATCCTATTTTTAGTTAGCGATGATGGATGTACACCATACAGTAATTGATCTCGGCAAACCGGACATTCGAAGATGTCATCAGTCCGGCAGCAGCAAATTAGTAGATTTGAACCATGGTCCCGTCATTCTCTGGTTAACGATCACATACCACTGAGCTACGACAGTACATGGCGTTTGAGGATATCTGACCCAGCTGATGTCAGTAGCCACATAAATAGAGATCCTATAATATATGACGGGTCATTAGCCTGAAGGCTACACCAACCCGTACTATAGTCAAAGATGGGTGTTCGGTGCCAGAGATGAAGGATGCCATCGCGAAGGTGATGACAGTCATCATGTCCAGTACACAGCTGGTTTATCAGATGTGTCCATCATTCCGAGTTCGCACACACACACACACACACACACACACACACACACACACACACACACATACACACACATTATAATATATATATATATATATATATATATATATATAGTTTGTATGTGTCCACCTTATACACATCATGTACGTCAGATCTGTCCATCACGACACATGGAGGTCTTCCTGAGCCCGCCACTTGCAGGACAACCAGGCTGACCACATTCACTCCGAAACGGAGGAAACGCCGATGACACGACAGTGATCTCATCGTGAACTCATCCAGACACGGCTTCGGTTTTTGCCGTTCAAGCCTGCTCGATGATGGAAGCCTATGCTTTTAATCAGCTGCTGCTATCTGCCATCCTCCAGCGGCGACCGTCACAAACCATCCATCTAAAAGCTTCCCATTCATCATCAACAACATCAATAACATCAGAAACACTGATCGGCTTTTATCGTGTAAGCGAATCATGTAATTGATCTGGTATCGTCGATAAAAACAGCATCAAAGCGAGCCATTATAATATATTCTAATTGCCTTCAGAAACGCTTTAAGACTAGATCATATTCGGTCATTCCTTTCCGACTACGCGGATACTGTCGCCAGGAATCTGCCCCTCTCCCCGCCAAACCTCTTCAAACATCTTCCGAACTCCATCCCATATTTTGTTATGATTATACGGCTTACTGACCACAAAACCCTTCCCTCTTGAAACAATTTCCACCACAATTTTCTCTTCCAAATCTCTTTATCTTCCATCTTCGAACTGCCCCAAATCCCACACCCTTTCCCCTCAATTACTGTTTACTCCATTCCCAAATCTTCGTCCTTCCGCCCCTCTTCAATTAAAATCATCTCTCTTACTCCGAAACTCTCTTGTTCTTGGCTATAAAAAATGCCCTTTGGTCAAACAGCTATCGTGAGGACGACACAAGTAATTGTCAAGAAAAGAAGAAACATTGGACGATGGACGATGCTGAGATGATGGTGTTAATTAAATTTCCAAATGTCAACAATTAAGAGAAATATACAATTATGAGCTGTATGGAACGAAACCTTTGACTAATGAAATATGATAAATGTCATGTAGAAACATGGAAGTACATAGATTACACAGTGTATGATTAATTAATGCTGTTACAGATAGCTGACATGGATGTTGGACGTAGGATGTTGGACGTAGGATGTTGGACGTAGGATGTTGGACGTCCGCTGTTATTTTGGTGACTTCGGAATGATAAAAAAAACCACATCGCACAAAGAAGAATGATAATTAAGTACTGGGAGAGGACACCGACATCGCTGAACAATCTGATCGTATGTTGTTGCTGGGCCAGGAAAAGTAACTTAAAAACCGACGACTGTTTAGTCAGATGAAAACGAAGATGAGTCAAAAAAGAAGAAGGACAGTGTTTATCCGCAAATCCATTTGTCCACATCACCGTATTTACAGTTCTGAACTTGGACGGGCTAAATTAGGATGCTGGTTGAGTTTGTCATCTTTCTACTGTCAAAGTTGCTTAATAACCACCTGCTACGTCGTGCTGTGAGAAAGTGGATTGTTAACGACATTGTTAACAGTATCAGTGGTAAACAGAGCCGCTTCGTTTCCACAATTCGGAGATTACGGGAAATATAATTAACACATTTCCAGGTAAGATCTCTCGGATCAAATGCTGAAATCATAGAGTACGAACCAGAAATGTGTCAACATCTGCAAAACTGACAGCGAATAAAATACACACTACAGAAAGGACTAAACGAGTTCAAAATGTAAGTACATATCAATCACAATCTGCATAATTGAAAATGTAATCAGAGGATACGCTTAGACATGTCATAATTAATTACAATACATAAACTCAGACTATGTTTACTCACTTAGGCAGTTCTTCGTGTGTCGGTTCCTGCAAGAACAATATAACATTGTTGTTAATCTGATTAAGAACCATCATTAACATACATAATTAACATAACGGAGATAGCTTCGTGCGAGTGAGACAATATTGCCGGGAACGATCAATATCAAAGAGGAAATGCAACATCTAAGTATAAACATCGTCAATCCTTATTTATATTAAATTTTATGAGCTCGTCTCATAAATTTCAGATGAACATCATTCCATTTTAGCAGAATATTGCCATATTTTAGCGTAAACGTGGACTATAAAAAACGGAATTGTTGATGAAAGATTCGGTTCAAGTTAACAGACTTGGGACAGACTTGGGACAGACATATATAATATATTATAACAACTTACAATGAGTAAGAGATAATAGGATATGGGCAGATAAATATGGGTCAAACACAAACACACACACACATACATACATACACACACATACACACACACCAATTCCCTGGTCTTTCCATGGCATCATCATCATCATCATCATCAGCTCTCTCTCTCTCTCTCTCTCTCTCTTTCTCTCTCCAGTGTCACGTAACATCCTGTTTGCACATTGACCAGGTGCCATAAAGGCATAAAATCACCGACCAGAGTCTCTAGCACAGGATCAACTCCCATCTCCCACACAAACACCCAACCAATTAACCAACCAACCAACCGACCTATCACACTACCCGAACACCCACACCACCCAAATCCCCTACCACACCACCCACCCAACCGTACCGATGACGTCACTATACGTGTCGACGCCAGTAACGAGGTCAAATAATCATCATCATTAAACACACCGATAGATGGCGCACGTTCCGAAAACAGACCGGCTCTTCACCAAACAAACCCCGAACATCTAAAGTAGGACAGAGAGAGACACCGGAGCTACCCGGTTTCCTCCCCCCCCCCGGTCACTCCCATCTAACACCGAGGGGCGCCACCGTCTCGACCCGTACATCAGCCGCGGAGGACGCGTCGGTCACTTCGACGCGAAATAGCTGCCACGACGACGACGAACGACAAGACGAGAAAACCACTGTCCAAACGAACGGACGGACGGACGGACGGACGGAGGTCGACCGGGATTCCTAGCCCGGTTTCAACCCGCGACCAGATGCTAATACCCGTATGACGGTGGGACATTCATCTAGGAATACAATGAGTCCACTCCCGGGTCGTTTCTCGGCCGCTGACAGCCGGTTTATTGGGGGCTATGGTGTTGCTCGGACGTTACTTATGGCCGTTTAGACAACGGGATTGTTTACCGGACACATTCCGCAACAGACGCACCAAGTCGCCGAGAGCGGATGATTTACGAATATTGGCCTGTTTTATCGCTCAGATTGTGGGTCGGTAGATGAGTCGGCGAGTGGGTCGGCGTTTCACCCGAGAGGTATGGCGGATCGGCTACTCCCTATGGGGATATATGTCGTGGTCGAATGAAAGGCTTTTATTAATGGATGAAACATCCTACAGACACCAGGGACACCTTTAGCTTTATTTCATTTACCACCAACTGTTGTCGGCCGAAGACATGCAAGGAGAATATCCATCCACATTACGTCATTTAGTAAATCGTTTGACTGTACTCTTAAGTTGTCCTCTCAGGGTTGTCTTGTCTTGTAAGGGTACTTATTCGAAGTGGCATTCAAGTGATCCAGGGAGTCTCAAATCGACTATTTCTCCAGTACAGATTATCTCGTACATTCGGCTAACTTGAAATCAGTAAAATGAGTCATGAAATGGTGACTCACGAAAGTTCTAATTACCTTTTGATGACAGACTAGATTAATAAAAACAGACAAACGGAGAAATTAGTCTAATCTTCTTTTGAGATACGAAGCTAGTATGACCTTGACCTCATGAGAATCTTAGTACAGCCTAGACAATGATACATCAGAGGTTTTATATCCAGATGACGCGTTGTCTCGGATCATCTCAGCAGCGTTAGGAAAATTTCAGCACAGAATACGGGTGGTATTTGTGATATGAAGGATTTCTGTCGTTCGAATATCGTCAGTAGATGGGCGTCGGTAGATTAACAGACAGGATGAGGGATGACTGGTGAACTATTACATGCCCGGATGTGTTTCTGTAATCTTAGTCCCCTGATGATTCATCCATAATGTGTAATTATCACTGTGTTTTGTGAGACATTACACACGTCTCAACAAGAAAGTCGCCACTCTGGATTCAGTCCCCTGAAGAAACGTCCGGAGTTTGAATTCACGATTCGAGATTATCTGTGCCTGTGCCTTATTATACACAGCTAAAACACACACACACACACACACACGCGCGCGCCCTTACAGAAAGAGAGACAGAGAGGGAGAATTAAATGAGCTACATAACAGGGACACAGCCTCTATCAGACACTGTTCGAAAACCTAATCCAGTACGCGAGCAACCAGAATAGGATATAACGTTTTACGGCGACATAGGGACAACCTCGTGGTTAATATTTCATTGGCGGCGTCGAGCATCTGCAATCAATCGATATCGCTCCTCTCATCCGCGTCACTTCATTTGTTCATTTGTTCACTCATTCATTCTCCACAGTGAAGCCTGCCCTGATGATGCGAAGGCCATCCGCTGGGTAGACGAGGTCGAACTAAGGTCAAGGTTACGGAGAAGACGAAAACTGCAAGAGGTTACTCCGTCAGCGAGGAACGAATCGGAGACGCGTAGGAATTTACTCCCTATAATTGATAACTGACATGAACAACTAGGAAGAAGAAAAATCAGATACAGAACGTATAACAACAAAATGCTCTTCTAGAAACAGGATTTCTCTCCATGGCACGTTACACTTCCAGGGATAACATACGACGAGAGATTGACGCACAACAAATCTCTGACGATGTTTGGTGATCTCCGTAATGGTGTGCCAGTAACTGAATTAAACGTACAAAGGATTCACAGCCGCCGGGAACACGCTCCGGGAACAGACTGCAAGAACACAGATGGCGTGTTCCGGGATCAGAGGGTGGGGATGGAACAATACCGCCCTATAGCTAATATACAAGACGGAATAGGCAATATAGCCAAAACCGAGAAGATGCAAGAGACATTCTATGACAACATTAAAAGCTATGTTTGGCGGAGATACAAGAAGGTGCAGTAATACAATAATTGGTGTTCTTGCATAGCAGAATTACAGAAAAATACAAAACGAAAACAACCGATGTTCTGTTTTAACAGAGACAGAAGAGCAACACAAGACAGCACGACACAACACGAGACACAAATCTGCATATATACAAGTGGCATACAAACGGCACGATATCACATCATGTTTATGCTGTAACATCCGTAGCAAGGTACACAACATCGCCATAAACCAGTATTTCAGATAATGACCAAGACACAAGAATATATACCAGACAACAAACCAGTCGGATATCAGGCATATTATTCACAATTTCCGGCCGAATATTAACGGACATAAAGTGGACGGCGGACGGGATGAGAAACGTAAAATCGGATACGACCAACAATACGCTGTTATGATGGAAACACAAGAATGGACGACAGAGTCGCGTAATTGGTTCTGGCTTAATAGGAAATCTCCCAATACAAATGGCACGAAACTCGGTAACAGAAGTCCCGTGACGTGTGTCCTTGCGCGGTGTCACGGCGTGTTATCCTCGAATATTGTGCCTCGACAAAGGCGCCCCGCTGCGGCAGAGTTGTGGGAATTGCCGCAGAGAACACATCGGACGCGGAGTGAAATCGTCCCCACCAGACAATTTACCGGCCGGCCACAAGTTGACGTTTGACGGCGGCTCGATCTGGCTCGCACACAATGACATTTCCCGCCTATTTTACGCCTTTTTGATATAGGGCACCGATGAGGAGGGGGCAATGGGGGCGCATTAGCGCCATCGGAAATCATATCTTTCCGGGGTTTTAGTGAGAAAGCGAGTGAGCCAGAGAGATAGAGGGAGAAAGACAAAGATAGATAGAGAGAGAGAGAGAGAGAGCTTTGCGACGAAGGAGACGATTCTTTTCCCGGGACAGGGTGATATCCACTCGAAGGTCACCCGGACAATGATAACGTCGAGGAAGTAATCGCGCGGGCACATACATAAAACACGCACACACGCACGCACGCACACGCCGACACCTGTCCAGGGGGATGGGTTGGCGTCAGGCTGGAAATAAACCATCACTTAGCTGACTTAGGGTCTATAAGGGGAATGACCTTGGAATGGGAAGTAATGAAGTAGAGAATGCCCAAACCGTCCCGGGACAGCTTATAGAATGGACCACAATGACCTGTGTCAAATTTATCACTATAATGTCTAATACCATATAGGGTTTTAGCTCTAGATAATATGGTGCGTGCGTCTCTCTCTCTCTCTCTCTCTCTCTCTGCGTGTGTGTGTGTGTGTGTGTGTGTGTGTACAAACATACTTACCTTTCTACCTACAGACGCACATATAGACATAAACATACTAAGACCCACGTTTACAGCATGTGGCTTGCTAGCCAGCGAGTCCACTTTAATCACAGTTAATAATAATAATAATAATAATACACAAATTTTAATACAGCGCCGTATTTATAATAATTATCTTAGTTTCAATAACTGGCTCTGATTTTATAGACTTCATATGGTTTTAATCTCTGTCAACCAAACAGTGTCCGACACCATTGAGTAAATATACGCGTCGGCTGTAACATGCCCTAAATCTGTCATCCTGCACACAGTGGTATTTCGCGAAAAACATTGCCAGTATCGAACAAATTAAAGCTGATTTCTGGCCAGTGATCTGATCCCTGTAAATGGGCGTCCCGTGAGACCAGAACCCACTTGGACGAGCTGATGTCAGCATTGGAAAAACCCCGGAATTATTACGAAGATCTGCGCGGTGCAAGGTGTTAGGGAAGAAATACCGCGAAGAAACATCGAGCATAGTCAACGGAGAGTTGCCTTAACAAAACCTGGTATTACACAGGTACTCCTTATATTGTATTTGTTGTTGTTATTGTTTTATTATTATTATTGTTGTTGTTGTTGTAGTTGTTGTTGTAATAACAAGGCAAACTTTCCCCGTAAAATCAATAATTTCGTCACAATCAGAACTATTTCAAACATCATGGAATAAATTCAATATATTTATCATATATCAGCCAGAGTTGTTCACCATCTTGCAACAATGACGATGACACAAGACTGAAGTAACCATCGTACACGGAGGAGACAAGTACAGGTGATATATCTACTTGATCGAATCAGGCGATATACAAACAAAACTATATCACATCAGCCTGGCAGGTTCGGTGTAGAATCCCTGGAAATTGAGTATTTATACTGGTTACGAATTTGTTACGCGGACAGGGAACTCCTGATTATTAATTATAATTTGTTTACCTTGGTAACCAGATTCAGCATAAACAATGTGCGATATGCATGAGACAGAGAACAGCGTTTTGGTGATAAGGTGTCCGTACGTTGATGCCAGGCCATTAAAACACACGCACACACTCTCTCTCTCACTCACTCACTCACTCACTCGCTCTGTCTGACACAGAGAGAGAGAGAGAGGGGGGGGGGACACACACACACACACATAGAGAGAGAGAGAGAGCGCACGGAATAATATTGCGATTTATTGGCCAATAATCTATAATGCATTTACAAATCAATGAATCGAGACGCAGCATCCAAAAAACGCCAACGTTATCACATGACGGCATATTATTTTATGGCTTCGGTGTTAATATACCAAATCGGGAATAATCAACAACCATAAATCCACTTAATGAAGCCACGGAAAAAACCCATCTCGGTACTCGCCTATCCATCAAAGTAAGACCAACAGACACGTTAAAAAACTGACCCCATATTACGTCTATTTGATCTCGTAACTGAAACGGATGGGGAAAAAAGTAAGCATCCGTTTATTTTTAAAATATGGAACACACGTTTGTTTATATGTTTATTAATATTTAGATATTGTTCTTTTACGCCTCTAACCGACTTCGAAACGTCCACGTCTAATTACAGACCGTGTAGTATATTTTAGGGTAAAGACGTTTGGACAGTGCGTCCTCGACAATCCGATACCGTGCCATCTGTCCAGGAGAGCGGGCAGGCAGCGACCATCCCTTTGAGCTTGTAGACTCTTTTTACCGTCTCGTTCTTCATCTCGGCCAGGGAGAGTCTGCCCAAAGTTAATTAACTCCGACACGTGGGAGCCTAAAAGCCGTTTCTCTAATACATAATTCTAGAAATTGGGTTCGAACTGTCGCCAAAACGACGACGGCCGAGGGTCGATTATGTATTCAGTTACACGGCCAGCGCAATATACCGAGCCTAAAGTTGCTGAATCTTTCATTTTCATTTCGTATTTTCGGCGTCAAACTATTGAAACCGATCTTATGTTGTCACCATAAGCGTTTTGATAAGGGCATAGTCTACAAGCTTATGTACGTATTCGCAGACCCCATAAACTGAGAAACGCACACACACACACACACACACACACACGGATCAGGGCGCCTGCATGGCTCAACTGGTAGCGTGGTTGGCCAAATATCTATAGCACCTGGGTTCAAACCCACACCGGGCTATGTCAGAAGGGTGTTTCATCTTTTATAGGACACACGCATTAGTGACACGTATAATAGTCCTGGTATCCATGTTGTCATGTTCATGACTTACTACTCATGGTTCTCACACGATCTCCGATGGTGACATCGAAAGTGAGAGATTTCCAGTCAGCTCTAATTTGCATACAAATAAAATGTCTCCAATCAGAAACGGCTAACAGACTTGGAAGTTGCTACTGATTTTAGAGATAATGCTCTATTTAGTAGATCTTGTCAATATGGTCAGCAGCCATCAATTATAAATATAAGTATTTTGACAATAATATCTTTAGATGTTTTATAAGGGAAAACATCTTGCTAATGCTATGACAACAGCATGCCTTAACATATACTTAAACTACCCGTATGTATCAATGTTATGATAAAATAATTATTAACCAAAGAAAATATCTTGTAGGAAACCTGACAATACCATCCTCTCTCTCTCTCTCTCTCTCTCTCTCTCTCTCTGCGTGTGATTGGATGCATGTGTGTGTGCGCGCGCGCGCATTGCGCAATATACCGAGCCTAAAGTTGCTGAATCTTTAATTTTCATTTCGTATTTTCGGCGTCAAACTATTGAAACCGATCTTATGTTGTCACCATAAGCGTTTTGATAAGGGCACAGTCTACAAGCTTATGTACGTATTCGCGGACCCCATAAACTGAGAAACGCACACACACACACACACACACACACACACACACGGATCAGGGCGCCTGCATGGCTCAACTGGTAGCGTGGTTGGCCAAATATCTATAGCACCTGGGTTCAAACCCACACCGGGCTATGTCAGAAGGGTGTTTCATCTTTTATAGGACACACGCATTAGTGACACGTATAATAGTCCTGGTATCCATGTTGTCATGTTCATGACTTACTACTCATGGTTCTCACACGATCTCCGATGGTGACATCGAAAGTGAGAGATTTCCAGTCAGCTCTAATTTGCATACAAATAAAATGTCTCCAATCAGAAACGGCTAACAGACTTGGAAGTTGCTACTGATTTTAGAGATAATGCTCTATTTAGTAGATCTTGTCAATATGGTCAGCAGCCATCAATTATAAATATAAGTATTTTGACAATAATATCTTTAGATGTTTTATAAGGGAAAACATCTTGCTAATGCTATGACAACAGCATGCCTTACATATACTTAAACTACCCGTATGTATCAATGTTATGATAAAATAATTATTAACCAAAGAAAATATCTTGTAGGAAACCTGACAATACCATCTTCCCCTCTCTCTCTCTCTCTCTCTCTCTCTCTGCGTGTGATTGGATGCATGTGTGTGTATCTACATCCGAACAACCCGCCGTCAATATTTTAACCAAAAAAAACCCACCGTCTACACATATAATGTTAAAAAGAGCTTTAATAGGTAGGCGGGATATTAACCTGGGGACATATAATAACATGGGATATATATATATATATATATATATATATATATATATATAAAGAGAGAGAGAGAGAGAGAGAGAGAGAGAGAGAGCGAGAGAGAGATTGTGATAAGAGAACGGTATGTCTTATGAGATATGGCCAGTATAATGAGACTGGTGTACAGTAATGAGAAATGGGTAGTGTAATGAGACACTGATACTATAATGAGACAGGAACCCCCCTCTGATGTGACGTAAGCGGGTGGTATTACACACACACGCGCGCGCGCGCACACACACAGAGAGAGAGAGAGAGAGAGAGAGAGGAGAGAGAGAGATTATGACACACACACTTCAACACACACACACACACACAGTTTGACATCCATGCACGCACGCACGCACCTACGCACGCCGTGTCATCATTACGTCGGAGTCAATTGACTAACCGACTAATGACACAAGACACCTAGTACATGAACTATTAACACACCAACATATCATCATATAAATAATACTAATATATATATATATATATATATGACATTTATATAGCGCCCTATTCAGCTAGAAGCTGCTCTAAGGTGCTTTACAATATTAGTATCCCTAACTCAGACCTGTTTCCACCCAGCACATATCTCAATTCGCAAGGGAGTATACAACGCATGCTGCCATTATAGGCGTATAGCGTTACTCAAACACATAACCATAGCGTCCTGTCAGTTACTCATTTTTAATGGATGAGTGAACCAGTCGCCACGTGACGGCATTGCAGCTCACAGAGCCTCGAACCCGCGACCCTTCGGCTATGAGTCTTACGCTCTAACTAACTGCTCTATCACGACTCGATATACTGAGATAGATATAAATATAGAAACTAATCTCCCAAAAATTATGACCAAAGATAATTAACAATACAAATCAGGAAGTACATCACACACACACACATACACACAGAGAGAGAGAGACATACACAGAGAGAGAGAGAGAGAGAGAGAGAGCGAGAGAGACGCACACACACACAGACACACGCACAAACACACACACACCTGAACTATTACGTACAAGTAATAAAGGTCAACATGACACCCAGGAGGAGAGGGGGAAGCACCCTATAGCGTACCGAGCCCGGGTGGCGCGAAAGCTGTGTTAAGTGATTTGGGTGGCGACGTGGGAGCTGGGTGACTGACATAGATCACCATCGGATCCGGGTATTTATCGGACAGTTATCAGCCATCGGCCTATAGGTAGCTGTTATAGACACAGCCCCCCCCCCCTCTCCCGGATCACCCGTTTGCGAGACACCGAACACTGATAAACCCATTTCTTAGCGTTAATATTTTAGCACCGAATATATATCAACTTCGTCCGGACACCCCACATCCGGTACGGGGAGCGCCCGAGGGGTGGAATTGGCAGGATGGGGTTGTGTGTGCGTGGGAGCGGATGGTGCAGTTCTGGATCGTGGCCACTCCACAAATGGCCCGTATGGGGCACTAAGCCAAACGCCAATTCCCACCCATTAGCCAGCATTTACGGTTAGCACCCGGTGCCAAAAATCAACTTGATATATCGCCTGTCATAAGTCCATTGCGGTATTAAGTGGAACCAACCCGACGGAGCCCGAGGGAGGGATTGCTCCCCCCCCCAAAAAAAAAAAACCAACCCCTGCGGCTTGGATTAGTTAACAGTCTGTCCAATGACCGACGTGTTAGACCGCGCCACGACACTTATTATGGCTCACACCCACAGCTAGATATGATGGGTCTGGTGGCGAACAGTACGTGAGAACAAACTTCCTGGTGGCAATAATTCTATCTCCGCCAGACCCCCCCCCCTTCTCTCTGTGTATGTGTGTGTGTGTGTCTCTCTCTCTCTCCCTCTCTCTCTGTGTTTTTTCTCTCTCTCTCTGGGTTCTCTCTGTGTGTGTGTGTGTGTGTGTGTCTGTCTCTCTCTCTCTCTCTCTCTCTCTGAGTGTGTGTGTGTCTCTCTCCCCCCCTCTCTCTCTCTCTCTCTCGGTGTGTGTGTGTGTATGTGTGCAGAAACCTGATAGACTTAAGCGAGGTAGCGAAAATGGCAAAACTTGTTTATTTCGCCGGGTCGGGTCCTGTCTGAAACAAAGGACGTCCCTACGGAACCCGAGCACCGAAATGGGTCAATTTATCTTAGTAAGCTGACGGCACTTCGATAAAAGTACGTCTGATGTATTAAGCAAGTAAACATAATATGAAATGATCGCCGTACACAATATGAGTGAGTGAATGAGTGAGTCAGTATATCGCTAGGGTCGGTACTGATAAAACATTTGGGAAATATCACCTGGGGAGGGGTAATTCACTAGATAAAGATGTCACAAATGATACGAAATCAGAAACACTGTCTTTATAGTAAATAAAACATGTTGTAACTTAATGGATTAAAATGGTCATCGCTTTTCCTTTTGTTGGGGGTTTAAATTAAAGAATTTGATTTTAAATCCCTAACACACACACACACAAAACAGAGAGAGAGAGAGAGAGATCATCTTTCATAGAATGTTACATAAATATGGAAGAAGAGCCCAGATCCATACATTAAAAAGACGACTGATATTCCGATGCGATAATCTAGTCTGTTAACTTCCGGGTGACATAATGGAAATAGTGATCATCCATATAGATAATTGTTGATATAAAACTGGTTAGAGGTGGACAAGGATTATCAGTTGTGTTATAAGGCATCTTGATGGATGGGTGAAGCGAATCAGTGGGTGAGTGAGTGAATCTGTTAGTCAGTGTTTTATTTACTCTCAGAGTACACCCCCCCCCCCCAGGGTATACACGGCTGGGGGTTTACTGCGAGAAGAAATGAAATAGTTTAATAAAACAGGCAATGCTAGGATTCGACCCCAGAACCATAACCGTGACGCATGGCGCGCCAACAACTGCCCTAAATAAATACCCAACACCGACGTATTGCAGCTGCGATTAACCGGACCGCGGCATCGGCTGCCGGCCGCTTAAAGAAACCGACATAAATCCTGGATACGTTCCGGATCGGATTAACACCGACACACCAGCTAGAGACCGTCGCTAATCTCGGACCAGAGACATGGTATTAGGACGAGCTCGTAGGACGTACGACGTACTGCGAGTCACGAACGAATCCGTCGTCGTCGCTCCATGAAGAGACATCGGCTAACTCCGGGGTGAGAATGGTCGGTTAACGTCCTCGGCACTTATCGCTAGACATTATCATCTACGTATCCCGAAGAGAGAGAGAGAGAGAGAGAGATATCAAAATAAAACGGCGCCGACAATTAACGTTGTTAAAACGGCACTCGACGAAAATGTCAGCAACAACAACAACAACAACAACAACAACTAGACGGATTTATTAACAACCGACTATCGTCATTTCGTCTAGATCAACCGACGTTCGAGAAGGACGTGAAGGTTAAGAGAGATTTGTAGGCGAACCTAACGACGAGAAGACGACAACAGTATATACGTCCATACGCGGAACTAAGGTGTCTATTGTACGAGGATGGATTGAATTGTCTTCTAAACCTTTAGTCATTGTACACGATTTGTTTTGACTGCCTATTAATGCTCTTCCTAAATCTGCTTTCAGAATTCGGGGGATGTGTGTGTGTGTGTGTGTGTGTGTATGTGTGTGTGTCAGTAAGATTGTGAAACCAGGGATTTTGCGAAATCCCTAAAATTTCAGGAAATTCGTGAAATCACTGCCTAGTGATTCCTGGTTTCACAATCTTACTTTGAGATATACACACTCAAAGGTTTAAAAATAAATTAATAAAAATAAATTTGAACCAAACAACATTGTACTCTGATAGAGATTGTCTCAAGATTCAAGTGACATTGTGACCTTCAAAGCCGAAATCATTACTTGTGTCCCGAATGCTATTCGTTGGTAGATAGTTTTCCATAAACACTACGAGGTGAAAAATAAGTTCAACTCAACATCCCAATAATAGTATAGCCATTTTTTAGACGCATGGCTATAGGAAGACCAACAATCGCCTATCAACAGAGTAAACGTTTACAAAGTTTTTAAACTCGTCGAATGTGTTCTATATTTTGACCCTGACGTGAACAGCTTGCGTTGTGAACAAACAAGGACGTCAGATTTCAGATGGTTAACAAAATGGAAGAGAAAGTGATATTTGGAGCACCTGAACATATATCTACTACATATAACAAGACAACTGATACTCCCAACATTTACTACTACTACTAGTAGTAGTAGTATTACTAATATAAGATATTATTAAGCATCATATGTCTAGGATGTCATTCAGATGGAAATGTTCCTGTTTTACGGCCACTTTTGTGCACAATGTAGGCTAAATGGGCCGATCGACCTCCAAAGGCAACGATGCGAAGTGAAAGGTGAAACACCCATGCGATATAGCCCGGTCGGGGTTTGAACCCAGGTGCTATAGATATGTGGCCAACCGCGCTACCAGTTAGGCCATGCAGGCGTCCTGTCATTCAGATGAACAAAGATAACTTAATACTTGTAATTAAAATGGTACGGAGTACAAAGCTAGCCAATAACAATATATGGTTACCTATTGTTAATAACGATGACAGTATAACTCGCTGTCAGCCCATCCAAACAGACATTAATGTTAAAATTGAATCCAGGACAGCCTTTTCAATATCAGCCAACGTACGACGCTATACGTAGTCTATTTTACAGTCCCTCGATCGTCGATTATTTTATCGGCAGAAAAGTGGCCTAGAATGCACCAAATACTGCATTTCCCCCAACTTTTTCATGGTAAAGCTCCTAACTCACACTTCCAGTGGAGAAGGGCCACTACTGTCTTAGTGTGACTACCACTACCCCACGGCCGGCCCTTAACAAACCCCACCCTCCCCGCATCCCTACATCCACCCAGCAACCCCGCAGCAATGGCGTCGCAGTGTTTTACAGGCCATCACAGGTGTGCTGCTGGCTACTTTTTGTAAGGGATCGTCTGCTTTATTCTCTACTGAAAAGGCCGCAGGGAACTCGTGCATCGGAGATAGCCTACTGAGGAGTTACGGCTTGATATATAAATGTCTCGTAGCCAAGCATCTTCGCAGGCTGTGCTGAATAAGCGACAGCCTGGGGATTCTCCCCGAAAAGCAAAGCAAGCAAGCACTTTCGCGTCAGTGTGTTAAAGGACTCTGAGAAGGTTAACACAGCTATGTCCGGTCCCTCCCTATCTTTGGCTGGCTGACTGTCAGGAGTACGGACTGTTGCTCACCCGGACAGTTGCTCACCTGGACACTTACTCACCAAGCAAATGAAAAAGTGGACACTTACTCACCAGTGAAGTTTTAATGCGAAAAAAATTAAACAAATTAAATGATTTCAAATTCAGAAATATATTTCTTAGTATCCTATTCCCTATATAATTATTGGGATGTATATAACCAACTATTAGGGAATTAAAGTTCAGAGATTATTTTATTTGATAAATATAATTATGTGCATTTTATGTGTCCACTTTCTCATTTACTTGGTCAGCAACTGTCCAGTGAGCAACTGTCCTACCCCCGACTGTCAACATCGTAACCTGTATTATACGCAAAGGTGCACTGCCGTTCCGCAATCAAATTGGTAGCTTTAAACAAAGCGGCTTTGAGCACGCAAACAAAACAAGCCCCGAAGCAATTGTCCATCCTTATCACCGCCGCACTAACATAACACATGCTGCATTTTATTGTCCAGAACCATCGATAACCGGGGACTGACTTAATGATGGCCATTAATGGCATGGAAGTAGAAAGGGACTACGGGACAATATTGTTTTAAAGAACAAAGCACAGCCAGGTCATGGATCGTTGTTAAATGGGCTTCAAATGATACGATACGAGACTGGTAGTGGTCGTCATAGGAGATTTCCATCAGAAATACAGAGCGCTGTAGAAAGACGGCCGCCCATTGAGGCATTATAACACAATGCTGCACGTGGTGATGATGATGATGATTGATTGATTGATTGATTGATTGATTGATTGATGTTTTACGGCCACCTTTGTGCACAAGGTAGGCTAAATGGGCCGAGCGACCTCCAAAGGTAATGAAGCGAAGTCAGAGATGAAACACCCTTCAGATATGACCACGCCGAGATTCGAACTCAAGTGGTGGTGGGCGATCGCTGATCCAACGCGCTACCAGTTAGACCACAGAGATGCACGTGAAGCAATCGTTGTACCGGATCTGTACTTTCTGAAGAGTAGCCTCAACCTTGACGGGATGTACGAATGCTCGAGCTTTGAACGGTGTGAATGGGAGGCGTTGCGTAACATCGAAGAACCGTTCATATATCAGCAGGAGAGAGGAGAAATCGATAATCAATAATTCCATGATCGGGTGGTTCGTATTCAGGTAAACCGTTCAACGATCTGATAAATATAGGACACAAAAGACGCCTAACGTAGAGTATGTCAATTCGATACATGTTACGTCTTGGTATGGATGAGCGATGATGATCGTGCCATCCCTCCCCCATGGGAGTCATCCAAGAAGTGTAAATATACATTCTGAATCTCTGAACCAGTAACCGTTTTATACAGAGTCCTCTCTCTCCTCTCTCTCTCTCTCTCTCTCTATATATATATATATATATATATATATATATATATATAGACAAACACACACACCACACACAAATAAAAAAACCACACACAAACACACATATGATCCAGTCAGATGTTTGTCTACCATTTCAGACTGAGCCATAGCCCACAGAGCAATACATTACCCGGAATCACGGTAGTCCCCTGTTGACCGCCCAGATGACCCGACCCAATAAAACAGGGAACACTTAACTGGCCATCTGTCTATATGATCGGGTACTGTGACTAATAGCACCCCAGCGACAGCGATAGGAGCACCTCCTGTGGACATCAACTCCGGTATGGTACCAGCTGCTACAAGCTCCAGAGGTGATAATACTCGCTCACTCGCTGATAGCGCCCAGACGTACATAAAGCAACAGGCTCGTTAATGGCGGTCTTACAGCCCACACGGTGCTCGGCCATTCCCGAAACTGGACAGCAGTTGACCCCCACAAATGATGGCCCTAAGCTGGCCAAAATGTGAGTCATATTGAAAGGTGATCCCGCTGGAAAATAGAACAGCCACCCCCATAGAATCTGCTAAATTTAATATTTCGATGCGTGATTAATTTGACGATAGAACAAATTAACCCATTTATCGGATTTCGAGTACAGAACTATGCTGTACGTCTGGCAACAAGTACATGCACGAGACCGGTTCGTTCCAGCTGCACTGGCTTCCTGTAAGTTTCAGCTCCCATTTCCCACCCAATCGAACTACCGAGTGGGACAGCACCACTGCGTATCTAAGCGATCTGATTCGTAAGTATATGTCGGCGAGACTGCTGCCACCTGGCTCTTGTTACGAGAGACAAATCCCATCCGGGCACCAGCTTCCAGACTGTGATATAAGCTGCCCGATGATAGTAAATTAGCAACAAGTAAAAATATAAAGTTCTCAAAACCCACTTGTTTCAATTAGTCTATTTATAGCATCCATAAACCATTCTATCAGTGCATTTATGTTATGGAGAAAGAAACGGCTAATTAATATACACATGTTTATTAAAAACAAATATTGATGCATTTTTGTATAAACTGTGTTCGTGTTGTTTGTGATCCAGAATATATTTTAATTCCGTTTTCCGTGGAAAGCGCCTAAACTATGATTAATTGATTTATCAAAGTAAATCGATCCGGATATCAAATAAGTCGGCGATTATTTCATGATGGCCAAATCCAGACTACAGTAATCTGCCTCAGAGTTCCGGAAATCTGGATGTCGTCATCATTTTGGCAGTTATACTTAACATTAGTAATTACTAGCAAATATACCCACGGAGTAAATCCAATCGGATTTGGAGTACTGCACATTCATTGTGCACAAACTTTGACTTTTTGTCAATCACTCAAAACAACTAGCCACGTTTTTATTTGAAAAAGTAATTACGTCAGATGATCCAATTTCAAAACCTGACGGCAAATTATTGAAATGATAATCAATCTATATGCTGCTTCATTGGTGATTTCGATTTTTTTTATTAAAAAGATTTTAAGCCAACTCGAGGGTAGATTAATTGCAACTGTGTAACTGCAGAAATTTCCTCTGCTGAATTTTTCATAATTTTAATCCTCACTGAAAATATATATAATAATTTAGTTGCCATTGATTTGATGTTGATCGGGTATGTAAACAAACGAAAATAACAAAAAGAAAACAAAGAAACCATTGAAGGCTTTTTAATATTCCTTTTCACAACAAACTCATCTAGAAACAAAACGTAATATTTACAATTGCTTTATTTCACAAAAAATATAATACACTCTTTCCAATCTAATTTCGCACAAACATCGTGTAGAATTCTGTATGTATCCTATCTGTTGTTCAGTATTGTATAGCCACTAGAATGTATATATATATATATATATATATATATATATATATATATATCATATTTAAAAATTTCAAGAGATAACCAATTTCTTCTACCATCCTGTTCTATAAAGTTAGTCTACTAACACCAAATAGACAAATGCCATATGACTCTAGATGATTGATGATGATAATTGATGATGATGATGATTGATGTTTTACGTCCACGTTTGTGCACAAGGTATGCTAAGTAGGGTCGAACGACCTCCAAAGGTAATGAAGCGACGTCAAAGATGAAACACGCTTCAGATATACCCACGCCGAGATTCGAACGCGGGTGGTTGTGATCTGTGGTCCAACACGCAACCGTTAGACCACGAAGGCGCCCTCATATGACTCAAGACAGTTACCGGTAGTTGTAGTTATAATAGACGAGCTGAGATCGACAAATAAAAATCGACATGCTTAATCTTAACTACAAACAGTCATTTCAGCATATGGTAAAACCTGTCCATGCGATCAACTGCCTTAAGTAAACACCTGTCATAAAAGACCAAGAAATTAATAGCTGGACTGTGTTTTTTTATTTCATTTTATAACCAACTATAGTTCTAAGTACCAGTCTTATAATGGGTGCTCATTTAAAGAGTTTGAAAATGCGATCAAAGTCTTTCGTTGATGGATGAAACGGCCTCCAGATATTTACAGCACAGCACACTACCAATTCTGCTACAGGAAGAAAATCTATTACAGAGTTCAGGTTTCCTTCCCAAAGAGACCGGATGTTGTGTTCGTCTGTTTCCAGTATGACCAATCCTCTGTTAAGATAACTCCAGGAGAGTGTTAACATAGAGTTTTCACTCAATTGAACAAACACTGTACAACAATATTCATCATTGTGTCATCGAGTAGCCACAGACTATTATGGTCTGTTAAGGCATAATGTTGTTCCAAGGTGTCCCGGAAAAATGAAATCACAGGGGAGAGGGAAGGGGGGAGCAATGGCGGCGGAAATGCCTATATTTTCGTAGAAGTCGCAATTGTTCCGGACGTACAAATCCAGATGACGTATCCGATCAGGCAGCAACGAGTAAATAATATATGAACTTGAGATGTTACGTGCGACGTTAGAAATGTTCGACCAATCCAGACCAGTGTCTTCTAGCGACTCCAGAGATAAAAACAAATAGGGCAGTGTATATGATCCGGAATTCTCAGAATGAATTAGTTCTCCTCGACGACTCCAAATTGATCAGATACACACACCGTCTGTATCATATAAATGCAGGTAAATATAAGTTATTTGGTTATTGTTATATTCCTATAGTCATTTAGAGACAAACCTCTCTCCTATACCATCTTACCTCATGATATATATATATATATATATATATATATATATATATACTTAAAAGTGAATACTTACGTTCATTAATACTATTTGACTAAAAAGCGTTTCTCTTTGACAACAGCTTGACACTATATGAGATAATTTAGACGTTAACCGGAAACAATACTTTTCAATTATATATATATATATATACTATTTAACTCTCTCTCTCTCTCTCTCTCCACACACACACACACACACAGAGAGAGAGAGAGATCCCTTTATACATTGCCACCAAATATCACCACGCTCAGTGGAAGTAAATAATGCACGCTTTATGAAATCCGTGCAAAAATATATATTCAGACAAAATAATCCCATCTATTGTCCAATATAAGAAATATATATGTCTGTGAACAAAAAAAAATCCTTACGCAGTTTGTTTACATAAATAGTGGTATTAGGTGGTGTAATAAACTGACCGTTTTGTTGTTCCTATACACCAGGTGTATCATATCTGATAATAAGACAGATTGTTAATCTTATATGTGTGAGGCTATTGTCATATTATATCTAATACAGCTGAATGATAAATGAGTGCGCCATTGGTGCTTATTCGCATTTGATTTGAATTTGTCTGGAGGGAGGGGGTTAAATAATCTGATATGTGAGCAATGGAGTAATGATGACGTATTATTTACTAATTATAACGGTGATAATTAACTATTCGCTGGCGAGACAACCGTCAGATGGCGCCGTGTGTTTGGCTGATATTCAGTCACGTGATCGTACATGAAATTGTCAACAATCTATCAATGGAAGGACTTGTACACAAGTAGAGTGGAAGACTCGTAAACAAGTAAACTTTCAGCTTTAAGTAAATCTAAAGTCATCACCACATCACAATGACAACTCTGTTATTCTCTACTGACGTATAAAACCCAAGTGTTAATTAGTGCAGTCATATGCCGAATCATATTTTACATTTGGTGACTATTCTAAATACGGCAATATTTCTTACACACGCGGATCGCAAAAGCAACATAATTATCGTATACCGGAAGTCCAACAACATTCGAACCATCGTCTATTTCAATACAAAAGTTGGATTCCAAACAGAAGTACAGGACGTGTCAGTTAGGTATAATTATGATATACGAGTTTAGTGCAGCAGATTTTAATGGTTGAAGCCACCGAAATGCACTGTACAGTGAAACCTCAGGATTCGCCTAGAAGGTGTTTCATTACTTGAACATTTTTGCGGCATATGCGTGAAGTGGCATTGGTCAAGGCGGATATGTAAGTTCACTATTAACCAAACGGCAAAAACACGAGAGAGAGAGAGAGAAATCACCTGTGCACGATGCCATCTTTTTATGATCTCGCTTTGCATAATGTTAACATTTCTAAGCCGAAGTCGTAGAGAGAGAGAGAGAGACTAGGCGCAAGTCATCCTCCACAAATGGCTTCCACCAAGAGAACTTTTCCGGCACCCTTCGACCTCACCCTTGATGAATACAGACCTTAATTCGGCAGAAGTGAGAATTTAAAAAAAAAACACCACAACAACATCAACAACAAGAAAATCAAATAGACAATAAAACTTTCACAAAACACGACACGGCCAACAGTACCATCTACGAAGAAAACTGGCAGGGGTCTGTCTGTGTGTCTGTCTGTGTCTCTCTCTCTCTCCCTCTCTCACTCACTCATTCTATCTCTCTCTCCAAGTCGGCAACATAAAATGTATTTTTGACACTCAAACGCTGGAAGTAGTAGGCGAGATTTTTTGTTCCTGTTTAAATAATCATTCGGCCACTTCAGACCTGATTAGATTTATTCCACGGCACGGCTGGTGACAGCAACAATGGCCGACGGGGGGGGGGGGAGTAGCGAGGGTCTCCGCCTGTCGAGAGATCGGTCGTCGCCGTCGACACGACGTCGTCAACGTCGACTACGGACGGTGCCTCTTATCAAAACGTCATCAATAACGTCGGTGCTGGACGACGGGACAAAACCCGACCCGGTCGGACCTCTCCGATAATCTCTCTTCATCAACAAGAAAATCGCCGACATCTGTAACACGGCAACGGGCTATCCATCTTCATCCCGTCTTAAGAGGAGATGCTTTGTTTTGACGCGGTCGGTCGCGCCATCCCAATGCCGGCGCCCCCTGGCGGTAAAACGCGTGTTTTACGGCCCTCTTTGATGGCGGTAAGGGTGAGACTTCTGCTTGAGAGAGCGAGAGAGAGGTAGAGAGAGGTAGAGATAAGGAATTAGGACCATCAGTTGGCTGTGGTGTGACACCAGAACATGACGTAAACATACCCAAAAACTATCCGAGCTTCTTCCTGACTGCTGATTATACGGAGACTTTATTTATTGGCCGTTCAGTTTATTATCGAGTCAACACGAACGACTGCAGGCAGCGAAAAGCTTCACTCAGAACATGATCAGGTAAGCTTCTCGGTGGGATAATATTAAATAAGAGTTAGCCTACTTCAGCTTGCCGGCCTTCTTCACTCACACACACGCACACTTCTTTTTATGGCGCTAATCCGCAACTGAACTCTCTCGGCGTTAGCACGTCATTACTCAAGCAGACCTGTGTATTCCTAAATTCCCTCGGCTCCTACAGGAGCAGACAGGATGCCACTGATCTTGACGTTAGAGTAATCACTCAAAGACAACGTCCTTCACCTCTGTCGGTAACTCACTTTCGTGTGACTAACTTGAGGCACATGGAAGCCGACTCCAGTCGCCGCTCCAGCCTCCAACAGTACAGCCTCACTATAGTCCCACTCGGTTATAACGCGATATCCTATATAACGCATTCCGAGCATGAGCATCAAATGCTGACGTCCAAGATATAGAATCTTATCATGAAATCACTGATGGATGGTTCCAAAGCACTCCACCTTCCACCCTCCTCTCCCCCGCTTTACTCCCGTCAATTATCTGACCCTAAACAATGAGATGGTAAATGGTATCGTTTCTTACATCACCGGACATCATCTATATTCTACTGCTGATAGAAGACTTTTCACACATCCCACATCAATCATCATTACACCTGATATACCTCTGACTGATTAGAGGACTCTGATCTATCGTACAAAGTCTACTGTCTACCTGCTTCAAATATAAACAAATATAATATATTTTCAAGTGACCGACTCAAGGGAAAGGTTTCGAGATGATGCTCATCTGCTGTCAGCAAAAACACTGGAATATTTCCGATTTTGTCCCCGATCTCTCTCTCTCTCGCTCTCTCTCTTGTGTGTGTGTGTGTGTGTGTGTGTGTGTGTACCAGTCGGTGCCAGCAAACAGCGACTTGCCGACATTATTTTCATCTTTGAGAAAAGAAAGAGATCTATCACAAAAAACTAATCAAAACTTCTGACGGGAAATTTCTATTCCGCGGCCTATTTTTAAAATATTCAAACAAAGAAGAGGTTTCTACTGATGAATGATGTTCGACTACCATCGCCATGGTGGTGCTTACTTAACATCACTATAACGATCGAGTCCTTAGCCGCTTGCTAATGACTTGACCAGAATGTAAATTTCCCGTCACTCTGCCTCAAAGCCGGTCATCCCATCCAAGGTCAATCGTGGACACTCATCGGGAAAACTGTAAGTGGCGACCATTAACCCAGGTCGCTGTAACAAAAGTTCAAACGTCGTCAATGGATGAACATATGTGAAGAAAGAGACACTGCCACAACAACAAGACGACAGCTAACAATGATGAACGCGTTGTCACCAACTGCGATCAGTATGCCGTGTATCCATAGACCTCGTCCCCAGTAGATTGGTTCTGGATTTCACACTGGCACAAATCCCTTCGTGGGGTCAAAGTTTAAATTGGTGCTTTTGAGTGAGTAGCTGACCGAGTGAGTACTTTGTTTAGTCTCGGCGCTGGCCAAACCTCGGACGATTGAGAAAGGGGCGACAACCTAGGAAAACATACAACCAGGTACCACTCAAATTCGAACCCTAATCTGGAAGTTAGCAGTGCAGCACTCTAACAACTGTGCCACCATGGAGTCCCCATAATTGATCCATTATATCGTGCTGTATGTCATAAGGACCGACTAGAAGGGGGTGACACTAAATTAACTTTCGGTGCTCATTATTGTTTAAACCCTACTCACTCACTCACAAACTCAATCAGTCACTCACTCACTCGCTTACACATGCCTTACTTATTCAAGATTGTTCAGTGCGTTTGCCTTTCACTGAGAACGAATAAACGAAGCCATCCGGTGGAAGTGGAGATGAGGACGCTGAAAGAGTTATTAAACCAGTTGTTCCGGATCTAGAGGTTAACGTTTTGTTGAGGTTGACGAGAAATACTTGAGTAGAATACGAACACCCCAGAGTTAGTCATAATCAGAAATGTCGCAATTTTTGACAATACAAATTAAACTGTGTCATCTGCCGAGCCAGAGACGTGTGTAACAGCAAATCTTTTGTATGCCCTTTTTATAAAATATTCATCAAAATTCAATGCGGGGAAAGTACTTATTCTCTTTTATCAGAGTGCTTCATCGTGGTGTCTCTTCATTTTGCAGAAAATCATTTCCGTGTGAGAACATCCTCCAGTTGTATCACGGAAGTCAGTGGGAAAATGGGCTTCGTGTTCTGGAATTCCACGTTTAGGCCTTCAACAAACAGTAATAAAAAGGCACTGAACAACCTTGGCATGTTTATATCGCCAAAGACGAGTCTTGGGTTGTGCCTTCAGATTTATCGTCTAAGAAGTGAGTAGTACTTAATGTCACAATAAAATGTCAATAAGTACCCTATTACGTATTTTATCAGGTAGTACATTCAGACTGATACACCAGGAAATAAGTATTGTGTCTCAGCGTAAGCTCACACGGGTATCGAACGAAGTTATGAGCTCGACGGGGACGGGTACCCCATTCACTGCATCTAATTCTAAACAATAGTTAGCCTTACAGAAACTCAGACTGTCGGTGTATCAAATAATAAATCCGGACACATACCTTAAAATAGTGCGTACATTAAAATGGCATACAACCTGACTTACTTCATAGCATCCATTGATCAGGTCAATGATAGCATCTCTGATGACACTCAACAAACAAAAGGAAATGGATACACTAAAAATAACCTTCCATGGACAACAGGATGTTTGTGTATGAACTTATTCAAATCTTTGATACATTAATAAACGAGTCAATTCAAATTATTTAACAGATTTTTAAGCGAGCTAACAGAACTAGACTTGGAAATTTGTAAAACTGGTAATTTCACCGTGCCCAGATACATTAATGGAAAATAAACCCGGTAAATGGGCGCGGCAAATATTAAAAAGACAAAATCGAAATAAATTCAGATCGTATCATCTGAGATGTTATCCTCGGAGAAAACTATTCGACGGACCGTGATTCTTTCGGTTAAAGCAGCCGAAGATGTTTGCTTTTGATGATTAATGAATGCAAATCGACATAAAATATTGGCCACATCGACGATGATTCTAATCACCGGAAACAGCACATTTACCGGATTAATACGGTAATCTCCGGAATGAGACCAACATCGGTACATCCACCTAACATCTCCCACAATGACAATGATTATGATAACAAGGACAAAAATCAGACCATCAATCGAATGATCAGTAATTCATCCATGATGTAGATCTGAACATAATTATCTAGCATGATCGCACTTGTTGCACTTTTTCAGAGACTACGCATGGATTTCATGGATTGGACCGTGTTGGTATTTTGCTAATTTTTACACTGCAAATTAAGCATTTTTGCTCTACGGAATGTTCTGTATGAAGATAAGATCGGATACAATCTAATCCTGCCATGAGTGCCTTGGGAAGGATTATTACTCCAAAGTGATAATAATAATCCCTTATGCCCAGACGTATCACCATTAACGTCAAAAGCTGGGTATATCGGTAGCAAGTAGCTGGATTCGAAGCCAAGGTCTTCAGTCTCTAATCAGCTAATATACCACTGAGCCATCACAATACAGGGCGTCCCAGAAGACGTGACCCAATTCAGGTAACATCAAGCCATGTCAAGTGAGATTCTCTGACAAGTGAAGTACCATCAGACTCAATTGTACATCACATCATATCATGATCTCAGAAGTAGTAGGTTCAGGTGTCAACACTTTCTCATTCATCCCGTATTACTCGGCTACTTCAATATACGTCAGTATGTGGTGTATGGCTCGTCCTTAATTAGGATTAAATCATATTTCGGACAAGAAATAGGAATAGTTCATGGTTCCCACAGCCAAGGAAATATTATTTTCCAGGACAAATTTACCATTTTACAGAAATAAATCTACAAGATTTAAAGGTAATAAATCAAGGTATGTACGAAAAAGCATATCATATTTATTCAATGTATGATCAATTATTGACATTTTTATGGTATAGCCTCTTACTCATCCCTTCCAACTGTCTGATTCGTCCACTTTTATTTAAATTTTAATTAACATGGGATATCAAGACTATGTACCAGTATTCGTTTTCTTCTACAGGCATAATATTTATCCACGGGATTTTTTGTTCTAGGCAATTTATTTTAAGCCAGGACATTTCCTTTTTTGTAAAAAGGACCTGGAAATTGAATTTGTTATTTTCCGGGTTTTCTAGGGCGTGTAGGAACCCTGGCAGTTATGTGCAGAGAGCGAGTGAGTGAGTGAGTAAATAAGTAAATGTGTGGTTTGCTCACCCTCAAATCTGGTTTCACATGGATATACATGTATAGCCGAGGTGGCGACTCTTTAGAAAAACATCCCACAAACGCAAGTATGAGTGGGTTTGAATCCACTACTTGGAGGCTTGCAGTCCAATACCCCACCCACTGTGTGGTGTAGGAGCCCAGTTACATTTAGAGAACTAACTTGACTGATGTAATGTACTGCTGTTTCAAAGTGAACTCGAAACACACCAAAGGTTTTCATAATTTTCACAATTTCAATTATTTTATTTCCCTTCATAGAACATTCTGATGTCGCAGGTTTCAGTCCAGCCTATGCCCATCGGATGGGTTTATCAAGGCAGTCGCAATTCAGCCATATGTCCCGGGTGTGACGAGCCTCGAGGCCAAACGACTAAAATCGCCTCAATCAAATCAACTTCTTTCAGTAGCCTCAATCTGGCTCTGTATATATATATATATATATATATATATATATATATCCCGTAACCATTGACAACATCTAGGAGTGCACGCTGTCAAATCGTGGTACACAATCCACGACATCGAAACACAGACAGACGTCCATCGATAAGTACGTCCGAACAATCAGTCGCTAGGGGGCCACCGGGGAATCGACGATAATCGCCGCTGACTCGGTGCCGTTCTTCCATCGGGATTACCCACAGAGAGAGCAGCCGCCGAACTAAATCCATCCATACCTTACCCGGTAAAGTGGGAGGAAATCAGTAATCGTCATATTCGGTTTGTCCGCATCCAGTGGACTACTTGAGGGGCTAAACTGACCCGGCTCAAGAGGTGCCATCAATCATCGTGGAGATTGCCAACTGGCAAATGGATGGACGCATGCGGTGTCCACCAGTTTGGCCGTCAAGTAGCGATCCAGTCTCAACTGTGCCGCGGTTAGTGCGATCGGAACAAAATAAATGATCTTTAGGGTACTCTATACACTCGGGCAAAATGATTACGTCGTACGATGTGGAATATTAGTAATAATCGAATAAGCTGTCATAAGATCGTAATATAAAGCTAAGATAAAAGATAACTTTCTTTATTTAGAGAAAAAAAATATCTGTAATTCAGAGTGTAAACATCATAAAAAACTAATATTTTTAAATTACAGTAATAAATATTAATTAGATGATGATGATTGGTGTTTTACGGCCACTTTTGTGCAGATGGTAGGCTAAATGGGCCGAGCGACCTCCAAATGTATGAAGTGAAGTCAAAGATGAAACACCCTTCAGATATGCCGACGCCGAGATTCGAACTCAGGTGGTAGTGATCTGTCGTCCAACACACTACCGCTAGACCACCGAGGCGCCCCAGTAATAAATATTAATTAGAAGGTCTGTAATTCGGTTTCATATATATATATATATATATATATATATATATATATATATATATCCTCAATTTTAAACCATTATATTCAAGCTATGCACTCAATTAGTTCATTATTGGGTCTCGCTGTAATACCAATGTTCCTGTAAAAAAATTCCTTCTGAACATTAATAACGAGGACAACATTTTAACAAGCCGTCGGCATTTCCCAAATTGTAGCTTCTCAATCAGAACAAAAAACATCTTCCTCTACGTTCTACTGTCTGCAATGAGGACATATAGGATGGCCACCGATCTAATCAGTGACATTACACAACACTTAGACACAATACTCCCGATGTCCAAGGATTGGCAGGTAATTAAATAATTAGCCCGGTTGAGGCCATTGGTCCCAATCTGTCACTAACGGCGGTGTCACACCACATACCGGATCAGTGATGGATCAGAGTTACTGGTGGCCGCTCTAAAAGGGGCTTCTGGAGGGGGTGAGTAATGCCGAAAATTTGAATTTTAAATTAACTATGACAAGGTGAATGGAGTATGACTTCGTCTGGGGGGATATTTCACGGATATTACGGGCCGGACTGCTGTTGGTACTCAACGCAGCTTCAGTAACAAGAGGAATATAATGTATGTTTAAACTCATTCACTCACTCCCCCCCCCTCTCTCTCTCTCTCTCTATATATATATATATATATATATACTTAGTAGGTTTCCTAGGTGTGTGTATCCATGCATACGCGTCTATGTGTGTGTGAGCGCGCATATGTGTGAGTTTAAAATGAATGCGATGCTGAATTGCACATTTGTAAAAACTAGGGGCGTAATTCTTCTTTATTGTTATTATTATTATTATTACTATCATCATTATTATATTTGTATTAATTGATATAATTATTACAATTAACATTTGGTATATAGCTCTACGACATATAATGATACTATACTATAATACTAAACTATGACAAATATCAACAACTATGACATGGTAAGTCACAGGTTTGAGGCAGTGTACTCATATTTTAGTCACAGTAAGCTACTATTTTAAGTTTATGCTCCACATAACTCAACATCCACATCTCAGTATCCACACCATCCACTCGACTCCATTATAAATGATTATCTCATATCAGCCTAAAACTCCAACGATGCTACCAATCAGTGGTCAATGAAATAATATTATAGTCGATAACCATCCTACCTTTATTTGTCAACACGTGATATCATACACAAATCGTATAATCACGAAATCAGTCAATTTCAGACAGTTCTACCTCATTTTTAGTAAAACCAACTTCAGCCGGTGATGACATGTCAAACAGCTGATAGAATTATGAGAATATGTATTGTCCATATCAGAAGGGAATTAAACACAAGAAACAATATGCGGCAATAAATTTTTAAAGGGACATAAACATTTGCTAAATATTTGGCTAAGGCACTGCACACATATTCCAAACACGACACAAATAAATGTATTTAAATGCAAGGAATACTTACATCTTCCATCAAATTCTCGAACTGAAAGAAGAAAAATAAAACACAGATTTAATAAACAACATCTCCATGAACACATATCACTCTCTCTCTCTCTCTCTCTCTATATATATATATATATATATATATATATATATATATATATATATAGTCATTTAAAAAAATCAACGTATTAAAATCAATATATTTACCCAAGCTAATTAAAAGTGACAGGCATTGGCTATTAGGTCTATCAGTAAGTGCTGACATCTAGTGGATTGATGGCATACGAAACACAAGGATTACCCACATTACTCTGCGGTGGCGTATCGGGGAGGGCGATGTCAGAGGTTATCAAAAGATGCCACGGGGACAACAGATTCAAATTAAGATTAACCCCTGCAGCTCCATTATGGCGAAATCACTCTTCATGCCAGTGCTGTAGTGGCATAACCATAAAGATGTCACATAAAGCAGAACACGTGATCCTGGCAATTACAAAAATAGACCGACAAACATCAGACAGCATCATAAACAAACTGCATTGAATGGAACAATGACCTATTTACAGGTCACGACGTCCCGCGCTCCCCAATATCGAGGTCAGGGTCGTAAATAAAAAAATGGCGGACCAGACAGTTTTCGCGAATTAGCGGCACACCTCCCCAATGATTTACCAACGATACGGGGGGAGGGTTTCTGGACACGGATTATGAACGAACGTCGGCCAAATCCCCGGGACGGATAGAACGTCCGAAATTGATGAAATCATTTCTCAAAAAGCGGCCGGCACTCATCAAATTATAAGTGGCCCATTGATCGCTCTACCGTAATCCTTTCAAGTGTGCCACCCCGAAGGTACCGCATCAATATCTGAGCATATGGCGTGGGTCATCGCGAGGATTACGTCGGGAGCGATCCTGACAGGAATCTCCAATAAGGACGTCACGTGAGAGTCTGGGCATCTGACGTTGAACGGTGGGAAAATATTTCCGCCGTCGCTGTTAGCGCACGTGGGTGGAAAACCGGCTGGCCTCACGCGGACGCCCGGGGGGGGGGGTATAAAAGCCGCATCAACTCGATCATGGGCCGAAAGTTGCTGGTCGACATCGGGAGCTGTGTGTATGCCGCATCGAAGTGTCGGAGAGTGGCTGGACAATTTGACACCGGATGATGATGACACATAAGCGCGTCGAACTATATGAAGCCCGTTAAATGCTCTTCCATCGACAAATTAATCCGTGCATAACAAATTGTGGCTTTTTTCGGGGGCGGTCCCTGAAACCCGACTCGGGGGGAGGCATTGGGGGGCGACGCCCACTTAAACAAAAGCCTATGGGGGAGCTGTCGGATGGCGCAGTTGAAAGAGTGCGGTAGCTCGAAAGCGCAGGTTAGGCTTCAAATCTAAGTGATACCTGCGTCTGTTTGTTAGCATCATGGGGGGGGGGGATCCTCACTCAGCCAGGTTCCGTTCGAATCAAGTTCAAAATTTATCCTCCATAATGTAATAAATGAACAAAGATCAATATTTACAACACGTGACAGGTATTTTGATAAACCTGTCTGGTTTTATTGATCAAGGTAGAATTATGAAATTAATTTCTTGTTATACCCGTGGGAAGGATATACATATAATACCAAAAGACATATCATTTTAAAAACACCAAAATGTCACCAGCTACTAAACTAAAAAAATTATCCGGATAACAAAAAATTGGTTTTATTTAATATTTCCTTAAATATACGATTTTTTGGATCGTAAATGCCTGCCAGAAGAAATTTTCTGAGGTTTTGATCACATATCTCCATTGTGGCATATTCTAATAATCAATACACCTGTCTGAATTTATAGCTGATGAGGAACAGTTCAACCTTCAGACCAAGACCAATAAAGGGAAGTTCGCATCTATAAATTCATGTAGGAAAACTTCGGCTGTCTAAACTATTGTGTAATTAGTGGGAAAAAATGTATCCTAGAATAAATATGAATGACGTTGTTGTTATACACTTCACTCCTCGTCCCATATAGATTGTACATTGTTCAGCTTCACTACTTCTGCACATTCACTTCAAATCCAACTTCACTGATATATATATATATATATATATATATATATATATATATATATATATAATATGTAAATGTTGTGTTTTACGGCCACTTTTGTGCACAAGGTAGGTTAAATCGGCGAAGTAAAAAGTGAAACACCCTTCTGATATAGCCCAGCTGGGGTTTGAACCCAGGCCCTATAGATATGTGGCCAACTGCGCCGCCAGTTAGGCCAAGGAGGCGCCCTGATTGTTTATATATATATATATATATATATATATATATATATATATATATATATATTATATAAACAAACACTCACCCAATAGGCTTTTATGTGTCACCATTTTATCACAGTTCGACATCACACAAACAGACAGCTATAAAATGTAGACTTAAGACATTGGGATATCCTACAAATATATACAGGGATGTCAATGTTGATAAAATGACATATAAAACTGGCACACATTATGACAGATACTGCTGATAGAGACTGGGAGATGAAGGGACGGGGAGGGGGGGGGGTATGTTGACTAGAAGAGTACCGTATTGTTATAGAGATTACGTCAGAGAATATAAGGGAGTATCACGGGAGGGAATTTACGGGCGCTTCCTTGGTCTAACTGGTAGCGCGTTGGACCACAGGTCGCTACCAACTGAGTTCGAATCTCGGCGTGGGTATATCTGAAGCGGGTTTCATCTTCGACTTCGCTTCATTACCTTTGGAGGTCGCTCGGCCCATTTAGCCTACCGTGTGCACAAAAGTGGCCGTAAAACATCAATCAATCATCATCATCATCATCATAATGGGAGTGAATTAACATTTTGTGACCAAGTATAGGTGTTTGTGAGTGAGTGAGTGAGATATTTATTATACCTCTCGGTTGATTACATCCGGTAGATACTGCTGACGAGAAATTCTGCTGGGAAAGGTCTCACAAGTATAGGTATCTGTCAGATTGAAACCCTGACCTGAACATTTACAACACGGCACTCTATCCACTGTGCTATAATAGCATCCTAACGAAAATAGTAATGACACATCGACTGATATGAGATGCTAAGCTTCAGCACTAGTCACACCAGTGGCATGTGGCTGAGGGGTGACTCCTTGGGGGGGGGGGTGTAGAATAAATGTTACTGTTTTATGGCTACTTTTCTGCACAAGGTAGGCTAAAAGGGGACCGAGCGATCTCCAAATGTAATGGAGCGAAGTGAAAGATGAAACACCCTTCTGGCGTAGCCAAACCGGGGTTTGAACCCAGGTGCTATAGATCTGTGGCCAACCACGCTACCAGTTAGGCCGTGCAGGCGTTCCCCTTAAACAAAGATATGAGTCAGATTGAAACCCACAGTCTGGAGGTTTACGGCACAATACCCTACCCACCGCACCATTAGAGTAGCCCATCACAGCACTGAATAGGAAGAGACTGAATATCGTCACAGTACATAACGTAACAGCTCCAACAGCTGATGCTGGGGCAAGTATATGCTCAGATGAAACATCCCACAGACACCGGTAATGCAGGGATCCGAACCCAGATGTGTAGATCCGCAGTGCAGCGCATCACCCGTCGTTCCGTGAGAGTGCCCTTGGTAACGGCGGAGGATAAAGACACTAACAATTGAGTAATACTCAAACGCATTCGCTCGGTACAGTAACGCTGGAGGATTACTGGGCTAATTCAGTACGACCGGTTTCCATCCGTACACATCTCATTATAGCAAACAATGATATGAGTACCACGCTCGTGAGAGGGACAAACTCGGCAATACGACTGTAGTGAATACACGGAGGAAGATGAGTATCATCCATCTCAAATGAGAGAATACAACACGATAAGTACCATTCTTGTGGGATGAGTACGTACAGCATAACGAGTATCACACCTCCCCGGTTAGAAACATCGCAATAAGCTTGAATTCAGTTGAGTACTCATCGTACGCGAGACATACGGCAATGGGATCGCGGCAAAGGGATGGCGAATCCCACAAACTAAGGTGATAATTGGATTCGAACCCGCCACCTGGTATTTTGCAGCGCAGTGCTCTACCCATTGTGACATCCAGAACATCAACATCGCAATATAAGCCATACTACTTTAAAAATGTTTTAATATTTCCGGAATCTTTTATACACGTGATAGCCTAAAGAGGTCGAGCGACCGGCAAAGTGAATGAAGTAAAGCGAGACATGAAACACCCCTCAGACATGGTAAAGCTGGTTTTATACTCAAGTGGTTTAGGCCTATAGCTGACTGTATTATTAATTAGGCCATGAGGAGGTACCCCATCATACTTCTTATATGCTTAGACATAATAAAACTAGCACCAGAACTCAGGACGAGCAAAGACATAACAAGTTGAGGTCCACAACTTTGGAACGAGCATTACACCTTTGGCACGAGCATGACACATTTGACACGAGTTTTACACCTTTGAAACGAGCATTACACCTTTGACACGAGTTTTACACCTTTGACACGAGCATTACACCTTTGACACGAGAAGAAACGAAGATGTAAGTATCACAGGAAGTTAAATATACAGAATAAAATACCTAATACGGTTTGTGTATATGTCAGGTCGGAGAGGGGGGGGGGGGGGGGTTTATATAACTAGCCTAACAATGATACCTCACAACCTCAAAGAGAGCAACAACCATCCTTATAATATGATCACTCAGTCATTCCGGATTCATGACACATCTGGGGCTTTACGTCCAGAAGGACTGAGATCCTGATAGGCCCGGGGAGTGACGTCACTAACCACGGGTTGGCGAAATAGATGACAAGAGCATCGGCGTCGGATTGAGCCTAAACCAATCAGGATCATAGAGAGAGGGGGGGGGTCTCTATCTGTGAGAGAATCTCTGTAATTGTAGGAAGATTACTTACCTCAATGGAGAAGTCACGTTCTACGTTGTAACGGGTACGAAGGTACTTTCTGTAATGAGATGGAAAAATATATTTTATGTGGGGATCAGTTATCAATTAAATAAAAATACGTGTCACAGTAATTTGTTCATGTGTGCGTGTGTCCGTGCGTGCGTCATGTATTAACTATATGTGCAAATCCTCAACAATTATTAATATATAATGTACACACTTAAAGCATGATAACAATAGTGAGGCTGAGAATTATATTCTTATTACCGATGTTTAAATAATACCAGCGCTGTGTGCTACTGACACACACACACACACACACACACAGAGAAGACAGACAGACAGACAGAGAGGGGGGATAATTATTCACAATCCATGAGCCCAGATGTATTATCAATATAGCCTTACGCGTGTATCGATTTGTGAAGCCATTGATTTCAAAGGATGCTTTGGTCTTGTGTCTGAGCCAGTGCCTATATATATATATATATATATATATATATATATATATATATATATATATATATATATATTGACTAAAATCGGACACTCAACCGATGCACAATTTCCCCACAACAAAGCAACAATAGAACCTACAAACTGAAAGGAAGTCTTCCTAAATCATCGGTTGATGAGACCTGGCCATATAATAATTTAATCAATTTTGATCAGATGAAGCCGATATGCTATAGCATAGCAGCATGGAGCCGGACCAAGTCCGCCATGTTTACATCATATTACTAGTGGAGAAAGTCGGCTCTTTCACGTCCATGTAAAGCTCCGGGAGCCAATCAGCTTCGGTCTGGAGACAATCACATTATCGTGTGTGTGTGTGTGTGTGTGTGTGTGTGATGAGGAAGAGACTCCAGGTCTGAGGAGCTGACATCGATGTAACCCACCTCATCTGACGGGCTGATCAGCGACGGGCCGGGAACCTGTCACAGGTGAAATGGTCGCCAATCAAATATACATGAGCGAAGATGGAATACGGCAATTCGGTAATCTGTAAGACAGCATGGAAGCCAACAGGTGTATGCCCCAAGACAAGATTGGCCTCACACGACCTTGACATATACACTGATGACAGACCAAGGTCGGCCCAATCCGGAAGAGTTAGACTTAGATGCTCTGCGTCCGGGGATTACATGTTTAGGATGTCACTGGTCATCTCATTAGTGTGGTAAACCTTTGATTTAAGACAGCAACTCAGGGGAGGAGGGACGAGGGGAAATTGGACGGAAATGTTAAGTGTTTATTATATTGCAGTTTTCCAACACAGTAAGCTATGGAATATATTCTATATAAACATTGCCGTAAACTGTATATATATTACCGCCAAAATATAGATTGAAAAATAATCTAAAATCAAACTTATCATGTGACCCCTGATATTTTTGGGTTTTAACTATTTTCTGATGCGGTATTAATTGTATGGAGAGAGTATATTCTGAGTATCAGCAACCTGTTGTATGTACTCGAATCTGACACATTTAATTTTCAGTTGTCAATACAACTGATCTTGGATTTTACCTTTCGGGAAGACTGAAGGTGGCGCCACCGCGTAGATAACAGAGACCTTCACGCATCGATTTCATGCAAGAGACACGTAACACCTACGATTATTTCTCGAGCAGCCAGCTAAGACATACACCATGAAGGAAAACATCTATTCCAATACCGACAACAAATTTAGGACGAATCGGACTTTTCCGGCAACCAAAAACCAAATCGTGTTTAATCTGTTCTTAAATGTGTTAAATGTCAAATCTGATGATGTCGCGAGGTGATTTAGATAACCGTTTAATAATTGGTCTTCCTGTTTTCGAGCTCATTTTTAAAACAAATCCATCGATATCTTTGTCCTTCATTATTACAACTGAAGAGGAGAACAGGATGGATATGCAACAAAAACATTTTTTATTGCCTTAAATTGGTACCTAGTGGGGGTATAGCTAAACTCTGTAGACAGGACAATGGGTCAATATGTTTAAGCTTCCGAATAATAGTTCATCTTTAATTTAAAACAATATTATATTTAAAAAACACGTCATTGCTACAAACAATAAACATCTATTGGTGTGTGTGTGTCGTGTGTATGTGTGTGTGTGTGTGCGAAGGACAGACAAAGAGACAGAGAGAGAGAATTCCAGCATTCCCTCGTGTAAACCAGCCATCAGACTACACACTGAAGAAACCAAGCAGCGCCTTTGTTAACTATTTTTAAAGTCCAGGATTTCTGGCTACTACGTTATACTGGCGGATTCATCGTATTTGGTATGCGACATAATCACGCTGATAAATGAGAAGAAAACAACACCGCATTATACACGAAGAAAATCGATGAGTAACTAACTAACATCAATCAACATTAATTAGTGGTAGACAATAACCGGTTATTTATAACGCGCTGGTTTCAAATAAAAAGAAAGTCAAAAAATCATACCCGGTACTCAGATACATCTTGGTATCATTGAGCCGAATATAAAACATTGAATTTCAAGTTAAACTTAAATGTACACGGCCTGGAATATATTAAATTTAAAGTGGACATAATTTAGGTTTTAGCACTGATACACGGCTAGCTGTGTGAAGATTGACATCAAAACGTAAACATGAAAGTTGACACAAACTATGGATTATGCGCATGCCTTCACATATCATCATCTTCATCACATATCACCCACAGATATTAGTTCTGGGACATGGTGGCTCGATGACAGAGAGCTTCATCGGAACGTAAAAGGATCCCAGTTCAAATCCATCCGCGATCGTCAACTGCGTTATCATCGATATATTTAGTCCTCTCTATGGAGGGGACTGCTAGAGTGATGAGGGGAAAATATCAACGTGTTAGGCTAATTGTGGGCTGAGAGACCTCTAAAGGAAACGAGGTGAAGTGAAAGATGAAACACCATTATGACATAGCCAGTCCGGGGTTTGAACCCAGATGCTAGAGATCTCTGGCCAGCCACGTCGTTACCAGTTAGTCCATGGCGCCACTGACAAGGGAGATCGGAAAACGAGTCACTTAATGAAAAGTTCTGATGTAATTTTTACTGTATCTGAGGTAAATGAAGCAAAGTTAAAGAAGAAACACCCTTCAGATATATGCCCACGGCAAGATCCGAACTCAGGTGGTAGTGATCTGAGATCCAACGGGCTACCAATTATACTACGGAGGCGCCCCTATATATATATATATATATATATATATATATATATATAATGATGATAGAGATCAATACGGACTGCAAGTGTCTAACTCCAATCAATAAGCATTAACCCAACATAAAACATTAAAGCTGACATTAAGCGATCATTGTAAACATTATACATAAATCCCTTTGATGAAACTCTGAATGCAAACCGTCGGCTCGGTGTAATGTTTTAGACGAAGCAAAACACTAAAACCGGACATGGAGTCAATTCCAATCTGGATCTGATAATCGATTCCAATTAGAAGCTGGATATCTGGAGGGAGAAGGGTGAATGAGGAATCAATAACTTAGCAACTAGCATTAGCGCTAACACGTTTCACGAAAAGAATTTATGATAGAAATTTTCATCTAGTTGGGGAAGTCAAATTCTCCTTATGGCACATATTCGGTTGCAAACAGATCCCAAAATATCAGCGTGACAACAAGATCTGAGCCGAGATTTATCTTAATTGGTTACTCTGATGCAAGTGAATTAAGGAATATTTAGTAACAATTGGGACATTGCGCATATAAAACTGTCAACTGGGATTGCTTAATCACGAAATGGTGGTAATAAATGCACATTTATAAAGCAGCCATTAACACACGTAATACATTCTAGGCAATGAAAGAAGAAGTCTTATTCTGTATTTTACATAAGCAAATATTCAAATCTTCTTAGCTTCTGCTTAAAAGGATAAGAAACAGATGGTTTTATATTTATTTGTTTATTTGTAGTCCAAAATGGAGCTCTTCTGTCCACAAACTCTTCCTTAATAAATAAATGTATAATAGTGACATTCTCAGCTAACAAAATGAGTGGTTATGATACCGTCAAGCAAACAATCATATTCAGATGTAAGCCAAAGAACAGTGGCTATGACATGACTTTATATTTGTTTTGGAAAATTACAGGCACGATATGAGGCTGCTTCTAACATGCAGATACCCTGGTGGAACTAATCCATGTTGTTTCACCACACGACGGGTAGTTCAAGACGCGAGCAGACGTCTAAACATCGTCATTATAGTGACAGAACCAAGATGACGACAGCAGCGCGTTAACCATAGCCCTCATTATGTCCCTGATGTACACTAGGAGAGACGAGAACGAAGGACAACAGACCCAGCAACTGTAGGCGAGAACGGATGAAGATTAGTGACGATGGCAACATTTGGACCCAGGAGTCAGATCACACAAGTCTAAGCCATAACTAGAGATAGACAGCAAACTCTGATTAGAAACTTGCGAATAGTAACCAAATACTACTACACATATGAGTAATTATTACAAGAATTACCATTAAGAAATAATTATGACGTATTGGGTGATTCAGAGGCGTGGGCCTAAATATAATCGGAGCACGAATGCGGGTACGAGCGGATGAATAACTCATGACTTGTAATAAATACACCACTGCATATGGATACACAATGTTTACACACACATACTGTACGGTTATGCTGAAACACAAGCTACCACAAAGCAAAGCTTGAGTTTTAATTATTTCATGCATAACGACTGATTATATCTAGCAGCATTTCCTAATGGCGCAGGCATCTGCAGAAAGCCAAGCATGATTGAAATATTTTCCACTTACGAGGGAACTCACCGCTGTATTTACAGAGAGAGAGAAAACCCCGCCAATGGTTCACATATTAAACAGGTTAAATAGAATCCTTAACAAGTGACAGATAAACATCCAACTACCGCTAAACATCAAGTCCAAATTTATTAACATTATATAAGTCGCACAAACAATCATATAAAGAACAAAATCAAATCGAAAAAAGAACGATAGCAAACATTACAGAATTAAATCAACTGGAATGACGGGTTCGGATCACCTTGTATCAATATTTGCATCATGTATAGCGTAGTATCTATTTCAAATTGGACATAGTATTTATTTGTACAATGAGGTTATATGAATGTGTCCAATTTGGGGCGTACGTCTAAGGTCATTAGGCCTGTGCCTCACACCACAAATAAAATCCGTTAAGTAATAATTAATACACATTGTGTACTTCAAAAGCTGCTACCAAGAAAACTGTATTCCACTTCAAAGGCGTACATATATACACAAAAACACTAAACTGCTACGATGATTGCTACCGAATATAGGACTGAAGCTTTTTAAAATGGCTCAGATATTTGATTAAATCCGTGAAGTTCTCGGCAACTAAAATCTTTTAATTTTCATGGTACACGTTCATAAATTCCTAGTTCGTGAGCATCTTTGTCATCAGCTGCTTCATGCCAGAGCCTTTCAAGTATATCATACCTGGATACAGGTCCATAATTGACCAAAGGCGTGGAGCCATCTAAGCATATGAATAGAAATTATGGGCCGATAGATGGACGACCATGTAGCTCATGTAAATGACTAGATTGTTGTACTAAACTGTTTAACTGCTCAATCTTTTCTCTTCTTAGAAAATCATCAAAGAAACAACGGAGACGGATAAGCACAGATTAGATAATACTGTAATAATAATAATTATGATAATAATAATAATAATGTAGATTTAATAAAACACCATTACTAGCAGGAACCATTCAAAATGACTGTACAGTGAAATTACATAATAATAATAATCCAAACAGATATTGCTTCATCCAGTACTGACTGATGCAGTACCAGTTTCTCTATCACCATGTATTAAGGTATTGGTTCAGGAAGTAACAACTCTTATAAAATATACTGCTGCAGTACCAGTTTCTGTATCACCATGTATTAAGGTATTAGTTCTGGAAGTAACAATTCACAAAATATACTGCTGCAGTACCAGTTTCTGTATCACCATGTATTAAGGTATTGGTTCAGGAAGTAACAACTCTTATAAAATATACTGCTGCAGTACCAGTTTCTGTATCACCATGTATTAAGACAATGGTTCAGGAAGTAACAACTCTTATAAAATATACTGCTGCAGTACCAGTTTCTGTATCACCATGTATTAAGACAGTGGTTCAGGAAGTAACAACTCTTATAAAATATACTGCTGCAGTACCAGTTTCTGTATCACCATGTATTAAGACAGTGGTTCAGGAAGTAACAACTCTTATAAAATATACTGCTGCAGTACCAGTTTCTTTATCACCATGTATTAAGACAGTGGTTCAGGCAGTAACAACTCTTATAAAATATACTGCAGCAGTACCAGTTTCTGTATCATATATTAAAGCATTGGTTCAAGCAGCACCAACTGTTATACAATATACTGCTGCAATAGCAGCCGTTATGTGAAACACTGTTGAGGCAAAATAAACCCTTATGCTAGCAGCTCTTGCAGTACATGATGAATAATCGTCTGCAGCTGCTGAATTGAAACAGGCAGCTATCTCACCAACAGTGTCAGTGTGTGTGTTAATAGTATCGGCTCTCTAACTATTAACAGCAGCTGCAGTATCAGCTAGCTATTGCAGTATCAGTCACTATACCAACAGCTGGCAATTGCACTATCAGATAGCTTACTGCAGTATCACCGAACCAACTATCGGCTAACCACCCAGCAGCACCATCTGCCGCAGTACCAGTCCGATCATCTGTCCTCACCTAGACGGAGACAGACAAAAAAAACCATCCCCACTGATAAAACATCTTCAGTCAATAAATCTCTAAAACGTTATTTGGCTAGTTCCGTTTACAGAGACGGTTCTCAGCAAAAAAATCCCATCAACAGAATCTGAGTTTACGACAGAAACTCCAGTGGATTTATGAAGCCAGGATGATATATCAGGTGAGATCTTTATCGCTAACCATATAACTCTTCTCATACAGGTGCGAACAAATACTTCATCCAAGATGCATTTGCACCAATCAGCTGATCTTCCACGAGCCGAGAAAGGATTTTGATCATCGGCGGTTTGGGATATGATACATCGCTCTCTCCAATCACATTCAACACAAAATTGGGCTGAAGTCTCAAACAGATGAAAGTGATATATTGCCACATGGACCATGGAGTTGCCTAATTGGGAAACTTCCATCTCAGAATAGGCCTGCATGTTAATACGACACAACGCCACTGAATATATTATCCATGATGGTACATTTGAATCTGAACTGTACATAATCCTACGAAACATCTAAATTTACCATTTATGCATCTGTATGAAACAGAAACGCACATATATATATATATATATATATATATATATATATATATATATATATATATATATATAAGAATAGTCATATAGTTATTATGTTATCAGATCTATTTTTCTGTCTGAAGGCATTCAATGGAAATGTTAGAATATAGAATCTATCCACGTTTCTTGTGCTAAAGTTAATTTTCACATCTATACATCTTCCTTCCTTCATACATACAGTTGTTGTGCTGCGGAACAATTAATAATAAATCCAATTAAATTCTTAAAGAAAAATATAAAGAAATTCATTTCTTAATACTAAACCTATTATTATTGTTATTTATGCTACTTACTGTCAACATATCATTATAATATAACTCATTTAGCAATCTTATATAAAGTTAATAATAATATACAGCTCTTTGGAAGACGCCTAATATTTAACTGTTATACAATATTATATCAATCCTGTTGCTATTATTATTATTATTATTGTTGTTAATATATAATAAAATTAGACCTGAAGTAATAATTAGCAATAACAGTGTCAGTACTTGAATCCCTTACAAGGCTAAACTGGCAAATTCAATAGAGAAACTCTTTGCCATAAAGACTGACTTCTGTACAAATCACCACCAGCACTGAGGCTATATAAGATGGATGTCCCAGAACTAGGTCACCACTGCTGCTGCTGCTAGCAAACTCCTCAACTTCAGATGAAAGGGTCTCGTATTACTGTCTGTGTAACCAGACACTAACCGAAGGACCTCAGGTGCTCGAATCTGCAGCCGCAACCCGAAGACAGATTGAAGCTGACAACGTGATCAGCGGCTGTCCCTCTTTACACACGGCGCCAGCTCCCGATGGTCATGGCCCCGGATGGTCAGAACTGTGACTGGCTATCGTGTCCGAGCATCACAATAGGTATAATAATAATGAGATGACTAAGTGCGGTTCCTTTTTGATTGACTGTTCAAAGTGTACCTATAAAATTCAATTACGGGAATAATTGGCAAATAGCTTTCGGTTGGCCAGCGTCCGTAACGCATAGACGCCCAAAGCAATTGCTTTCTACATCCAATACTTTATTATAGGCTACCGTTTTCTCTGACTGGGATACGGCAACTTTCATGCGCGGGCCCTTACGAGCTTCAGTCAGCGGTGCCTAATGTCACGGGTCTCGAGTGGATTAATGCGGAATCGCTGATTGACTTTCAACAGGACAACACTTTGGGAAATCAACTAATTTTCAAAGGTCATATCAACAAGTTGTATGTTTATACTGAACATATACGGCGTCACACAGACGATTGCATCTGTGTGTGCGTGTGTGAGGGGGCGCGCGTGTGTTAGCAGTGTCCAGTTCCTTGTCTTTCTGTCTGTCAATCTATCTATATGTTTGTCTATCCATATTTTCAAAAGTATAATGGATTGAGCAATCTAACCAACCTACCTATCGAGGCAGTTGCGTGTGAGGGGTGCACGAGTGCGTGAGGGGTGCACGAGTGCGTGAGGGGTGCACGAGCGCGTGCTCACACGTGCTTAAGCAAACTCTTATCAAAACAAATCTATTAAACAATCCCAAACAAAGCAGACAACGCAAACAAAGCTACTTATATACATCGATTTCATAAAAAATTTACAGAATCACCTCAGATGATACAGTTATCCCAATTATATATGTGAGCGGCTCATCCCCTAATGGACATTCGACATTAGTAAAATTGGAACATTTACAGCGGGAAGAACCGTTAGCTCATCCCGGATATATCACACAAAACTGACGTGAATGTTATCTGGAGGCGACCATATAACAGCGTTGTTGGCGTAATTTATTCTTGCTCTGTTGAGAGAATGCGTCGAAAGAAATCTGGATTATCCGAACTGGCACGCTTCAGTTGGCAGAGAGTTATATAATGGCATGTGGCGGTGTGTATAGTTCTAACAAACGAAAAAGGCATCAACTTATTGACTAGTTTTATACTGTTACGATTATTGTCTATTTAAAACATCTCATCAGAGATGGATGATGATTGGTGTTTTACGGCCACTTTTGTGCACATGGTAGGCTAAATGGGCCGAGCGACCTCCAAAGGTAATGAAGCGAAGTCAAAGATGATACACCCTTCAGATATGCCCACGCCAAAATTCGAACACAGGTGGTAGTGATCTGTGATCCAAGGCGCTACCAGCTAGACGACGGAGGCAACCCCATGATCGGAGATGGAAGGACCCAGGTACTTATAGTATAACTATTTATGCAATTAAACCGAAGTATACCACATTAACATAACTAAGCAGGTTGTTAATAAGAAAAATGACCGATTGTTCGAGAACAGTACGCATCATCCATGTTGCTATCTGTGTCTGCAGGGAACCGAATGAGCCATTAATTCTGATCAAAAGCCGTAAAGAATGAGGTGGGAAACGAACTCACAGAATTACGGGTCCAGTCTAAAGAATGGCATCACTTGGAAACCCAGAAGCCTTACGATAAAAAACGTAAATATTAAAAAATCCCCAGAGCATACTTTACGGCGTCATGTGCTGTAATTGTGTAACTGCGATCATATAAAACAATAAATGAAAGACATTGAAAAGAGGATCCTTTATAGACTTCAGTCATGCTCAGAGAAGTCCCTACGCACCTAAACAAAATGGTCATACATTATAACAGAGAAAAAGCTTAAAACAAGAGATTGCAAAGGGGTATCACTCGCATGGTTCTAAATTCACAGTCCTGCCTCAGCTAAAAGCATTCATCAGCATCGTTGATTTTTGCCCAAAAGCTTTATGCATATATCTACATTTTACTGAATAAAAAGGGCGCAATACTGACGGACATGATGAATTCAACCGATATTGGTCCGCATAGTCTATGAAACCATTTAAGGAAAATAAACACACTGCCATTCTGACCTCCATACTTCTATCGACAGTCACAGATGTAGCACAGGAATTGTTCCCAGCTGTCATTGGGGAATGTAATTACTCCGCAGGACAGCTCTCCCACCCAGAGGGAGAATGTTTTCATAAAATGTTGAAAACGACATTGATATACTCGCGGAACTAAATTAAGTGTGGTCCGTGGAGATAACCGGTCTGAATACTTATTAATGTAATATGCACCAATGCTGCACAAAAGCTATCAATACATAAATGTTAAAACTCTCACTGGATGCTTGAGAACACACAAACACACTATACACCACATAAAGCATATTCTATACATGGATTATTCCACAGATAGTTCTCGTTGGGTAAACGTATAGTAATACACTATTCTCTTGCAAAGTAAAAAGACTGAAACAACTCGAGAGCCATAAAGAAGCATTGTAAAACTGAAAATGCAATATTTGCATCAATTCTTCTCAAGAGGAAATATCTTGTATGTGCTGTTTCTGCTTTTATGAACAAGCTTTTGGAATCCATTAAATCAAAGTCAATTAAATCTATATCAACACCAAAGAGACCAATCAATATCAGATTCTACATAATATATGCAACAACTGTGTTGAAAATAACAAATGGACTACATGGCAATTATTTTACGTGGTATGGCTACCTCAAATTTACAGCTTCACCGTGAGAACTAATTCTAAAGAAATTTACAGTTGATGGCATATTCGGTGGAGAAAACCTTGCCAGTTGCCTGAAAAACTCCGACTGTACTGCCATGGCTGGGATTCGAACCTCCACACTTCTGCACAGCATGATCGTGGGTAAGCAGTCCCACGCTCTACCCATGAGGCCACAGAAGCAATTCAAATGTCTCCTGTCTCAAATGATATATCATAAGGGGATGGGCTGTAAAAACATGTTGTGTCAAAAACATTTCTCTTATAGAAAGAATTCTGTTCAGCTTTGCATCTACCATTAAATATCTACATACAAGGCACAAACTAGCTCACTATTGCTTGCTTATTATGCAGTTTATGTTCCAATAACTGGCAGTAACCAGCCAAGGATGATTATATAATGGACTTCAAAGGAAAAATTGGGCAAAACAGGCGAATGGCATGTACTCAACCAACTGCAGCCATAAAAGGATGCCAAACTTAATAAAGGTGACACCTGGTTCCTTCTGAGACTAAGAACATCCAGACAAAGTGTAAACAGGAAAGATTTGACCTCATAAATCTCTACATACTGCAGTAAGAGAATGGAATAAAATGGCCAACAATTAAGCCTGATAAGCAATAAGCAATATACAGCTTGCAGTTAGTATTCACAATAGTACACCAATTAGACCTATAACTAAGGTACGGTAAGAAGATGACATTTAAACAAATCAACCAAAACAAACACTGGACCTATCTATCTACCCATCCTCTTACCATACAAGTATGTCAGAGAGGGTTATTCTGGAAATGAAGACTTAGGCAATCTCAAATGTAGTATGCAAACTTCAATAAAAACAGTAGGTCCTTATAGTTAATGGCTATCTATCTATCTATCTATCTATATATATATATATCGGCCACGGTTTTAACAGGTCGTGCAAAACACGCGCTTGGTCCAAGTGGCTAGATAAGAGCATGATTATCATGATTATCATGATATGTGAATATAATCAGTACTCGCCACCATCATGATCGAGATCATGCAATGACGTGGGCCGAACTTGATTTCATTGATTCGATCGATGAACAGTTGAACACGTCACAAACAAACGTCAAGTCGTGAAATCGGCAGACAGTCCAGAACAAAAACACCGCGAACGATAGACATCAGGATCACGACCGATATATTGCTGTACGTGATACGTGTACCACGTCTGCTCCTGATAGCGGCTCTAACGTGTTATCAACGCCAACAGGACAGGTACACCGAGTGACTGACTCATTGACTGAGCCTGAGCTGAGGTAGGTGACAGCTGCCACAGTTCGCTCGTCAGTGACAGTTCTCGCCTACGTATCGGCGTACCAACACCACAACGGGATCACTCACCGTTTATCCAGTCTCCCGAAACATCGCTCGCAGCAATTTCCCATATTCACCAGATAGAGACATGTAATAAGTTAACGAAGCGCTAGAAAAGCCGCATCTCAGCTATCCAAACGACGGTCTCACTGACCGGATATTGACATCATAGCGCCATCTGCTGGCGATGAGCTTTATGACCGCCGGCAGTCCGACGTTTGAAGAGTTCCATTCACGGCTCGATTGAGCCAGTATTACATCGGTACATGATGATAAGTCCGAATGAAATTCGAAGCGAATGCCTGGTTTAGCCTCTCGGTACTGTTTATACTTGGTACATACACCGGAAAGTTGAGATGATCAGATGAAACATCTCACAAACATCCTGACCCTTCAACAAATGTTGTTTACCTTTTTACCAATGTGTGATATGCTTATTGCAGTTACGTCTCAGGTTTTGGTCCAAAATGTTAATTAAATTGACCTTTTGGTGTCAAGATCGTTTCTAATATTAAACATACAGTGAAGTAATTAATATAAAAGTGGTTATACAAAAAAACAACAACATAATAACAGATAACTAAAACTTAATATTAAGATGTTGAATGGGAATATTGATTCCTCCTAAAAGCAACCACAAAGATGTGATTTGTTAATAGCAGATTTAAACTTACAAGATAGGAGTTAATTATACTCTCATCTAGAAAACTATACAAATGTGAAGCTGCTGTACTAAGTAATCAATTGTCATATAATTGGAATGGAGATCGATGTTTGTCAGTTTACAGGTATGTTAACGACAAAAATAAATTCAATTATAAAACAGATTATAAATTGTCCAACTTTTATTCAACATGAACAGCAGAATCAGTGAAGGATACAAACTGACGGCTACAAGGTATCATCGAATAACACATCAGTGAGCTAATTCTGGTGTGCTACGGACAATAATTAAAACTTCTCAATTACAAAATGTAGCACAGAATTCATAGGACTGTTTAAATAAAACAGTATAAGCAATTTGATAATATCAGGACAATGACTTTAAGCAAAGCTATCAGATTAATACAAAATATAATAATTAACTCACAGCAATAAGTAACAGCATAAATATAACAAATCATTGGTGCTGAACAGTTCAGTCTTAAAACAATTTTAGTATCAACAATTACAGGATGTTAATATCATTAGTGATAAAGAATACATAATGTCATTTGTTTGTTTTTCAGATAAAACTTCTAGTATTCTGTAATAATCCACTTCAAAACTAATTATAAAATGTCACGTAACACACATATAGTAGTATAAAATGTATGTTGTAACGACGCACGCACACACACACACACACATGTACATAGGTAAATGTTAAAACAGTTCATACTGTATTACAGACAATATCAACTGATGGTACTGAATGATGACGACATCAATATATAAATGCAGTAACTTCTGACTGTCAGAGTTAAATTTTACAAATAAATCCCAAGAAACTATTTCCTGTTTCTATCTAATAATAATAATAGATATATTTCTTATAGTACGATTGTAAAATAGCAAAATTAATGCATGCGTCTATCAAATGGGGGTGGGGGTGGTATTAATAATTCCATTCATCACCAATGAACTAATATAATAAATACTCATACTCAGTGTACATAAATGATATTCCCATGAACCTAGCTGACTGAAAGTAAGATTTAATGAGTGAGTAAGTGAGTATGTCTAACCTAGAAGCTGGTTACGCCTTGGGACATATGGCAATGGGGCAACCAATGTGGGAAATGTCCCACACATATGAGTAATAAAAGGATCAGAATCCTGACCTATCAGCACGTTCAGCTTGTCATCAGTGTACAATAACCACGATTACTTTATAAAGTAGCTTCATTATACTCACACTGATGCCTAATATCCTGCTTTTGTGTATAAATCTATTTATGTGTAGGAATTTATGTGTCTGTATGTGTGTGTGTGTGTGTGTGCGTGTGCGTGCGTATGTACAATTATGTAGATCAATATAAACACAGATCATGCTTACAGATACTCCATCATTGCTATGTACACTTCTATAGAAGCAAACATCACTGTGGCACAGATCCACCAAAAACATATCATATTAGCAGTATATAATATTTTATGATAAAAACACTATATATACAGCTCTGATTTATTACAACGAGGTCATTGCAGTGGACGGCCACATTTGAAATCACGCATCTGTTAATATCATGAATACAAATAACATGTACAACAACAACTTCCCCTACTGATATTGTCAGTGATCCTGACCAGGGAACCACACAAGCACAGGACATGGGCACAACATGGCTTGTTGCCTGGTATTCGTGTGCATGGCACATATACTCAACACCATCTACATGCACAGAAAAACTCAGTTTATCAGAATTCTCAAAACTACATCAACCATCATCATATCTCAAACAAATATTTAATCCAGTAAAAGGTATAGCTAATAAAGACTAACTTCACATCCGATTCAGTGTAGCCATTTTGACACGTCATAAAACTGGTCCAGATAGCTTCTCATACACAGAACCTTTTTAGGTCACGAAACAGAATCAAAATGATGAGACTAGTTCAGTGTCGTAAAGATTATGAATGACAGACATCCTGCTATACCAAATACATGTTTTTCAATGACAAGTAATTAATTAATGAAACCTCTGTTGTGTTATGCTGCATGCAGCATTTAAATACTGATTCGTCACTACACTGCTGCAGTAAGAATTATTTCCTTGTTAAACATATCATTCGGAATACTTATGGTTACCAACAACAACTGCCTTCAGAGCAACATAACAACAAATAAACATACCTATCGATCACCTTTAAGCAAGAACATATATTACATAATGTCAGTAGAGGTCATCTCATCATCACTGATGATAGTTTGTAAAAATCAACATGTTGCAGTTTTACGGCCACTTTTGTGCACACTGTAAGTTCAAGGGCCGGATGATCAACCAAAGATAACGAGGCGAACTGAAAGATGAAATACTCTTTTGACATATGTCAGCCGGGGTATTGGTAGTTAGGGATTGACAGCTTACTAGACAGTTACTCATAGATAACATGAGATGACGAGATATCTTGTTGACGTTTACTAGAATCAGTAAATTAGATTGTTATGTTAAATAATTTACTAACAGGCATTTTGTACAGCTATATTATATACTATGATGCTAATAATAACCCATAGAAAATGGTATGCTTGTGCATATATATATATATATATATATATATATGTGTGTGTTTATGTGTGTGTGTGTGTGTGTGTGTGTGTGTGTGTGTGTGTGTGTGTGGGTGCGTGCAATTAGAGTAATTTCATGTAATATCTTAGAACAGGTGATATGTTAATATATAATATTATAAAAGCATCCAGAGCTTGCCAAATAATAAAGATGCCTGTATGCAGGAAAACATACACACACACATATACACATATACACACAAATACATCCATCTTTAGCACCTAGATAAAAACATCACCAATTCTGGCTCTCTTCAGTGAACATGTAAACAAAATACCATTAAATAAACGCTTCCCATTAACAAAAAAAATGCTAAAAACACAGCAACCATTTAATAATATATTGCAACCTAGGAACAGTGCTAAGTTCAGTAAGTCATCTGTTATAATAACAAGTTACCATGCTTAAGTACATATAAAGAGATCTAGCCAAGCTTCTCAGCATTTTGTCAACAACAGATGACACAGCAGTTATTAATAATAATAACAACAATATGTTCATAGGATAGTCCATATATATAGCGCATGCTACTAATGGACCACATCACAAACTTCACCAGAACACACACAAACTATCAAATTGTACTGGGAAAATAACACTATTAAAACACTACTTTGGGATAATAGGTAAGCATTGGATATCAAACCTGCCTACTATGCTAAAATATTCCAATCATTTTTAAACCTCCGACAACAGAAACATCTCGTCAAATTCTGATAGTCTTTCACTTATTAGACTAGATACTAATTGTCTATTGAACATCATAACAAAAACTTATTATGATATAGAAGACTTAGGACAAATGCAATCACTTGTATGTAAACCATGTGTTATATCAGTGCATATTATTGAACGAATGATATTAACAAATATAAGATATAGAATGCAAAGCGTGTATCTGTATATATAGATTATCGAAAGCATGTGGAGACATTGTTCAGACATTATATTATATACAGAATAATTGAAATTGGGTTATATAATTAGTTACAACATGGTTCCTGAATTATAGCAAAGGCAGATAATATTGGGGGGGGGGTACCACATGCAACAGTTCTAGAAAAGAAATTCTTCCAAACAACCGGCTGTTAAAATAAAAATTAGAACAGCTGCTAAGATGCCTCCTGTCATCAGCTGTATAGCGCAACACCTGTACAACTTGGTCCACATTTAAATGGCTCAGCAAACCTAACTCAAAATGTACATATTAAAATGCACAAACCAATGACAAAATTCTTAACACAACAATCACTAACACTACATTTTATAAACTGGATTAATTTTTATAATCCAGTTAATGGCATGCACAAATACATAATGCAGAACACAAGTAAATACAAACTATAACTGTAACCAAATCGTATTCTGTTATCAACTTTTCACATTGACGTTCCCTAACAAAATGTCAATCCGCTTTGCCAGGATTTAAATTTTACTGGAATCCTGAGTGTCATCTAACATTAACACTACCTGTGACATACGAAGATAACTAGAATAATAATAATAATAATAATACACTGTTCACAGAAACACAGCTTTACTTTGTTGAAGTCAGCAAATTCCAACCAATTGTCAACATACTATTCAGCCAATTCTGATCCATTTTCTCTCGATGTAGACTGTTCCTTGGTTTGTCTTCCATCATAACTAGACTGTTTCCCAATCTCCTTTGAATTGATAGAGGGCTGTGTAGCAGCTGGATTATCACTACCAGATGAGTCCAGATTGGCATCCGATGCATCATGATGATGATGATGATGATGATGATGAACGTCTACCAGTGATGTGGCACTCTGAGCAAAAGGTGGAGTGGGAGTGTTCCTCGGCGTATCATCATCACCAGATCCTGAAATGAACTCACTGAGCTCAGTTTTCCCAATTGGCTGTATGTCATCTGACTTAATATCGGGGCTCGCTATCGACTTGAATACATCCTCCTCTGTGATGTCCAGTGGCATGGGACTGGTTTCGGATGATGTGTCATCATCAATGGATGCCGTCATGGCAACGGTCTGGAGGAGATCGGCAAACTTCTGCGTGCCCATGAATGAGCGGTCTTCATACTCCATGCTAAGACTCCTCTCTATGCTGCTCTGTGATGAGTACTCCGACTGCGCTGTGTGATACGTGCCCGTCATCTGTGAACCATCTGACGTTGCTTGACCAGTACTGATGCCCATTGAACTGTCTCCACTGTCCCCGTATTTATTTGGTGTACTAGTTGTGAAATCACCTGAACACTGACTAGATGGTTGAGCGCTGTTAACCACAATGACATCTGGCATGCCATCTGCCATCTTTGATGTTCCTTTCTCATCTGGCTGCTTAATAGAATCAATGACCTCGATGCTATTATCTGACTTGATGGGAGACAAGGCATCATCAATAGAAATTATCCGCTCATCATCTTCCGACTGACCTCTGCCAAAGTCATCATGTTCAGAGTGACCAGACACCGCAGCAACATTTACTGCACTGAATTCTGCTTCCAGTGAGAGTTCGTTAACCGGTGAAGTCAGCTGCGATGGTTTTCCGCCAACGCTACTAGACAAACTTGGCTCACTGAAACTCGGCTGACGATCAGAGAGAAAAGATGGTGCTGACCGCGGGGAAATAGCAGCCTCGGACAGATCCAGGCCGGTGATTGTTGGTCTTACTGCCCCATTAGGTTGTGACAGAATGTTGGTAGGTGTTGGCTTGGCACGCATCACGCGAGGAGACCGTCTCGGCATCAGCTGGTTCCACTTCAGGTCAAAAGCGGTAGTGTTCTGGCCATCTCGACGTGACATCAGATGCAGCAGCATGATGCGGAGTTCACGGAGTGATGGCCTAAATTCTGGCTCAGACCAACACAACTGCAACAACTGATATCTGTAATAAGTATTTAAATTTATAAATCATAAAACTAATAAAACCTAGACATCTAAATTACATTCAGACCATTATAACAATGAACAGTAACCATATCGGAATACACTGGCTTCAGAACGAAAAATGTTCTGGCTGCTGAAAGAGCAAATTCCATTTAGCAATCAGTGGAGTGGACCACTTGTCTCTATAGAAAACAGATCACACTATAGATAAGGTACTCAAAAATAAAATATGAATGCATTAAAAAGATAAAATTATTATTAAATCAACGTTAGACATCCCTAAGCAATTTTACAGAAGTGCATAGAAAAAGCTGATATTATTACTCATAATTTCCATAATTTTAAATATGTCTTGTAAATCATTAAGTTTAATATCCCAGCTGAGGAACTGAATACTCATTTAACTGCATACCTCATCAGCTGAACTGATTCAAGGTACTCGTAATTCACGGAGATGTAAACGTTCTCTTATCATCGCTACACTAGCGTTTAATGGTTCAACTTTCAGAATCTCCTTCTATATTGAATTTAATTGAACTGCACTCGGAAGAACGTAACCACATACATCTGTTAGCCAAATCATTTTAAATAGACCATTTATTAGAATTTTTATCATTTGTCTCAAGTGTGACCAGATCCAAGGCTAAACAAACAACTCACTTACTTACTTACTCACTCACTAACTATGCCCTCCATACAATCCGTTTATTCATGAGCTGACATTAAAAGAGGTACAATAAACAGAAGAAAATAAACCACTTCCTGGTGCAAAATTAACAGATCCTGATTATTATGAGTTGGATGCGGCTCTGAGTTACGTACAATCTATCCAGATTGCTGACGAGAACGTCGGGTTTACGCAGTTTCACACTCTTCTCCATTATAACCAGTCTGAGTATGTGGCTATTCGACAAGTCGCCGTATGGCATGGCACCAAATGTTATCACTTCCCACAGCGCTACACCGTATGTCCTACAGAAGATACAGATATGTGAAGATTAAAAACTGATTACTGACACTGGTATTTATGGTACACAATACAAACAAACAAATGAATTATACAGTAACACCTCTCTAAGTGGACTACAAATACAGTAACACCTCTCTAAGTGGACTACAAATACAGTAACACCTCTCTAAATGGACCACAAATACAGTAACACCTCTCTAAATGGACCACAAATACAGTAACACCTCTCTAAATGGACCACAAATACAGTAACACCTCTCTAAATGGACCACAAATACAGTAACACCTCTCTAAATGGACCACAAATACAGTAACACCTCTCTAAATGGACCACAAATACAGTAACACCTCTCTAAATGGACCACAAATCCAATAACACCTCTCTAAATGGACCACAAATACAGTAACACCTCTCTAAATGGACCACAAATACAGTAACACCTCTCTAAATGGACCACAAATACAGTAACACCTCTCTAAATGGACCACAAATACAGTAACACCTCTCTAAATGGACCACAAATACAGTAACACCTCTCTAAATGGACCACAAATACAGTAACACCTCTCTAAATGGACCACATAGTGGACTAACTACAAATGGTTTCCTTACATCCTTTCAGAGAATATTTCTAATAAGAATTACTTTGATTGGCATTATTAGTCATTCTATCACTTATTATTATTATTATTTTATTCAACCTCCATAGAATGGAGAAAATACAAGATAAAAGTACATACAACATACTATAAACAAGAACAATACAAGCTTAATACAGTATAATATTTAATAAGATTTTGTTAAAAGTTTAACTAAAAGAGACTCGTTAGACCATGGCTTTATATAATTATAGTTGTTCAACATAAATCGTAGTGAGTCGATGAGACCATCAGCAGCATATGAAGACTGACTAGAATTCGTAAAACCTTGGAAAATAGGACTATCAATATTTCAATTTACTAATGGGCCAGGTATTAAGATATTTTGAGTGACAAATAAATCAATAAAATATACACAAAGGTTCCTGGTTGGTGAAATATTCAGGTAAATAAAGACTTTTTATATTAATTTAAAAGAGTATTCGCATCAGTTATGCCAAGAGCTTGAAGAAAATTACTATGATGAGATCTTTTACTGAGACCACAAACATATTTAGTGATGTTGCCTTGTGCAGACTGAATCTTAGAGACATTATTGACACTCACGGATAGACAATCAACACCATATAATAAAACAGGCAAACATATGGTTTTATATAAGTGAAATTTGCTATTATTATTTAAACCTGGATATGACATACTAATATTGCTTATTGAAAACGTACTTCATTTAACTTATATACTTATATCCTGCAAGTTATACATAGAATACGGGTTTTTGTGGGCAGAAACATCATAATAAATTTGCATTTACTCGGATCACTTTTAGTCAACCACCATCTGGTTAATTAAGTACACAGTGAGAGGAAACATCACACACACACAGCCAAGCAGAACTACATCAAAACAAGCACATTTTGATGACATCAGTACATAACTGTCTGCTGTACTTGCCGAGTGAAAATGGACAGAATCAAATATTCATTAGGATGCCTTATATAATATCTGTTACTGTTCGGAACCTGAATTTCTGCATATAGACAATTAAAACATCCACATATTGTAATGTCTTCACCGCTTAATAAAATTACAGTTCTGATAAACCTAATAGGTAAAAGACTAGATTTAATCTCATGTCCAGTTTAAATAAGCAATTATATAGTTTTGCTAGCAAGAAAATTTAAAAAGCATTGCTTTAATATCATGAGATAGAGTAGATCCCCATTATAATGTGGCCATTGGAGTCCATCAGCAGTGTTATAGGTGGACTGCAAAGCGAGACAGAGCGCTGGAGGGATTCCAATAAGGAGTCCATGTAGTTGCCTTGTTTTGCACCATCCTTGAAGATTACATACAACTGTTTATTTCATAAATATTCCCAGTAATGGTTTAATCATTTGTTAACTTAAGTTAAACATAAATATTACCTCAGTGTTTGTGTGGAAAATAAAATGTTTCTGCAAATTTGCGCAAAATGCAATAGTTTGATGATATTCATCCGCCGGAAATAGCGCATGCTTTCAGATGAAGGTAGCAAATATTTGGACCAATAAATGAACATTCGTAGATGGGTAAGTTGTGGCCATTGGCTACATTTTTTATGTGTGATTTACAAACTGTGAAAATGCATTTAAATTATTTTGAAACATTTAACTGGTCATTGGCGGATTTTAATGCCATTTCACAGAAAAATGCTCTGTCGGCCACGAATTGGGGTCTAAGGGCTGACCTGATTGTTGTGTTATAGTGGTCCCTGATATAACAGGAAACTACTGTATAATGCAACAACAAAAAAACGCATTACCATTAATAGTATTATTTACCACAAATTAGCTTCTTTAGTTATCCTTCGCACATAAACATCATCGATGGTGACCTGTAAACATTCTGGAGCCAGCCATCTTATAGGTATAGCATCACCATGGCGATCTATATAGTAGTCCTCCTGTAAAGAATGTGTATTAAAAATATTTAGACATTTATCAAATATGTAAATGTTGCTGTTTTATAGCCAATTGTGTGCAAAGGTTAGGCTAAATGCACAGAGTGATCTTCATAGGTAACAAGGCAAAATTAATGACGAAACACCCTTCAGGGAACCCAGGTGTTATAGATCTATGACCAACTGTGCTATCAGTCTGTGTGTGTGTGTGTGTGTGTGTGTGTGTGTGTGTGTGTGTGTGTGTCTGTCTGTCTGTGTGTGTGTCTGTCTGTGTGTGTGTGTGTGTGTGTGTCCATGTGTATGTATGTCAGACATGAGAGTGGTCTTTGAAAAACAAATTCTGAAAAGCAGAAAAGGAAGTTGCAGAGTGAACTAGGCCATATGCATCTGGGGTGTGGGGGGGTGGGTTTTCTCCATTTTTAGGACAATCTGAGAGTACTTCAGTCAAGATATAGCATGACTTTAGCAAGAGAATATTTTTCAAACCATCAGTTTCACCCACTCCCATTTTCAAAAACCCAGAAATAACCAAGTGTGTGTGTGTGTGTGTGTGTGTGTGTGTGTGTGTGTGTGTGTTGTGTGTGTGTGTGTGTGTTGTCCAGGTTTTGGCATTATCCAGGCTTTTTCATGCCACAATCTCACATTATTAACAATTAGCCTGCAAACATTTTGCAAGATTGTATTGAGTCTGTTTACAAACTCGTCTTCTACACATGATGTTAATAAAAATGCTTATCAAATAATACATAAGAGATGATTAAGTATAAAGTAAGTACACAGCCAGCAATTAGAATACAATAATGGAGAATAGATCTGTGGTTTAAGACAACAATTCTAATTTAAATAACAGAGATGCAAAAATGACATATATATATATATATATATATATATATATATATTTATTTATTTCCTACTTTTACTCAAATATTTAAGAAAATCAGTTCTACACAGCACAGAAAATAAGTCATACCCTCTTAATGCTATTTGGGTATGTATTAATAATGGCGAACTCACTGATCGGTATATGTGCTATGTTCCTTTACATTTAGTTTAACCAGACATGATTGCTAATAATAGTTGTGAAGTACAAACTCATAAACTTTTACCGGAGAGGAAGTATTTATCCCAAGATGACCCAAACTGGACTAAACCAGATACAGATATCACCTAAGACAGACTGATTCGTATAAGGTCCGTAAAGAGATGTAAGCCCATTAAAATACTAATAATATCTGGTGCAATATTCTCTCACCTTGAAAACCTCTTCAGAAATTCCATAATCACCGACTTTAACTGACAGATCTGAGGCCAGGAGACAATTTCTTGTAGCAAAATCCCTGAAACAAAAAAAATTATATATCAAGTCACATTAAACAGATGATGTAATTGAATGTTTGTGTGTGTGTGTGTGTGTGTGTGTGTGCGTGTTTTAGGATACACACACATACACACCGCCTTCGAATCTGGCTTCCGATGCAGCTGTAATGGCGGCCCTCCAGTAATTTAGATTATTTCCCTATATCTATAATATCAGGTATATTTTGTGATTATTATTGTGGAATTTTTTATTAGTGTTCTAAGCATTACATATTTAAAATATATTTCCCTTTAATAATATACTGGCATAAGTCATCACTTATGGTCATGTGGTCAAAGGAAGTGAACTGTGATTATCAAATGAAACATCTGATGGAAGCAGATAATGAATGGATTCGAACACTGATGCATTGTTCTATAGGACTGTGCACTACCAAATGTGTTATGAGATCATGCAAAACAATAATGATATCATAGATTGGAAAAGCGAATCGAGTCAGGAATATTTAAATACTTCCCTCGCAGTATTCCATTAAAAATAGATATCTAAAGTCACATTCAAATTCATAATAATTCATAAAAATACCCTATAAACAATGAAAGTTTTGTGGATCTAATATCATAAGGTATACAAATATATTTTCAGATCTATCTGTTTATTATAATAATTCACCTCAAATCAACAAAGAAAGAATTTCAAACACATAAAAGAATATACTGAACCATTTATTATGAAGAAGATAACAGTCATGTCAATCAACATAACATCCATCATACTGAGTGAAAAGTAAAAACCTTTTAAATCAATTTATATCATAGGTTTAGCCAGCCAGGCACCCATACTAACAAGAGCATTATATAAGATCTATAGAATTTATTTATTTATTTAAGAAATTATTATCGTGAGCTTTATTCATGCAGTTAGCTTCCCCAGGAGTTAATATTGCAGTCCATAGCAGGAGTGTAGAGTCTAATTAAATAAAACCTAAATGCTAACTAAAATATGAAAACATTATTACAGTAAGACTGCCTTCTGGATCATAAATTGGTAATAATAAGAAAACTATAATCAATTTGTAATCATAACATTCATAACACAAACTCTCTCTCTCTCTCTCTCTCTATATATATATATATATATATATATATATATATATATATATATTACCTATGTATAAAGCCCTCTTGATGCAAAGCTTGTAGACCAGCAGCCATATCACAGGCAAACTTTAGTAGGAGACCCTTCTCATTAAATGACTCCATGGCAACTCGATGACTCCTCAGATACGTTTTTAGATCACCCTGAATACAGAATAATGAATAAATAGAGATCAACCTTACAGTGTGTGTGTGTGTGTGTGTGTGTGTGTGTGTGTGTGTGTGTGTGTGTGTGTGGTGTGTGTGTGTGTGTAGGTATGTTAGCCAAGTATCAAAAGAGCTAAATAGCCAATACTATACTAACATAGACTGCTTTTAACTTACAAATGGACAAAGTTCCAACACATTAAGGTATGGTTCTGTGTCTACACATTGACCCAGCAATTTCAGGACATTACCATGGTCTGTATCTCTGAAATAAAATGTATAAAGCAAATGAATAGGTAGAACTATAGTAATATAGACTATGTACTTCACATGAATTCATATATAATATTTCCATCAAAGGTTTTGGCTACAGCTAAAAGAAGTCACTGAAATAAGGGCCTATTCTAAAAGAGACTAATGAAAAATAACTACAAATTGTTGTAGCCTCTCTGACTAGTATTCTTTTATCATGTTTGGAGTGAAATTTACAAATTATTATATCTCTACAACATGTTATTTTGCTTACTTTTCACACTGCCAGTATGAGATGTTTTATTGTCACTTTTGTGCACAAAGTAGGATAAATGGGCCGAACAACCTCCAAAGGTAATGAGATGAAACACCATTCAGACATGTCCATGCCAAGATATGAACTCAGGTAGTGGTGATCTGTGATCAACCACACTACCAGTTAGACCATGGAGAAAGACATATGGGGAGGACATCCATGTTTTTGTGGGTGTGAGTACAGACCAATACATTAGAACAAATAGTAAAGTAACAGCTGAACTAATCACAGTTGCTGCTGCGTTATAAGTCACATCTGATATCTGTAGATACCTAACATTCAGAGTTATCATCCAGAAAACTTTTATTAAAGATGAAATTTTGACAAAGAAGGAATTTCTTATATCAAAAGCTAATCCAGATTGTTCAACTTTGATTGCTATGCCTAACATTAATTGACTCATAAAACAATGTAATAGATCGGACAAATATGAAATAATTTTGACATTAATCAAAGATTTGGCTTTCATTTTAACACTAATAATAATCACAACAAATCTAGCCACATGGCTTTAAGTACAAATATTTCTGCCATATAAACATTCATATTAGATATAATTTCACAATTTTTAGAAAAGGTATTACAAATATTTCTTATTGTTTCAGATATAATAAAAATTTCCATCTATACTTACATAACTTGAATAGAGATTGTCTTAAAACCTACGTATTGATCTTCAAATTATACATTTTTATGTTTCCTTAATATACCGTAGCTCCCGGCCATTAAGCCGAGACTTTGTGTCAACATTTTGACCCTTAGTTTGTGGGGGTCAGCTTAATGGCCAGTGCTATTTCAGTGTCAAGAAATCCAGTCACCGGGAGAAAAAAAACCCAGTGCATTACCAGCCATCTAGATGCTAGTGACCTAGTCTAGATCTAGATGCAAATGGACATCAGTCATTATTTTGATTTAAACTCAGGCAGTCATGGAGTGAAAATAGAAGTGAAACAAGTTGATGATAATTATACATGGCTTTATAATGGAAATCAATATTTATATGTAGAATTATCTGATTTTTGTAATTATGGATAAATGATGTTTGACTTAGTAGTGCTACAAAGGCAGTGCCGGTAACAAGACAACTTGTACCCAAGACATCCCATACCCATGAGCGTCGTATCTCATTCGTTTGGTGGCATAGACATTAAGGTGCCCCTATATAGTCTACATATTTTGTATGAGCATATTTATACCAATAACGGGATAATTACTGATTAATTAATTTATCTTCAATAGAGAGTTATAGTTACTAACTGACCTCATATACCGGTAATTTACAGTCTTGGTTATTGCCGCATTAGTGACCAAAATGTACCACCAAAGGCTCAGTAGTTATTGACAATTTGTTTAATTACTTCTAAGTCGTTGACTTCATATACGCCGGTAATACGGTTCATTGAATGTTTAATCACACCGTTAATTTAAGTTCAGATTTTTAGGTCAGCTTATTGGGCGGCACTACCATAAATCATGATTTTTTAGGCCTAAAAACCGTCTTCGGCTTAACGGCCGGGACCTACAGTATGTATATTTATTTTTATGAGCTATTTGTAAACTGAGATTTAACGTTTTGGTTTTATTAATTTTTGGTTGGATTAGAGAGAACTTATTACATATTGCTACATAATGAGAATACTAAATTATAGGATATAAATTATAAACATCATGACTGAAATAAAATGACGAAATAATATATTATTTAGAAAAGAAATCCCAAAGAGGAAAAAAGGATCATTGCCAAATATGAAATCTGACAAAATCTAAATATCATTGTCTCACACTTTGTACAAGTTTTCATTCACAATTCTGAAAGCAGACTTTATTAAGTCTATTATAACAATGCCACATATTAACCATATTTTAATCACAATGTCACTAATAAAATAATTATTTCATTGATTTGTTTTTCGGGAAGAATCCACAGGCTGTCACTTATTCAGCACAGCCTCTATGTTGTAGTTGAGAAATGCTCCTCCCCCACCACTCACAGGGGAACAGTACGGAAAGATGGAGCTGAAATACCCTTAGGGTGGTTACTGCCAGAGTGTTTTATGTTCTCAAGGGGTCTTTAATGTCGCTTTTATTTTTAATAATTCAGTGGAGACGGCAGCATCATTTAACATGATCAACCACCCGTGATGTTGTGAGCCGAGAAATTAATCTCTGAAAACATTTTGACCTCTTGCTGGGATCGAACATGTGACCCTTGTCACCAAGTGCCGGGTGCTTAACCAGTAGGCCATCGGAGCTCACTGAATAATTAGTTGATATCTCTCTCACCTATAAGACACAACCTCCTCCAAAAATGCTAACTGTTCCTGAACATCCGTCTCCTCTTTTAGCATCTGGATCACAACCTTAGTCTTCTTGTGTCCAGGAAGTATATCATGACCTTGACCTTGCAGAACCTACCATAGAACAAATTTGCTGCATTTACTAAACAACTAATCAAGTACTCTTCACTTGCATCATGCAAATACATCCTAAACAAAACCAGCCATGTTAATTTCTACAGAAAACACCATATAAATATTTACAAATCATTACCTTGCCAAACCAGCCATTACCAAGTTCCTTGATATACTGTAGTTGACCACGTGGCACCTGGTGACGTCCACTAGCTGTAATATATAACCGAATAACAATTAATCTGGCCATAATGACTGTAATTAATTCAATAACCATCACATAATCTCCACTAGAAGCTAACATCGCCCTGATCATATGTCCCTTATAGACTCTGTTCGTGTATAAACACAGTGTTTGAGTTATCAGAATTAATTCCAAGCTATCATATAGATCAAGATCATTTGTCAATATTAAAGTGATACAGTAGACCACTAATTAATAACAAGTTTTTTTTAGTACATCTTTATCTTTTATTCAGGTTGCCATGGAGTTAGATTTAGTCTAATCATTTTTAAATTGTAAATACGAAAATATCTCAACACAGCTTATTAATACACAACAAAAATAGCACCCACTTGGGAGTGTACTTATATAATTGTGTCATTCTAATGATGCACACAATATAAATGTGTGTGTGTATGTCTGCATGTGTTTCTCTTTGGGTGTGTGTGCATACACATGTTTGTGTGTGTGTGTGTGCCCATCAGCCAGTGCCTATCTCAAATCTAACATGACCTCACTAGATCTACACCTTATCCACACCCTCAATAATCACCATTAAGCCACCATGTTACTGACAATGACAACTTCTAAGTCACATATAATGATGCATATTTGTCTATCATAAATATCTTTTATCAAACTAATTCTTAACAGTAATAATACAGAACGTAACAATTCAAAAAGCTACTTTTTTCAAATAAAATTAAGGCAACTACCCACGGATTTCTTATAAGCATCTTCATATTAACAACTCTTAATTAAACACCACACATTACTAGCACTAAACAATTACTGGTGAAGTCTATTGCAATTGCTTAGTGAACAATTCTCAGCATGATGGTAAATAGGAATACTCTAAATTAATGTCAAGTGACATGTGTCATGTGATACACACACACATACACAGTGTCAGAGCCATGTGACACACATATTATTAGTAACATTTCCTGAAAGATTACTGGATGATGTAAACAGCAAGTGAACGAGCCTAAGTAGCAAGCACTACCTGGCTGAGTGATTACCACTGATTACTGAAGAAAAAACATAATTAGGTAGAGAAGACACACTGACACAGGGATGACCCTGAGATGACACTTATCAGTACAGACAGATAACATAACACATAATAAAAGACATTGTTAAAAAAATCATGTTGGAATAAGTCATGGCTCAGACACATAAAATGGTAGACAAACAGAAGGCACAAAAATTAGACCTACCGACAGAGAGACAGACAGACAAACAGACAGACAGACAGACATACAGGCCACAGAGACAGTCTGACACATATAGACCAAGGAAGATTACTATAATATCTCTGTGTTTACCTCTCTGTATCCTTCCTGTTGTGTGTTAGAAGATAGTCAGATATTAATAAAACAATCAACTTTATTCATTTCATTTTTGTGTACAAGGACACAGAACACACAGAATAGTCTAATAATTACAACCAGATTTATCTATCCCAAACATCTAGCCAGCCAACCACGTTATACATGATCAGTTTGATACAAAACATGGCCTATTAGTGTAGAACTGATGCAAGGTTTATTGCAGAGCCAGAAGCTATCACTGAAGACAGATACCTGAAAAAATATTAACCACTCGCCAAAACAGGCCCGGAAGAGGTGAATAATTGGCACACTGTAATTTAGTAAGTAGTTGTTTATTTAGCCTGAATCCTGATCACAGCTGGGATATATGGCCCATAGGCCACTACTTACTAGGGAAACGCTTGACATGAGGGTGTAAAGGACAATAGGAGCATCAACCCACTGTAATTATGAATAAATGTTCCTGCTGAAGTATATTTTTACATTTCACACACATACACACACAGCAGTAGTCAACAAATTAAAAGTTATTATAATAACAGTTCTCACTGAATAGACAATTATGTCAAAAACATCTGCCTGTGACATTCCCCAGCTGTTCAAAACCAATATTACATCCACCATTGGGTACAATCATTTATATCATGATAGCGTATGTAATTTAAATAAATTCATCTATATTCCTCATCAATAAATCGAACTCACTGATCCTCTACAGTTACCTCTATTGGTTGTGGCTTAACAACAACGACATCTACACATCTATAAAATCAAATACAAGACATACATTTTAACAAACAATGGTAAATTATTTCCCACATAACCCTCTCATAATGGCATATGTCATGATAAAACAGCCCATTTATATAATGCAATCTACTTACATAAAAAAATATGGACAAATTTATTCATATCCCCATTACTTTTGGCCAAACATTCACCAATCTCTATTGTGAACCCCCCCCCCCCTATTAACACTAAAGAAATAGGTCAGTATATGTCTGATCAATATTTAGAACACAAAGTGTCTGCAGAAAGAACTGTGAATCACGTGATAGCTTTTAATAATACTAACAATAATTTGTAAGTGACTTACTAATAAAGCAATATATGTATATGGGGAGCCAGAGCCAGATTTAACTTAAATCTGGCTCACCAATCATCTGCCCACATCGACTACAACTCTAAAATACCATTAACATTTTCCCATTAGCCCTGTCTGACCCAACTTGAAACACAACCCATATTTAGAGACCATCTGATACGGCCTGAGACTGGTCTTACAAGTTTTACTATTCACTTACAACAAAGCTGATGCCCTTTAAAGTCTCTCATTAACATACTAGGTAGAATAATAATATATACCATAATCCTAATACACTAATCAAGTCCAAATAAAGACATAGTCACAACCTCCATAAAGGATAACTGTACCCAAATAAGGTACATTGTATCTGGTGTAAAAAGGTTTTCTGATAATCTAAATAGATGTTTTACAGCCCATTTACACTATTGTTATCCCTGACTCACGCCTGTTTCAATCCAGCACATACCTCAACAACCAAAGGGAATATACAACACATGATGCCACTATAGGTGCAAAGCATTACTCCAGTCAAATAGCAATCACTTCCTATCAGGTCCTCAATTCTGGCTGAGTGAACCAGTCACCATATGAGAGCACTGCAGCCTAAAGTCTCGAACCCACAACCCTTCAGTTATGAGTCCTATGCCCTAATTAACTGTGCCATCACAGCTTGAAGGATAAATCTACATCATTGAGTGGTGAAGATGGTGGATTTTATGATGTCTTGTTCTCAGATAGTTGAACATCACCCAGTAACACTTATCACAGTGGCATCATCATCATCATCCCCGATGAATGACAAGTTAATATTTATTGTTACTAATAACTGATCAGTATTCTTAAAATTTAAATAATAAACCCAGGTATGAAAGTTGCCTTTAAGAGAGAGAAAATCCATGAAAAGCAGGAAAGTGAGCCATAAGTACCTGGGGGTGTGGAGGAAACATTTGTGTTTTGTGCATTTTCATTTTTATGATGATCTGATACTAATAGAGTGGCACTGGGAATAAAACTTGATTTTTGCCAGATTTCTTTTTTAAATCACTAGTTTGACTAACTACCCATTTCCAAAAAACATTATTCTCAGCTCTGGAAAAACCTAGCATACCTATACCAAGCTACAGCTTTCATCTAAAATTCTATTTAATTGTGGGTAACTAATGTATTCTATGATTTTTTTACCATATGATTTGAAGTTAGTGATCAATTGGTTTATAAAAAAATCTTAGAACAGATCAAATACATCTTCCAGTTGAGTAATTTTGATTCATTGTTAGGGATAAAATATCTTGTTTATCTGTATCATTTTTCTAAATGCTGGGTGACTTAAATATTTTTATAAGATAACTGGCTGTAATATTATCTATCAGATGATAATTTTTGCTCACTCAAAATTCAAATCTGTTGGCAATTCCATAATTTGTCTTAACCCACTCGAGCCCATCGAGCAGTGAAGTACTAATAATGTTTGCACGCCTTACATAAAACAAATGGGGTCAAGGCTGGTTGATATCACTGATGCAGGAGTTTGTCGGACTCTAGTGGCAGTGTTACGAATAAGGGTTATTCGTAACTGATTATTAGGATTAATTGTTTAATAATAACAATAATGGCCGAAATGGCAGTTAGTTTACACGGTTGGCAACCTTAAATGAGGAAGACTCATATGGTCTGTAAGTTACAGCGAGGACTAATTCTAAATAAATTTAAAATTTACAATAGATGACATATTCAGTGAAGAAAACCTTGCCAGTTTCCTGGTTGGATGAACAACTCCTCCTAGTATAGTCCCACAGCTGGGAAATTCAAACTTCTGATCTCCCACACAGCATGACCATAGCCATGGGTAACTAGTCTAACAATCTACCCATGAGGCCAAACTGGGGGTATACATACATTATAGTCACTATATCACTTAGCCCAGCAGTGAATGTTTGTCACAATCTGTAAACAACTACCTAGACAAGTAAAGTTCTCTTGTTACTAGTCCTACTGTCTAATGTGTTAAGGAGTGTTTTATTCTGGTACTAGCACTAGTCATAGCTGGGATGTTTGGCAGAGGGGAGCTCCAGAGATGTTTCTATTACAGTACTGAAGTTTAACAATAAGGTGTCACCCTGAGTAGACAACGAACAGAACATATTTATGCACATTCTACACACCAACAATTAGTTAACTTGACAAAAGGGGGAGATTTAACACTCTGAGCAAACATGGCAACTATAGTTTGAGAAATACTCTCATAACTGTCATGAAGAAATTGGTTCCTTGTGTGAGTTGTGTTGTTTAGTCTTGGCGCCGGTCACACATGGGTCATGTGACCAGGGGACGTCTGCAAAAGGAAACAAGGGAAAGGCATGGAGGTTTGCACTGCAATACTCCAACCATTACACTATCATAACACCCCAGTTCCTCATGTCAGTGACTCTGTATGTGATGTTGTTTACCCCCAGGACTGGTCACATCCAGGACATACGGCCTGAGAAGTAACTCCATAGGTGAAACCTCCCACAAATACAAGTATGAGTAAGATTCAAACTCAGAACCTGGAGGTTTGAAGTACAGAATATTAACCACTCCGTGATCAGGGCCTCCCACAGGTCTTTATACGAAAAAACAATTTTTATCTGACATTCTATTGCCACATTGTGCAATAATCTTAATAATATATTAGCTACATCTCTGTGCCGATATCTGCTGAAACTAAACCTCACTTATCAACTCACTTATTAAGTTCTGCAGTTTCAATTTCTGCTGAATGGAGTCATTCTGCATGACCCGATCCAGACTGTCGGTGCTGTCGGATCTGACCTGACCTTCGTGTGTCAGTTTGGGTCGCAGCCTCCAGGCATTGCCAACCCTGTGCCTCGTCTCCGGGGTCAGGTCTGGTAGTGGCTCGAACACAACGGGACTCGTTGCCGAGACTGTGTCTGGCGTGTTCTCTATTGGTGGATACATGGTGAACTCCGAGACGGGCATGTGTACTGGAGGCAGTGAGTCATCAGTGAATGCATCATTGTCAAAGTCCTGGTGGAGGTAGATGGAAAGAGCAAAAGTGAACTATATCGAGCATCTCAATATCTGTTATCGGCTGTCACTCACTCATAGATTACAGGTATATAAAGATGGCTGCTTTGATAACAAAAATCAAAACTATGTAAGGAGTCATTGCTTCATGAAATAAGCTTGAATTTGGCGTTACTATTTGGTTGTTACATATTATAAATGAACATTATGTCTGAAATACCCATAAAGAATTGCTATATAATAAATCAAACTAAGTAGGTTTTGCTGTCAACACACACACACATATGCAGTGACTAGTGAGACATTATACATGTTTCAGCATTCAGATTGTCACAATTCAAGATTTCCTGTCCCATTCCATTATTATATACTGCTAAAATGCACGCACGCACACACACACACACCAGTTTACAGATTGAAAATAAGACTGACCTAATCTATTTTATATAAAAAACAGTTATCACTATGTAATCAATATAGAATCAGCCATCACAATTCAATTAACATACGTACAATTGTTACTATATAAGATACCTTAAATCCCGAGTGCTTCTGACAGAAATCCAAACACATCATCAGTATAACAATACCACAGACCAGTAATGTTAGACTGGCTATCATCACACCATTTGTCAGTGTTATACTCCCAGCATCTGTTTAACAAGATTCAAGAACGTTTCTAAATATTGGAACAATAAGATATATAAGGAAAAATCACATCCTATAAATGAACAAATGATTGTTGTCATAAATATCATTATCCAGAGATGACTGACTCATCAACAAAGCCCTAACAAATATAACTAGGTGTCAGTTGACTGGCATAACCATGGTTCGTACAGCCAAGGAAATGTTATGTTCCAGGACATAATTACCATTTTCCATGACAAAGTATACAAGACTTTTAAAGGTAATAAATCAAGATATGTGTGAAAAAGCATTTTAACAGGTACAACCTCCTCTATTTAACTATTACTGTTAAAAGAAGTAAAATTTTGAAATAAACAATTAAAATCATTCAAAATTCAATATATTCCCTTTCTTGGTTTACATTTACATTTTGTAGAAAATTGAGCAATAGTTAATTGCAATTAAATCAGCTCTGATCAAACAATAACAAAAATAGCTAATTTATTAATCACTAAATAAACCTGAGTATAACAAATGCAGTGCAGTTTGGATCATCACCAAAGTTCTGTCATGGCGCAAAATTACACATCGCACCTAGTGTTTGTCAAAACACTGAATCAGAAAGCTGTTACGATGATATGCTTCCCTTGTGTTTCTTCTACAAACATAGTCTTTATTTACATATCTTATTCAAATTTTTTCTTTTCTTTACTACAGTCCATTTCAATAACAGAATAAACACAAGACAAGTTTAGAAATACTCTTGACATAACTGATTCTTGTTTGCTAGAAACAATAGTGTCCCAAACTGATCAATATTGGCCACATGATCAAATTGATCTTTGTTGTCCCAAGACTGTTACTTGTTAAGTCAAGCTACAACTAGAGTCAGAAAGCTCTGTAATTTGATCCTATGTTTTAGCAGAATTATTTCACATCCCCCTTACAGTAACTCATAACTAACATCACCATACACCAACCAACCTGTGTCAATACTGTTAACATCAATTGTACGACAGTTATATCCTCCACACAAAGTTAACACAACACAAAACAACAGAGGCCACATCATTGTAGTAGGGATGTGTTGAGGTGTACACCTCAATTCCACAATTAGCAATTTAGATCACTAGCAGAGGATGAGTTCTACCCAGACAATGATATCTACAGTTACAACATCTTGAAGCTGAAATGGAGAAAAGACTAATTCAGTTCAGTAACGATCATAAATATATACTTGTAGTTATATACAAAGAATAATTCAGTAATTGTAAATAATTACTTGATTTATAACATGTTGATGTTTTATAGACACTTTTTAGTACTTGGTAGGGTAAATGGGACAAGCAACCTCCAAAAGTAATACAACAACATTAAAGGATCTCTTCTGACACAATCCAGCTGAGGTTCAAACCCAGGTGTAGAAGTCTATGGTTAAGTACATTACCAGTTAGGCCAGGAAGATGCCTACTATTTTATCTATTTATAAAATATTATTTTAAATGTGTATTAATGTACTGCAGACCAAAAACTGTCTTTGTTATGCAATTTGTAATACAATTGTCTTAGCATAGAAATAAGCTTTATGCAACATCACTGTTTACTGTTTAACTTACTGACTTAAAGGGGCCCATACAATATTCTAAGGTTCAAATTTACTTTTATTAGATAACTGTATTCATTTGTGTTTAATTTTTTAGTACATATGACAAATAAGAACATTGCTGGACTGCTTTCCAAATGTAAAGTTACACCTATTTCAATATACAGTAAACATTTCATCACATATCAGTTGAATAAGTTTATAAATTAGGAATATAGACATCTGATCAGTCAGAGACAAAGTTTCTTCTCAGAGATTAATACCCCAGTAAAAACATGATTATGTTATCATTGTACAAACAACTAAAGTACATAAAGGATTTTTTATTTTTCTTTAAAAAATACCTAACTGGATCCAACAATAAATGTTATATATAAATAAGTAACATTTAAGGCCAGTGTTAGATTGCCAGACATAAACATGGGCTGGTCCAACAGCCATTCATATGAGATTTTAAATGAATGCTATCCTTGGCATATATATATATATATATATATATATATATGCTGCCTAATGGATATTTTTGTGATGAGAAACAAAAGAAAAATTGTGGATTTTCCAATAAACGCAGTTCATGAATGAATATATTTATGCATTATATACATATAAATATATGTGTGTGTTGTAATATTTAATAAACTTTTTATTAATTGAGTAAACCAAACATTAGCATTATCTGTTCCATAGGATTATGACTAATTACTATATAACTGTAACGTTAACTGTACACTTCTAACTGGAATTCCTATGGACCTTAATTGTTCAATCACCTCCAACCTATTACTCAATGGGGGATCTTCAGGTGAAGTTTACAGAATATATTATATGAAATGGGATTTATTAGTACTAAAGTTAATCTAATTAACATTATAATTTGTTTAAAATTTATGGCCTATTAGATGTCTATCTGATATGATAACAATTTGAAAAGGTTATTTTTGATGTTATTTTATGCAAAAAAAGAATTGCAAAATACACTGAATTAACCAAAAGAACTGTCTTAATCAAATATCTTATTTTAGTATTCTAACTCCGTGCAAGTCACACACTATCCAATATTCATATGTCTGTAGTGTCAGCTAGCATTTTCTATTCATAAGGATGAACAAATGTATTGTAATAAAAATTAATATTGGAAAAATAACTGCAATTACTTTAAACCATATTATATGGCTACCTGTAGTACCTCGATCTTCCAGGCAGTATTAACATTAACCTAGTTTTATACCCTGGGTATGTGACTATCACATGACTATGTCACATAAAGGTAAGCTTGCTGACCGACACATACTGACATAGTATGTCACTATGTGTAGATATATACGCTTACTTTTAGATTACTTTGCATGCAAACCGGAAAGTGACAAACAAACAGCTGACCAAATAGTCTTATGGATCCGGATCTTTATAACAGCCACTTCGAGAAATGTATCCATCACAAATATTTAGCACACCTGCATAAACATTGTTTGTTGGTGTTACTGTAATAGTGTAGATACACTTTAATCGGTAGATCTATATAATCAATCTAGATCTAGACTAGACGTCTAGATTTAGATAGTCTAAACACCGAACTTCAACTTGATCTAGGATTTAATCATCAAGTGTACGTAACCATTTGAATTATGCCAGATTATAGCATAAATTCCAAATTATTAAACTTATAATCCTAATAAAAACTTTATTTCAGCACCGTCTACCTTAATATATACCCTGTCTTAAAGGAAAACAAAGATTCCCGTTATTTAACAGCTTCCTCCCTACGCCGTATATTTGATAACATCCATGTTTAAGTAAGCACTAAAAGTACTCTACCGTGCATGATAATATTTTGAGTCAGTGATTGTAGTCGAGTCTGACGGCCGCACGTTCTTAAATCAATTCGTGCATACGGACGTTTTGTAACAATATTAATCGGGTTATCCCTATATGCATGGCTAATTAGAATGTCTGGATGTCATGTACATGTGAAAATAATAGCATTAACCGTGATTTAATAATTACGCCGAAAGCAATGTTTGATTTTCCGCGCTAAACAATGAGCGTGGTAGATCTTTAAAATAGGATGTAGATCTGTTAAATATTGAGCGTGGTAGATCTGTATCAAATAAATAATACCGTTCTTCGTTTAAGCATTTCTAATGCATTAACCATCGGTGTTACTGCTGGAAATACAATGTTTTTGTCGAAGAGTGGGCTATTCAAATCACTGTTCGTCTACCTTAATTGTCATCTAAAATAAATTGTTGTACGTGCGTTAAATCATCCATAATTTCAAGGTGTTTCATTTTATAATAAACACGTTCTGGTTGATGTAAAAACGTGCCGTGATACACGTAAATTTAACTAAATAGGAAGGTAACGTAGCCATGACTAACGTATCCGGCACTTAATGTTAGTAAATAAATTATTTCTATATAATAAAATAGCATATTCAATTATCAGGTAAAAAAGGACAAATTTTGACCATTTGAGATAATGGATGGCATGTATATATATATATATATATATATATATATATGTGTGTGTGTGTGTGTGTGTGTTAAACAAAAGCTTTGACTGTGAATGAGCTATTTAAACATACAATGCAAACTGGTGTCTTAATGTAGAACTGACGTGTGTGTGTGTGTGTGCGTGCGTAGAGCGCGTTTACATTTCACATTTCACAACGGAGCAGCTACACTGGGTTTAGGGTTCAGCACCTTTACGGGGGGAGGGGTAGTTTCGGCGTGCATATCAGACTGACTCTTTGTATTTCATGGTCTACGTAGCTGTTTATGGAGTTTTAAAAAGGCTGTTAGCCTTAACTAACCTCAAACTGTAAGGTTATAGGTGACCACAGGTAAATAACAAATAGCCATACAGACTTAGTTTATTCTTGAAGTAGCTATATACATGTAATGAAAAATACAGTGTGTGTGTGTCTTTTCAGGACATGGTCTTAATCATTTACATGCCAGTAAAAGAAAAAAATATTTATCAAATGCATAGATCTAACTATTAACACAACATACACACACACACACGAAATATATGTGTGTTATTTATCACGGAGATATATAATATAAACATTATGCCTTTCACAATCTCGTTTTCAACACTGAGTGTTTTACTACTTGAGTTACAACTGTTTATATATATATATATATATATATATATATATAACAAATTCGATGACAAGTACAACTATTTGTCTTAATAGACTGAGTGAGACCATTACGAATTGGCATATGTTTCAAAAGTTTAAATAAGAAATATCATTTATTACACGGTTTACACGCATTTATCTAGATCTAAGTTGGTTTGACGTAATATATTATATATTGTGGTAGAAAACTAAATGGTATTATAGTTAAATTACCGGTATTTAATATTTTACCAAGCTTTCTAAACCCATAATATTTACATTTATTAAAGATCTTGATTTAGTCATTTCTAGGAGAGGAATTAAGTGTTCGATATAGTAACATTCAAATTAATAGATATTTCGCGAATTAATTTTGAGGAGACTGAAAACTTCAAATAAAGCAACATAAATATTATAGTGTGTTATATAGCACTAAAGTCATCTTTAGAAAGGCGCGGGACATTCCGCCATTACGAGGCCCCATATATATATATATAAACACACACACACACTTATATATTGTTTACTATGTAACCAAGTGATTGAGTTACGTTTTGAGTACAGGAGCAGTTGATTTAGTTCACTATACCCAATGGAAAGGCCTGTCTAAGAAGTATTTCTCCATGAAATTCTTTTTGCACCAATTTTGAATACTGGTTTCATATTCTAAGTTACGGCTTCGTTACTGTAGTAATTGGGTTTTTTCTTCTTTTGTTAATAGCGGGATCAAAGTTATCAAACAATGGACACAAATAACTTGTTTTGTATTGCAGCACCAATCATCGTATTAATTGCAAGTAACCCCATTGACCTCAAGACGAATGAATGCTCAATCACGCCCAAGTTAAGCAGAGGTCAGCTTATACGCGTCTGTCGAACCACTTGCCTTCATAATGGCAACACCTTACCAGCTGAACTGTAATCAAGAGCCGTTTTGTTCGATTTCATCAACAACTTGTGAGCAAATCTACCAAAGTCGTTTCCCATACACTTAATTATAAACATTCAACAACAAATTCTGTTACGTCAATATACATGTATAGTATACCATGTCTGACTAATGGTATTTCGTAAATAAAAGCATATTAAAATCTAAAGGACAAATAGTGTTCCGAAATGTATATATGAAAATAGAACGCAAGATCAGTGTGATACCATCATTTATTTTGATGGGGATAAAATCCCCAAAAGACATAGTACGTATTTCATACAAGGCACAAGTCAGGATATTAATATAACACGTTTTGCATTGTTTCTTTCTGTGGTTAACATAGCTACACTGTAAATCTCTTTTTTGTTCATCATCTAAATTATTCTGTAAACATTATTAAACCAATCGCCACAGAGGCAGAAAGATGAATATACTACATGCTGAAAAGCAATTTAGTCATCTCTTTACAAGAAAACGAAAAATTACAATAAAGGCTGTACAACAAAATGTGTCCGGTGCTGGTTTAAGCAATGAAACACATTCTTCTTGAATCAACGAATACACCAAATAATGATCATGAAGACTTTGGTCATATATATAAATATTAACAATAATACTGTCTGCTTCCTACAGGTTAACGAACAACGCCGATAACAACTAAGATTAAGTTAATCTATATCGGCGATAACCTATATCTAGTTAATGCCACAGTCCCACAAACACTGGTGACAAGGTTCAAGTGAACCTGTTATAGAAACGATGCATCATTCGCGTCGACAACTGATATAACAACACCTAATATCAATACAGAACGAGATCACTCATCAGTTCCAGGATTAAAAAAGACCACCAAATTATAGCATTAATAGGAATTTAAAGATTGTGTGGTATTTGGTGTTAATTCAAATTTCCTGATGACAACACACAAAGAACAAAATAACATTGGTGTCCCAGTCCTATTACATAATTCAACAAGTAACAATATAAAAAGTTTACCTGAACATTCAATTAAATATTACAAAATATTGTTCAAACTCAATACAACCAATATTTCAGGATCACCATCATGTTATGCCAGAACTGTATCTAATCCATAATGAAGCCTTTTGTTGCTATTTATCAAAGAAAAACATGATAATGAGAAGCAGTCAGCTGAAATGAAAATGTGCACCTATTGAATTAGATTACAAACAATCACATTCCATCATATGCTGGTCCTTCACCACCCTGAGGTGTAACCCAGTTGATGTTAGCACTTGGACACTTGATGTCACAAGTTTTACAATGGATACAGTTCTGGGCATTGATCTGGAGTCGCTTGCCCTGGTCTGTATCGATAAACTCGTACACTCCAGCCGGACAAAACCTCTCTTCCGGACCATCGTAAATGGCAAGGTTCTTCGCCACAGGCACCGAGTCATCTTTTAGGGTCAGATGTGGAGGCTGGTCGTGGTCATGGTTTGTACCCGACAAGGCTACAGATGACAACAGATCAAAGCTGATCTTACCATCCGGCTTTGGATATTCTATGGGCTTACACTTGGATGCTTCTATCAGCTGATCATGGTCACGTACACGGTTGGCGTGATGTTTAAACGTCCACGGCTCATGTCCTTGTAGCACCCACCAGACAGTGCCAGTGTACATCATGCCTCCATAAAATCCTAACGAAGTATTGAAAGATGGACGAATGTTTCTGGTCTTCTTCAGCTCAGACCACACCCAGCTGTTGCGAAGTTTCTCATCGTAGGAATCTGGGTTGATTGTCTTTAAATTCACCATCTTTTCATCAGTCAGACCTTCGAATATTGATTCAGCGGCCAACATAGCACTTTTCATGGCACTGTGGGTACCCTTTATCTTGGCAACATTCATGAACCCTGCACTTGCACCAACTAAACAGCCACCAGGGAATGTTAGTTTAGGAATACTCTGAAAACCGCCCTCATTCAGGGCCCTGGCCCCATAACCAACTCTGGTAGCACCGCGTAGGACAGGCTCTATGCTGGGATGGTGCTTAAAGCGCTGGAACTCCCTAAACGGGTTTAGATGTGGGTTCTTATAGTCCAATCCCAATACGAGGCCAATGGCAACAAGAGGCTGTTCCTTGCTGCCAACATGATACACGAATGTTCCTCCATAAGTATTTTTATCCAAAGGCCAACCTACTGTGTGTTCGACACGACCTGGATGATGCTTCGTCGGGTCGATCTCCCACAGCTCCTTGAAGCCAAGTCCATAAGTCTGCGGCTCACAGTTCTCATCCAGCTTGAACTTCTGAATCAGCTGCTTCGAGAGGTGACCACGACATCCTTCTGAAAACAGTGTCACCTTGGCATGGAACTCCATGCCCCGCTCAAATGTCTCCTTTGGCGAACCATCCTTGTGTATGCCCACGTCGTTGGTGGCTATGCCCTTAACGCTGCCATCGTCATGGTAGAGCACCTCACTGGCACCATAACCTGGATACAACTCTACACCCAGCTCTTCTGCTTGTTTGCCCAACCACTCCACGAAGTGGCCGAGTCGCACCACATAATTGCCCACATTGTGCATGGGGAAACCCGGCAATATGGGAAACGGGATTCTCCCAGTCTCAGTCAGTATGGCGAATTTATCGTCTGTTACCGGATTGGTCAACGGCGCTCCCCTTTCCTTCCAATCGGGAAATAGCTCGTTCAGAGCCCTGGGCTCCATGCAGGCGCCGGATAAGATGTGCCTACCCAATTCGGCCGATTTCTCCAACAGACAGACTCTGATGTCTTTGCCGTGTTCGTTGGCCAACTGCTTTAGTCTGCAGGCAGCTGACAGCCCAGCTGGCCCACCACCAACTATAACAACATCGGTTTCGTCTGCAAATCTTTCCATGCTCACACCCTTCCATCTCGGATCCGTTTCACGCGGTACCACGGTGTAATGGGTGGTTATCTTTGCCGACGTCGTGCTTGCATATCGTCGTGAACATATGGAACGAATGTTGCACGACAATAGTTTTCTAAACGTTGCCATCTCTTATTTTACTTTACTACATGCATCCGAAGCTGGGAGGTCACCAACCACAGCGCTCAGTTTATTTGGTAACTATTTCAGTGCGCTCGAAATTCTCATACTGGACGGGTTCACTAAATAGCATATATATGTTTTTTTGGCGTTTACAATCAATATTATGAAAATCACCGCAATTTAAATAATGTTCACCTACGTGATAATAAACTTGTGAAAAGGAGGATATTAGGGACACACTGCTTGATGGAAAATATTTTCTTGAAAAACTCATGCACGTGCATACACACACCAGATTAATGTCCTTATATAGTTATACGAGCTCTCGTTGAAATTTCTCATGTTCTGATTAGGACCTGTTATTATCAAAAATCCACGACTATTGTCTGGCAGGGTTGGAGTAATCGTAATCGGTAATCATGATCGATTGTAATTGATTACATGATCTCAAGTAATCATAATAGCTGTTTTCAGATCCAGTGTAATCGTAATTGATTACATTGTAAACGTAATCGGAATCAGGAATTACTTTCACGGTTACACAATTAAGGTGTTTGATTATTAGCCATGTTATATCATGCCAGAGATATGGTTTGGTATGTAAGGCAATAGATAACAATAGAAGGGACTTACCCATTGACAGGATTGTCCGTTTATTTGTTCTATTAACAAGAAAGGAAAATGTGTTGAAACACTGCTTCAGATGTTGCCGCTATTATAAGTCATATAAACAGGCGTTTTAACTCCAGCTGCAAACGGTCCTAATTGGCCAACAGTCGGATGATAAGAAGCCAATTAAATTAACGCATGCGATAGTGAACATAAGCAAGGCTAAATCCTGGCACCCGATCGACATACGGGGTGACATATGTGGCTATTAGACCGAGATCAAAGGTCGAAGTACAGAGTTGGGAGGTGGCCGAGTTATAGAAGAAAAATATAATTTAAAGCATATAGCACTAATTTTAGACTATGAAAAAGTGGTCCATTTACAGGGGTGGTCTAGTTACAGGGGGTCGGTGTTGGGAGTTTTACTATATTAAAATTATCCTGTTTATTGTATAGACCTTACCTGGCTATAATCACACCACACATGATGCATTTCGTTATTAAATATATATTCAAACAATTCCATTAATATTGTTTGCGCTAATCTCAGTTTGCACTAATCTCAGTGATCTCTATAAATACCTGTGTATTCATGGCAAATGGATTAGTGAGGTGTGGTGGCCTAGCGGTTAAGCATCCGGCACTTGGTGCCAACGGTCACAGGTTCGAACCCAGCAAGAGTTCGAGACTTTGCCAGAGATTAATTTTTCGGCTCACAACATCGTAGGTGGATGACCACATTAAATAACACTGCCGTCTCCACTGAATTATTAAAAATACAGGAGGACGTTAAAAAAACCTGAGGACGTAAAACACTCTGGCAGTGACCACCCTCAGGGTATTTCGGCTCCACCTTTCCGTATTGCTCCCCTGTGAGTGATGGGGAAGGATGTTTCTCAACCACTCAAACATAGAGGCTGTGCCAAATAAGCGACAGCCTGGGGATTCTCCCCGAACAACAAAACAAATGCATTACTTGCTCCTTTGCTTTATGGGGAATGTTGATCTTAGAAATATTAAAACCCGGCATATATTATTTCCTCCGGCAACGTGTTCCATAAATTGAGGGTTTCTACCCCAAATACACAAATGATCACCAGGTGGCTTTATTCGAGAGACGAGCAGTTTCGTAAACAGCTGTCTGCATGTATAACATATAATATTCAGTTATGACGTTTTGTTCATCGTCAACTCGCAGATATATTCAGATGCGGTGTGGAATGTGTTTGTAAAATATTGAATTAAATATCCTTGCAGACAGTGTATATGTTTTAAAGAATTCGGAGACGATTTGAACCCATCGTAAACTTTGAATCTGTGTACGAGCTCCACCAATCTAATGTCATTGAGCGCAGTGGACAACTTCACAACTTTAATATTTTTAGTTCATTAGATCTGACCGATACAATACTCAATGGTGTATGAAAAACATGCTGTAACAGAGATCTAGTTGCAGCCCGGTAACAGAAATTCCGGTTCAGTTAACAAGTGACTTGTATGGCTTATTTATGGGAGATGCAATATAGTCTGACAGTGACCACCCTCAGTTGGTGTGGAGCAGCGCAGTGAAATGCCAAGAACCTGGCCTGTATATTTTGGATAGTGCTATCACGCTGCTGCCACCTTTCGACTACCTGGTGAAACACTAAATCTGAAAAAAATTGTCAGTTATCGTTATAAACATATAATACCATATAAAAAGAATAACAGTAGTATATGTATGAAATAGAATACAGGCATGGACCACTATAACAAGTTGTTTCTTGTGTTACGAATGATTTTACGAATGATTTAGCTAAATATTACACACACACACATATATATATATATATATATATTATACGTGTTGGATATATTCGGTGTGTGCTGGGTCAGCATTGAATTAATCTGTCCCCTATTATAACATATTGTGGAATTGTGCTAAAATAGGATTACAAACCAAACAGCTATAGCTGAATTGTGATATATGGCATTAATTGAGCAGATGGCAGAAGAATGGCTAAGTCAATTCGGATCGAAGTGTGGGGCTGCTGACGTAACAATGGCAGCTGTTGTCTATACATTAGCGTAGTCGACGGAAACAATTCAGTCTGGAACCGTGGAATGTCGTGTATTGATATGCTCGTTCAGTTTCTTAATTTTCTTGCGTTCTTGTGTATTTTATATACGGAAATTAATTAACGTTGATCTTAAATACTATACACGGTTATACTTAGTATGTGACCTTTTTGTGTATTTTATATGCGAAAATTTATTGATGTTGATCTTAAATAGAGTTGTAGTAGTATATGTGGTTTTAAAAGTTTTAATTATTCAGCACAAATCATATTTTTTCCGCCCGAAAATGAGTATAAATATACTTGCCTTCGTGGATCAGAAGGCAAGAGGCTGTGCCAAACAAACGACAACCTGGGGATATACTCCACCAACTACAAGCAAGCAAAACAGTGAGCTCCGGTGGCCTAGCGGTTAAGCACTCGCCACTTGGTGCCATCGGTCGCAGGTTCGAACCCCGTAACAGGTCGAAACTTTTCCAGGGATTAATTTCTCGGCTCACTACATCGTGGGTGGCTGACCACGTTAAATGGCGCTGCCGTCTCCACTGCATTATTTAAAATAAAGGGGGACGTTAAAAACCCCCTGAGGACGTAAAACACTCTGGCAGTGACCACCCTCACGGTATTTCGGCTCCATCTTTCCGTACTGCTCCCCTGTCAGTGGTGGGGGGAGGAGATTTCTCAACCACTCCAACATAGAGGCTGTGCTGATTAAGCGACAGCCTGGGGGATTCTCCTCGAACAACAAAACCAAGCAAGCAAAAGGCAAAGAAAGACTAACTAGGTGGCCTCAGTTTACTCTCTGAGTCTCTATTGAAGAAGAAAAAAATGTATTGATGCAACTGAAGGAAAGGGGCTTATTGTATGATGAGATCATAGAATGGTTTACTTCTCAAAAGGGAAAAATAGAACTGATGTGCAAGTGAATTAAGTATGCAAAATTATGATCTGGTGCTTTTAATTTTAAATTTATGCATAAAGTAAAAACTCACTTCTTATTTTTCTATTTAAACAATGTATAGATTATTAAATATTCAGTTTATGTGTTCATGATGATTCATATGATTTGCAATTCGTAATATGTATAAAATGACCCCAAGTTTGTGTTGTTATTAGTAAGAAAGACTTAACCCAGAGTAGTAGGTTCAGCAAAGTAGCACAGAGTATACACCTTATGACACGCCATCCACACACACACACACACACACACACACATATATATATATAGAGAGAGAGAGGGAGTAAAACGAGCTCGAAACGCCGCCTGTCTGGGAGTACCACCTGCTCTCTCTCTCTCTCTCTCTATATATATATATATATATAACGGCGAATGCGCGTGTGTTAATTTGTTTGTGTATTCGCAAACAAAAATATAACAAAAGAATGTCAAACGGAGATTAATATGACATTAGTTGGTATTATAATTGGGACTATATGTTGATGTTGATGATTGATTGTGATAATTATATTTTATAGCTTCTATTGTTTACTTCCATTTTATTTTTATTATTATAAAACTTTATTTATAAGCTTTATCGCGCGAGCTGAGCCCAGTGCTACCTGGCCAAACACTTAAACGGCGTCCCTCCAAAGACGCAAATAAGTATATCTACAGCTCTAGATCAACTATTTTGTCAGAAAGCGCGGACATGGAAAGATATCACCACGCACACACAAAATCTAACTTCTCTGTCCCATAATATATGCTTTTCGGTATTTTCTGGTGGAGTCAAATACCTCAAAGGCACATAAATATAATATCCTCAATCTCTGGCGCCAGAAATGTGTAGGGCACTGGCACAGAAAATAACGAATCCCTAATTAAAACTCTGGACGATTCATCGGGAGAATATTACAGCGCGGTGACTTGACAAAGGAAACGCTGCTCTCACTGATATATTTGAGTGAGGGTCACCTGTCCTGAACTGGATCATGATAACTTCCCATTGCCGATTTTCTTATAAAATTCATCATCGCCTTATCAAGAAGCTGTATACTATATAGATCCTGGTTTCTTGCGTACACCAACTCGGATAAATATTACAGACATGAATTTCTAACATGCGTGGTTTGACATCATGATTCTGGCAAGTCGACTGGATCACCTCAGTAAACACCTAAATATAGGATTTTTTCACCGTAGTTTTTCCGAATAACGAATATTTAATTTCAGTTACTACAGACATATACATACATACACATGATAGAGAATGAACATGAGTTTCGTTTATTTAAATATATATATATATATATATATATATATATATATATATATATATTGCACTTTTAGGAAGTTTGCAGGGTGTAGCCCTATATATTTCTCAGAAATATAATCTTAGAAAGATTTTTTGTAAAGTTCTTGAAACCACTTAAATTAGCCTATTTATCACATCTGTAAGCTGCTGTATTTTTGTGTGCATCAATTTTATTAACCAGGTATAAAATGTGTGTGTGCTATGTGAGCCAGCTTGTCAAGCAGAACATCAACAAACAAGATGCTATAATTCTGTTTTAAGTTTAAAACTATATAAAATATTACTGATATATTAGGATTATAATTATTTATCCGCGTGTCACTTACATCTCTGATATAACAATGGACGTAACTTCCACACGGAGTAAGATTTCTCAAGCTAGAAGCGGTTCATGTCGAGTTGACCTGACATGTCTATCCGGTGGCTGCATTCGTAACCGCTACCGTGTCTCCATCTGGCGAATGTTACCAACATACACAAAATGTGTTTGGCATATCTAGACTGTACTTTATTGTAGTTTTCTTCCTGTCATGTGGCAAAAACTCTTAGTCTCTTCATCTGACGTATATTGAGCAGACCAAATGCAAATCTATCGCCAGAAATAGACACCGACGTGTTGTCTAGGACGCTTTTGTATAGGTAAGTGTTTGTTTTGTTTTGTCAATCACATACAATAAATAATACGAGTGATCAGTGACACCGGAGACTGTGACTGGGTGACTGTACTGGAAATAAGTTAATAACTGTCAATTCTGTCTTCACATTGAATGATTCATTGACATTGGTATAGTTCAAATATAAAATATACATTAAAGGTACCAGCAGTACATTGATTACTGCACATATTTTGAAACATGTGTTTAATGCTTATACCTACTGTCGTCCTAGAGAGGGTCTAGTCTTTCTAGACTAGTTTAAGTAGTTAGATCTAGTCGTTCTATGAAATAATCATTGTTGTCATAGTAAAAAGCAGTAAGTGAGTGACCTTATTGGCTTACAAGTTTCATCTTATAAATTGGAATACGTTAAATAACGTCACCTCTAAGTAAACATAATATAGAGTGAGATAGTGAGACTGTATTTGCTTGTATTATTCATGACTCAATCATTTGTTTACATTCAGTGAGTTAGTCAATTTGAGGTGTCATTATTGTTCCATTTAAATAACTCTTTTTAAGTGCAACACCATGATATATAGCCTTCTTTGTTTAGCTTGGACACTTCATTTGTTATGTAATATCTTAAAATAAATTGCCAGTAGTGTATAACTTAAGTTAAGAAAGATCTGTGTTACTGTGTAATTGTCATCAGTTTTTATTGATCAGCATATTTGGTAAGTTAATACAAATTGAATCTCCCAAAACATGCTAATTGTAGTCACTGGAGATATGATTGGCAGATTCACTGAAGCTGAATAAATACTTGTATTTTTTTAAGTTCAATTTAGATTCACAGTGAGTTACAACTTCTACAAGTAGACTTAAAGGGACAGTTCACCCTCAGATAATATTTCTTAAATATGTAATGCTTAGAACAGTAACCAAAAATTCCACAATAATAATCACAAAATTACCTGATATCATAGATATAGGGAAACGATCCAAATTACTGGCACCGCCGTTATGGCTGCACCAGATGCCAGAATCGAAAGCTCTAATATCACCTGGCCCAGGAGTACACTGAGTTCAGACAGACACCAGTTAGTGTTACTGGTTCTCCTTAGACGATTGTGATTTTTTCAAAACAATCAGATTCATCTTCAACATGCGTTTATATGCTTTTGTGTGGACTCTGCAGACTTCTGGTTAAACTGATGGGTTCAGGTCATGTCCGCATTCAGGAGCTTCCGGTCTTTGTCTAGTTTAAAAATGGCGGCGCCCACAGGCCATTAAAAGTTGATTAATCGGCACTTTAAACTGGATTATTTAATATGTGGGTGATCGTTTTCACATTCTGACATCATTTATGATATTTGTGAACAAAGCTCTATTAGTCCTGAAAATTGGTAATGAAGGTGAACTGTTCCTTTAAGTTTAAGTTTTGTAATTTTCTGCAATACTGTGTTTAACAAATTTAATTTATGTGACTTTCGTGTTCAATTGAAGTTCACTGAAATGTCGATTTTAAATAGTTAGAAAGAGACAGCTAGAATTGTAATTATCTGTTGCGTTATTATAATATGAAAAACTTCAGTTAATTATATAACTCACATAATAAAGAGTTTGTGTGTGTGTGTGTGTGTGTGTACCTTCTGTCTGTGGTGAAGATACATGTAACTTCTCCACCCCACATCCCATGAGTTACGAAGTGTATTTTCTAAGTCTGTGTGGATTGTTTGTTACTTGATTGAAGGTTGTGATGTGTGCCACCAATAGTAGCTTCAACACTGGTTACATCTGGGATATATATCCAAGGGGTGACTCCCTTGGAATATGCCTCACAACACAGGTATGAGTTAGGTTCAAACCTCGTCATGGAGGTGTGTGACACAGTGTCCAAACCATTATGCTATCGATCGGAGTACCCTTGTATCACTTTAGACGTGATTCTAAACTGAGCATTATCTTGCTGAAGTCGGTTCTTTCACATTGTTGATGTCTCTAATAATGTTCCATTTGTTTACAGACAGATCATTGAATTTAATATTTAGTGTCTTCTTTGTAGACAGTTATCAGGGTAGGCTGAATTGATAAATCCTTGTTAGCCTCATCATGGATTTGTTGCGTATAAATATTAAATCTTGCAAACATAGTTCTAGATATAACATAGAACCAAAAATAAAATACCTTAATTATGCTCCCAGCACATCCTTACAAACATTTGATAATGTGATACATATGTATAAATAGATAGTCAGTGTCACACACACACACACACATCTGAATATCTGAAATATTCCTTGTTAAATACATGAGATGTTTAGAACACAGGCTATTTCTCTGTGTATGATAATGTCTCTAGAACACTAGGACTTGTGAATATAGCATATGTTTTAAATAATAATAGCAAAATGTATTGTATCAACATCTAACAATATCTGTATTACAGGCCATTATACTACAAACATAGGTCATAGGTCATTGCTATGATGTTGCTGTGTTTGTTGGATGATTCATTCTTCAGTAAAACGCTTAGTCCCAATCATATCAATTACCCTGCAGAGTTGTCAGGCGTTTAGGCAGAGTTATCCAATGGTCTTGGATCTACAACCTTGGAGAGAAGCCACCTTCTTTAATGGCTATAATTTAGCATATTTTTAAGTTGATGTGTCAGAATTTCACTTCTAGCAGAATGTTTGGGAATTGTCCAGGTAACACTAAAGGACTAGATCACTCATTCATTCCATCCACGTAATGCCAAATGGATGACATGGTGTTATTATTGTGATTGAGCTTCCTCAACATCTTCTTCAAGATGACATCAACAATCACAAATTCTGCAATCACGATTTTAAAATTAATATGCTTAAATCACTTTTTAATACATTTTTGTGTAGTTTTCTGTATATCAGACTTGTTTCTTAATCGCGTTTTTATTTTCATAATTACAAGTCTTGCACATTCAGCACAAATTAGCACATTTCAGTGCTATACTGTTATTTTAACAAGTGTATAATCATTTGAGTAAAACATGACCTTATTTGTTTCTGTGCCATATTGAAAAATAAAGTTTATCAATATAACAAAAATCTGAAATATTTCTCTACACATACCATCCATTATCGGTCCGATGAAAAGAAAACTGATTACCGATGGCATTCCCGAAAGGTTATTTCAACAGTCTCTGCATTTAACATATTTTCACATTATTTTTGCTGGCAGCTAAATTGCCTAAGTGTTAATAGAGCGCTACAAACAAACAAACTGCGTGAATTCTTTTACTGTTTAAATTACCACATAAACACAACCAGCCATAATTGTGTCAGATATTTCAGAAGTCAAGCCATCAGATAGTTTTAAATCTACGATGATTTTTGGAATGTTATTTACAGATATATCTGTTCCGTGGAACATTGGCGTTATTTTTTTTAAAGTGTTATTGTTTTAAATTACCTTTGTGTTTAAATTAATTTCATTTTTTTTCTTCTGTTTGATGATGTCAGACTATATTTAGTTTTGGGGGGGGCTAAACTCAGTTCTGTACAGCTTTATGTTGTTCTCGGTTTCCCATGAAGTATAATCTTTCTAGCTGGCAATCATAGGCCCAACCAAGTAAGAGGATCCAACCCAGTAGTGGCTGAAGGAACACGATACACATACAGCCAGTCGGGTGATTTGAACTGAGAAATTCCCAGTATCCGCTCCAATTCAGTACTGCTCAACTAACGTGAGTTGTTTGTCACATCTTTAGATAGGAATGGACCATCTGAGAGCCTTTATTCCTTTGAGTAATTCATGCTGTTAACTGGATGGCATGCTGGAGCTCAGACGAATAGCAGTGAAATACTCCCTTTCTAAATTATTTGCTCTAAATTGTTCAAGTATGTTTTTTTATAATAAACTTGTAGCACTTTAGATATGAAATGGCTAGTGGAGAGATTATGATATATATATATATATATATATATATATATATATATATATATATATTATAGTGGCTGTCATAGAGATGAGGTAATTTTATGAGTTTTGTGTTGGAAGAATGAGTACTATTTACCATACCTTTAGCATAATACTACGACACAACATTGATGGCTGCTTCTGCGCCTATATATTATAACATAGTGACACTTTAAGCAGGGGCATGGTAATTAGTCCCTGGGCTACATTCTAACACAAGTGCTCCCCCACACACACACACATACATGTTTATGTGCTCTGGTGCATGCACGCACACACCAGATATATTTAAATATTATTACTCACGATTCTACCATACATAATAAACAGAGTATGTACAAGAAATCTTATACGTTTATCCACATTGCTACACAGCGTCATAGACCTGTTACCATTGTTAACACTTTCTACACACTTAACATTTGTATCTAGTTGGCTGACAGGTAATGCACGATTGAATGATGTTGTGCCATCCAATCCCCCCCCCCCCCTACAGGATGGAACACCTGTTAACTTAGTGCACATCGATTCATGCCGTTGACACAGTGACACAGACAGCTGCACGCTCGTTTATTTTATCACAATAGTTATGGTTCCTACACGTTTCGTTTTAACCTGTCTCTCGTGGCTATCAACATTAGTTTATGTAGTCATTTCTTTTGTACGATTGTCTCGGTGGCAATAACTGGTAGTCCAGTTGACCAGCCGTCTGTATGGTATATTACTTCACCCTATTATAGTCATGCAAAAGTGGTCATGCAGAAGGTGAGCAGTGAGTTGATGGGATTCAAATTGTCGACTGCCTGCCTCCGTACACCATATACACAGGAGTAGGACATCCTGTGTTACTGTAATAGTATAAATGGTCGGGGCGTTACTATATCGCAGTGGTTAGAGCACTGCACTGTAAGCCTTCCGGTTATGGGTTCAAATCCGGCCCTTGTTTGCATTTGTGAAATTTATTTTCCTAGATGTTTTTTATTTCAAGCACTGTTGCTCTAAGGATAGCATTTTCTTTGTGGCTAATGGTCTCATTACATCGTGACAGTCCCTCCCCCACCCCCACCACGTCCCTGTACGTCCCTGTACTATTCATGCTGATGTGAACTTGAGGGAGTGTACCATTTCAGCTTATTATTATATATGAGCCTTTTGGACGGAGACGTAATGGCAGTAACATATATTTATACACGACTAGTTTATGATCTGTGTAGTTCATTTTTCAAAATAACGTTGTGGTAGAAGTACGTTCTCCAGCCTAACTAGGTGCCCTACATTTTCATGTACATAGACATTTCTAGCCCCGATATATTGCCACGATCAGGTCATTGTCTGACACGCAGACGAGGACATATCTTTTTGACATTATTGTCTGACACGAGGGGGGATGTTTATAGAGTGACGTGTACTTGTGGATACAGATAGAATACGGCGTATATGTACATATTATGTAAAACAGATAATTGGATCATATAAATATTAGGATGCGTTTTGTATTGTTTGTGTCGTTTGTTTACTGTAATGATGTTATGTCATGATTTGACAATGAAGATGATGATGACCAAATAGATTACTTGAATGACTGATAACTAATTAGTAATGATGCTGATGAGATACTGTACTGTCATAGCCTGATACTTTTATAATTTATTATCTGCCTTAACCCCCCCCCCCCAACAACTCCCTTGTGATAGACAGATACTGAGATAGCACTGTATATAAATAATATGTAAAACAGATAGACGGAAATAATTAAATACACAGACATTCACACACACACACACACACACACACACACACACAAGCAATCCAATACCATTGCTTTCTCCATATAATTATATCAAGTAGCCTAAATTCACCAACAACAGGTCTTTAATGGTCAAAGCACTAACAGAGAACTTTACTGTATAAAGTTTCATCTCACCAAAGACTAGAACACGATGGTTAAATATTACTGAGGCCATATCATAATTATACAGACATAATTATAGTCCTTTGATGTAGAAGGTTTGACCAGGTAACATAGGATTCACGGTGCAGGTGTGTTTACTGTCCTAAGGGCGTTCCCAGGTGTAATTAATAGAATTGAAAATTACATTTAATAACTGACACCGTGTGCCAAATGGAAGTCTTTAATTTACATTAATTGTTGCACTACCATGCACAGATAGTTAATTTGTAGTTCATGCCTTGAGTTTACGTGTTATTAATTAATGTTCAGCCTAAATATAATTGGACTCCTCTAACCACCGCCTTATCACAATGTCTGTCTGTGTGTGTGTGTGTGTGTGGCTATGGCTGTATGTGTGTGATAGTTCAGTTAATGTTTGGTTATTAAAGAACCATTCTTTCAGTTTTATTCACTGTGATATAATACACCTCAGTGGTACTTCTTCCATACATTATGTGTTAGAATCCCTTCAGTCATGTTTATAGTCAACAGTTCCCTACAGAAGTATGCTGCAACCCAAACAGTTTACAGTCACACAAATTATTTGATGTGTTTCTAGAGTATGTCATTAATAGTTTTATATTCATTTTTCACAACCGCATAGTTTGTCAAACAACATCTCTCTCTCTCTCTCTCTCTGTGTGTGTGTGTGTGTAATTACGTTCATACTTAAAGTGAAGTTCCTTAGGGTAATTTGTTTTAGTAATTAATTTTCTGTATTAATTACATTTGATCTATTATAACACAGATGGCATCGTAAACATTGCGCCATCACTGATGGATGTTTCATCTCATCGGGTAAAATTTAGATTTGTAGTGAAGCCGTATTAATCAAGTGTCCACATGAAATTAAATATCTAACAATAGCCTAATAGTGATAATTAGGAAAGTATATGTGCTGTCCAGCTCCTATTAAGGGTTCCTACAGCCAAGGAAATAGTCTTTTCCAGGACAAAATTACTATTTTCCAGGACAAAGTGATACAAGATTTAAAGGTAATAAATCAAGATATGTGCGAAAAAGCATATATTTATTCAATCGATTATTGAAATTTTTATGGTACAGCCTCCTCCTCATCCCTTCTAGCTGTCTGATCTACCCACTTTTATTTAATTTTTAACTAACATGGGATATCAAAACTATGTAATGGTACTCTTTTTCTTCTACAATCGAAATTTTCTTCTACAGCCATAAGTCACTATTTTTTACCTGGAAAATGAATTCGTTATTTTCAGGTTTTCCAGCATGTGTGAGAACCCTGTATATGCAATATGATATGATAATACTTATGACGTAAGACATTAGGACTATATCTTTAAAACGTGTACATCAATAGACAAGTGACCATTGATATAATCTGGTTTCTATCTGTGGTTACCGCTGTTTCTCACATCGTGCAGTACCAGCATCCTCCTGATTTTGGCAGATTCAAGGACATTTCCAGGACCTGAAAAATGAATTTGTTTTTTCCAGTACGTGTGGGAACCCTTTCATCAACTGACGAGTTAATACTGATTGATGCTAAAGACGGGAACCCTGGCTATCACAATAGAGCACTAATTGAAGTACCCTATTTGCTGTATTATTGTACTCCTATATACGTTACAGTAAGATTGTGAAACCAGGGAAAGAAATTCGTGAAATCACATTATTGTATATAGTGATTTCACCAATTCCCTGACAGTATGAGAGATTTCGCGAAATTCCTAGTTTCACAATCTTGCTGTAACCTATAGCTAGCTCTGTCACATACGCTGTGAGCTAACTGAGTCACAGACCCCTAAAAAGCTAGCTCTGTCACATACCTTTGTGCTAACTGAGTCACAGACCCCGATAAAGCTAACTCTGTCATGGACTCTCATTTATATCTAGCTGATTAATGACATAGATAGCAAAACATAAGTTAGCTGTGATCCTGTGTATAGCGGTCAGTTCTCCGTACCGGTCGCCTGATATCGTTTGTTTTAAATACTAAAGAATGGCCGAAACTTGTCAAATCGGGTCAGAATGGGGCACGTCTCTTTAACTGGCCCATTTAACAAATTTGTCCTATTTTAATATCTAGGCGTGTCTGCCTTGAGATGAGAAAGCTAATCGTTTAGTGGATATAACTGAACGGTGTATTGAATAAGGCGATGGAGCCCAGTAACTGGTACGCCCATTTCGATCGAGTACAGTGTTTTCCTTTTGAATTTATTCGGAATTTCTACTTGCTCAACCATTGTATACTAGCATTGCCAACAAACATACGCACAATCTTATATGAAGAATCTTTCCGAATTAATTCCCTCAGTCTAGGTGATGTAAATCTGACTTGTTACTCTCAGTGCCTTTGCACATACTGTTAATTGTTGCTGACCATATGTATGTGCCCATTCTGACTCGATCGATTAGGTGTGTGTGTGTGTCTGTGTGTTTGATAATCTAAAATGTTGTCATATCCGTGTGACAGATACCAGGACGTCACGTAATCAATCCAGTGCCATACACACACACACACACACACACACACATATATATATATATATATATATATATATATTGTAACCCAGCATCATTTTGAAGTAGGCCTGGTTACCAGCCACACACACACACAGAGAGCTAGAGAGCTTTCTCCATATGTTTATATGATAAAGACAATGTATTCATCACCAGGTGTTTAGTGGGCCAAAACACCGACAAACACACACAAACACACTGTCTATCACTAACTAACTAGTCATTGTTTCAAGTGGCCACCCGAACCTCCCCGCCTAATTCCCCGAATCGAAGTCACCACCAACGATTGTGGTCTCTGGTACGAGCGACCAACCTAATCAGTCAAGAAGCCATGACTCAGTCTCTCTATATAGCCCGTCATTCAGAGGAAAACTTCATCAGCGCACTAGTGTGAAGTTTGAAAACTTGATCCGAGTCTGTCTGTCAGTCAACCTTGGCCCCGTCGGACTAGCTAATTACTGGGCTGTCATGACGAGTGAAAAGTATACAAACATTTGTACGAAACGCCCCCCACACACCGTGATGTAGCCGCGTCCGACTGTGAATCATTGGAGCGTGTCTGATGATTTCCTGGATTGATCCCGGTTCGTGTGTTAAGACTGGTTATATAGCAGCAGTCTGAGCCAATTGTTGTTGTTGTCACATGTCGTTGATGCTCCACACGGCGTACGTTGGCTGATGACTTGGCTGACGCGAAATTTTTGTGAGCAGCGTCAGCGTGTTTTCCAGTTGATGATGAGTACATATTATTAACGTGTGGGATCCCGTCGGATTGCGGATGTAGTTTGGTGTCCGCGCGTATCAGTGTCTGTCGTTCGTTCGTTGTTAGGAGAAGTTATATGATTTGTGGACGAAAATCGACGACCGTATACATTGTATGTTAGAAGAGAACAGGTTCACGTGCAGTAAGTTGGCTAATTAAAGTTATTTTACGATTAGAAGATTAAGTCTACCAATTTATGTAATTATAGTGTGTGTGTGTACTGTAGAACGGTGATATATATATCCCAATTTAGCTTTATACATATAATGTTATGAAATAATCGTATTATATATTTTTTTCTTCATAAGTTTATGTACAGCGCTTTTGAACAGTCTTTAAGCATGAAAAGAGCGCTTTATGAGTTTGGTATAATAATAATATTTAGTGCAACGGTTACATTTTGTTTATCATACAGATTACGACGTTCATTACCAGTTTGTTAAGTGGCCCATTAGAATTTCACAAATAACCATAATTCACTTGGGCTGTGCTCTATCGGTGCTGCTAAATTTACTCGTTCTACAATAGACCCCGCACATTTTTTATTCATAACAAGGTTCCACTCCAATAAAAACGACCACTGAGCGGAGTTGGGTTTGAAATTTCAGTTGTTGAGAACGAATCGAGAAGCGTTTTGTATGCGTAAGACGGTATATATCCCTATCTGTTTTCATTTAGTACATGTGTGTTGTGTATAGAAGACGTTTTTGTTTGATCTCTGGAGTACGGAATATGGCCATTTTGGAGGCGGGACAGGTCAATCAGTCGTAGCTCTGATAACGTCAGCATATTGACCGTGATATACTGGTTGATCACATTTAGCTCGTGATGCGTGGATTCACGTCCTCCCGGTTATATCACGAGCCTGCAAAACGGTGTTTGTGCCTCGACGGTGTTTATCTCACCTACCTACGAAAGATGTTACGGGATTGATTTAATCCATTATTATCAATAATGGTACAGTTGACTTTCGTTTTCTGTTCATATAATTAGGAAGTGTCAATTTTTTGCGGGTTGCTGTCGTAGACAGTAAGATATGTGTTAGTAATATTTTCGTTTAAAAAACAGATTAAGTCCGAAGCTGTTTTAAAAACTCACCAGGTACCTTTTGTTGGCGTATATATCGAAAGAGGGATATTAATTACTAAATTCACACATATTTTATATTACACACGTGTGTATGGGGGGGGGGGGGGTGACGCCCACGCGTGCACAGACTGATATTTCAGGAAAGTCCGGGTTTATTTGTGTCATTCTATATCACGAATCCGTAATATCTTCGGGCAAGTTATCAGTATATCCATAAACTACGGACTACTGTGTACCAGGCAGTGATGTACACTTACGTTGTCAATAGTTATAACACGTTCGGCATTCCTTTTGTTGGTTCCCCGAAAGTCACGAAGCTCATGCACCAAGACTGATCGATTAGCCTTGAATGTTTCTGAGATGTTACACTTGGCACATTGAGTCTCCAAGACCTTGGTCGATTTTTTATTGCCCGGTTGTATACTTGGAGCATTCACGGCAGTTGTGCGGTTTTACTAAGTACCATGGGAGAATGTAATTAATTTGGTGGGATTTTCTCATCTTTGTGCCAATTACTTAAGGAAACGTTTATCGTCTGACGAGTTACAAAAACTGAGCTTTTCTTGGAACTGTGCTGCCCGTTAATAAAATACGTTTTTCAAAATCGCGTCCAATCTCTCCGGCAGTAGCACTATCATATGTTTCTCTGCCAGGTAAATATTGTATTACTTGGCTGAGCTATATATAAACCCAATTCTAACCTGGTCCACCTCACTTCTCTAGCCTGTGCAATTAATAAATTAACTATAATGGCCTAGAGTTTTATAATACAATGCGACACGATGATGTGTTGTTTAGTGGGTGGAATTGTTGCTGTTCAATATTTCACAATATCTACCCGAGTCAGGTACTGAGGTAGATAACCTGACCGCTTGCTATAGGAAATGTTGTCAATCCGATCTGAATAGTCTTTATTTCAAGACCGTAGCATGCCGAAATGACATTAAACATGGAGTGTTTTGCATGCTGATTGGCTGATACTTTTAATTGTGCTGTTGTGGTTGTGAGATGATTTAGATTAAATATTCATTTCCGGAAGGTTGGTGCTCTGCAGTTGGCTGGATTTGTGATCGGTGAGTGCTGAAAAGCAATCTGGCTGGTTTGACCCTGCACACGGTTATGACTCATTTGTGGAGGGTTTTTAAAAACCCCTGTGATATTCTTGACATCTGATTGGTTATCAGTGTTATACAGTTCCACAGCTGGAGATGTGTATCAGGTGCACATTGGTGAGCAGAGTACTTATGTTATAACATTAGCTGTAGACCAGCGTTCGTTAACGGGAGATGGAATTAATCTCCTGGAAGATTCCAGACCTGAATATTGAGTGCATCAAGATGACGAATAAACAGTTATTCTGTTTTGTTAAATGCTTTCTTGCATCAGATAACATGTTTTACATCTGGTGTTTTAACCTTGCACATCATTTTGAGGGATGTTTTTTTCTAATACATCATTCTCTTCGCAGTTGGGATATTAATGGTATTGTTAATATTCTTCTTGCTGGAACTGCTTTGGTCAGTTGTACAACTTAAATGGTTCCTTTTGTGGAAAATATGTATTGTTTTCATTTTACTACGATGACTTGGAAGGTAGAATAGAAATTAAAATGTTAATTATAATGTCATATAGCCTTAATCCTGAAATTTATTTTGAAATAATCTACATTATTATTATATTTGTTACATGCACACACACACACACACACACACACACACACACACACACACACACACACACACAGACAAAATTATTTTAATTTGATTACCGATAAATCTATGTATGAGTCACCTGACTGTAGGGAGAGAGGTGATGACAACATCAAAAACTAATTCTAAAATTTGCTTCAGATAATAGACTGTCCAATTTGAGCTTGACAACCAAAACGTTAACAATATGCACCATTCATCAGTGTGCTCTAGAGGATTAAAACATTAACACAGAATGCTGCTAATTAACATATATGTATACTGTATACTAGTCTAGTCTAGACTTGACCATACACTGTCTAGTTGTCAGCATAAGCTGTTATTATATTGAAAAATCTGTAAATTGTATATATGAAGATTATGATTCAAGACGCATTAGACAAGTGTAAAATTGTTTTAAATCAGAGAAGTTAGCGTCAGAGATACGATATATTTGGTGGAAGTGGACTCGTTTTACTCTCGCATTGTTGGCTTTGATGTATCTTCCAAGACACGAAGCAGTATCTCTACGGATTGAACATTTTGAGCAGTCACACTCAGAATGGGATGAGATGGTATATTTTATAAAGGGACTTATTCAGATCTTCCAGTTGGACTTAGAGGTGAACTATGTGGAGCTGATACATTCTTAGGTGTAAAATTTGTTTGAGATGACACATCGGGAGATTATTCCTTCAGAACTCAACTATTTTGTGGTAATATATTTAAGGTTCATACATTCTGAGCTGGTAAATTCAGACCCAATCGTGATTTAGGCTAAATGAGCTGAGCGACCTGCAAAATGAAAGTTGAAACACCATACTGACATGGCCCAGTTGTGGTTTGAACCCAGATCCTATAGATCTGTGGCCAACTGTGCTACCATTGAGGCACCCAGGACTATTGAGGCACCCAGGAGGTCGATTTTTTTATCGCCGGTTGATAGAACAGGTAGTGGAAACTGAATGGGTATTAAATGAGCAGTTCTGTGATGAGCTAAGACGCTAGAGGTCATATATCAGAGAGAGAGAGATTGGCATGTTTCAGATGCTTCATGTCCTGTAAATAAACTCCTGATGCTTCAATATACACGAGCAGCTAATCTTCAATAATCTTCATGCTGTAAATTGTATGGTAGAGTGCAGCAGGCAAATGGCTGGTAACTTAAGCCGAGCAAGAACACATCACGGACAACACCTAATTGGCTATGATAAAACACAGCATCCAGCGAGGTGGAGCACTCAGAAATATGGCTTTCAGCTCTTTACGATGGCAGGAGATTCAATTTTTCTGTTATTACAGAAATGTCACTTCTTCGTATCCTGTCTTGACCACCGGTTGACAGTCTACTGCCATCAGTTGTGTTTTGTCTTCGTGCACTTCGCAATAAAACTTGAACGGGTTTCTAAATGGATTGGGGCTTTTTACCGGCTTTTGGATGAGAAAAAAAAATTGTTCCCACGTAATTGTAGCAGGTGCCCAATGGTGTACATCAACCCTTGACAGACACCTCCACTGATCACATTGATTGATTTTCCTGACATGCCAGAGCCATTGGTTTTAATCATTTCTTTTCGTCATCTTCATCTTTATTATTGCGTTCTGTGTCTCAGACACATTGGCTCAGTGTTTTGTCTTTAATCATAGTAGACTCATGAGCACTTGCATCGCATTAAATCTCTTTTGTGATGTGATTTCCTTACGTGATATTGTTTAAGTGTGCAGTCACCGTTTTTCCTGTCATGTGACTTTGACAACAAATGAAAAAAGATGATTTAATTACATTTTTTTAATAATTTCTCAGTTGTCTTCATCCAGCGGGGATGGAAGCTTATTGGCAATTAAGGAACTGGTATAATTTCACTAAACACAGAAAAATATGGCTTCCCATTTTTTACATGTGATTTGCAGGTGATAATGTTTTCCGGTTAATATTTGAATTACCACTTTAACCAAGTCACATTAGTTGATTTAGCAGAGTGGGTAAATATTTCTCTGGGTGCCGGGGATTCAAGACCTCCTGGTAATTGTGAATCATTTGGTCGGCTTCATTCACTCAGCACATTGGAAAGGAAAACACAGAGGGAAGAAACTTTAGTTTTCCCGATTATTGTTATAATTGTGTAAGATAATAATGCTATTGTTGATGCTCATAACTTCTTTTAATTTTGTATACAGCATAAATCCATGTTAAAAGTACTCGCAGTAATATAATATAGTGTTTTATTTTATAGTGTTTGCTAACTACATGTCACACAGTTGCAGTTGTTGTTTCATCCCCATTTTGACAGCATAAAAATATGCACTATTTAGTAAACAAACGACAATATCTCCAAATCAGGCCCTAGATGAAATCATGAAGTTATTTCGAATTGGATTCAATATGTGTATATGTGAATACATATATGTATACTTGTATAACTAAATTCACATTTAAACGCTTGATAATTGTTTGGTATTTATTTATGCAGTTGTATTCATCAAAATCCGGTGACATGTCGATATTCACATTTGAATACTTAGCACCTGCATTTAACCCACATTAATTTTACAGTGTGGTTCATTATAATACAGAAACGTTAGTTTCTGGTAACATAAAATGTCTACATCATGTCTCCTGTTTGTTATTATGATATTTGTTATTACGCAAAATTTCTTATTATGATATTTGTTATTACGCTAAATTTCTTATTATGATATTTGTTATTACGCTAAATTTCTTATTATGATATTTGTTATTACGCTAAATTTCTTATTATGATATTTGTTATTACACTAAATTTCTTATTATGATATTTGTTATTACGCTAAATTTCTTATTATGATATTTGTTATTACGCTAAATTTCTTATTATGATATTTGTTATTACGCTAAATTTCTTATTATGATATTTGTTATTACGCTAAATTTCTTATTATGATATTTGTTATTACGCTAAATTTCTTATTATGATATTTGTTATTACGCTAAATTTCTTATTATGATATTTGTTATTACGCTAAATTTCTTATTATGCTGTTTGTTATTATGTAATTTGATTCTATACTACCTTTGTATAGCTGCTTCTAATATGGACACTTTATTAAATCCATATTTATCCAGTGCCTTTCACTTAACCTTGGCTGAGAGGTGACTCTCTAGGAAAATACAGTTATAAGTCAGATTTGAAGCTATAAGTATAACCTGGAGGTTTTTGCAGAATTACTGTTCTAACTAATGCACTAATGTAGCTATCCGAATTAATCTACATTATTTGTTACATGCACAACACACACACACACACACACACAGACAAAATTATTTTAATTTGATTACCGATAAATCTATGTATGAGTCACCTGACTGTAGGGAGAGAGGTGATGACAACATAAAAAAACTAATTCTAAAATTTGCTTCAGATAATAGACTGTCCAATTTGAGCTTGACAACCAAAACGTTAACAATATGCACCATTCATCAGTGTGCTCTAGAGGATTAAAAAATTAACACAGAATGCTGCTAATTAACATATATGTATACTGTATACTAGTCTAGACTTGACCATACACTGTCTAGTTGTCAGCATAAGCTGTTATTATATTGAAAAATCTGTAAATTGTATATATGCAGATTATGATTCAAGACGCATTAGACAAGTGTAAAATTTCCACCTACGGACTAGTTGAGATATTATTATCTTGTCTCACAATTATGGGAGATGCATTTCTACTCTTTGGTGGATGGAGCTACAATTTCACTGAAGAAGATGATGATGATTGATGTTTTACGGCCATTTTTGTCCACATGGTAGGCTAAAGGGGCCGAGCGACCTCCAAAGGTAATGAAGTGAAGTCAAAGATGACAGAGCCTTCAGATATGCCCACCCGGGATTCGAACACAGGTGGTTGTGATCTGTGATCCCAACACGCTACCACTAGACCATGGAGGCGGCCCACCATTTCACTGAAATTCTGACGGTGTCCATCAACAGCAAATTTGATGCTCCTCGGTTCAATGATTTCTTGTCTCTGACTGGCAGTGCAGAAGAAACTTTGATCTGTTATAAATGTTACATAATAAACATATTACATGACTTATAGACTACTTGATATACACACTGAATGATACCACACAGGTAAAGAAAAGTCAGGGAATTTTGTGCTGGATCAGGGAAATTTAGGGAAAAGTCAAGGAAAGTTAGGAAAATCCCTTAAATATATATATATAGATATAGATAGATAGATAGATAGATACATACATTGCAATATAATGCACCCTTCTAAAAGCACATATTATTTCCCTTAAATCATGAAAATAATTGCTAATTGGATACAATTATGTTATATCAATTGCAACCCTGCTACACGATTTATACTGGTACACATTACATAACATAGTGATACATACAAACCCAATTTAGCAAACCTGTGACTCCAGTCATAGATTGATACCTTATGTAACAGTGATTAAACAGGGTTCCCACACATTCCGGAAAACTTGGAACATAACAAATTCATTTTCCGGGCCTGGAAATATCCTTGAATTTTACAAAGCGAGGAAATGTCCTGGAAAATAATAGTGTCTGAGAAAAAATCCACAAATAAATATTACACATGTAGAATAATACTTTGAATGCAAGAAAAAGAATACCAGTACATGTAATTTAATTTCATTATTTATACTTCAACTGTTCAGTAGTCTGTCTTTGTGTCTGGCTGATAAACATTTGAAGTGACAGCACCAGTGTGTGTGTGTGTGTGGGGGGGGGGATGTTAATGTATGTACAAATGACGCTCACTGACGGCATGTTTGCCCACAACCAGTAATATTTTATTAATGGGTACACAGGCAGACAAGTCAGTCCATTTATAAAATGATTAAAACATACATCTAAAAGTCCCATGTTTATTAAAATAAAAAGTGGGTGGATTGGACAGCTAGAAGCTGCGAAGAGGAGGCTTTATCCTTAAAGGTTTCAACCATCTATCACACGTTAAATAAATATGCTATGCTTTTCATGTGTATCTCGATTACCTTTAAATTCCTTGGCTATGGGAACCCCGTTAAAGTTGTCAGGAAGGAAATAAATTGTGCTTTTATTGTGAGCTATATACTCACATGGGAGCTGAACAGGTGCATTATTGCAGGCCTAAATCAATAAACAGCGTATGCAGCGCCACAATAAAATGTTTTCTGATTACATTTATAGAGCTATATCGTATATGCAGCAGAGATGGTTCATTTAAAAGCACCCTTCACCATTTAATCAACATTAGTTTTTCTTCTTTCCATGTTTATTCTACACTCTGATAGACAATTAAGCCATTCAATAGATTTAATCGTGAAGGTTCTCTCTCATGTTTCAGCTGTCCATTTCCTTTTATTGATTAGATCTCTTCGAGTAATTCCTCTATCAACTAATGCCACTGACCACACTCCTGACACGCTTCACAGACTTCATGACAACCAGCTATTAAACCCAGACCATTGTATTGATCCAGTTTTGTTTGAGCCATTATGTATTTTCAATGACTGTCATTGTGCTAGGTATTTTTGCTTGTTTATATATATATATATATATATATATATATATATATATATATATATTATATTCAATTCAATCAATTTCAGAATATAAAATTCCATATACATATGAATTATGATACAGTGAAGTGTATAATACACATAACAAATTATAAACAAATTATAAATTAAGTATTTTTGTCCATCTAGCACAAGAGCATAATAATAATTAAAAAAAACAATAAAATAATAATAAAACAAACTAGAAACAATACATTGTACTAGCAAATATATATATATATGTATGTATATATAGTGTTATATTTTGTTGTTTCAGCTGCTCAGCTTATATAATTAAGGCCGACGTGTGATGATTGAATCACGATGGCCGCCAAGCTCAAGTCGTTACAGCTCTGGTGTAAAAGACAGTGCGAAGGATACCGCGATGTCGAGATCACCAACTTGACGTCATCCTGGAAGAGTGGCCTCGCCTTCTGTGCCATTATACACCGATACAGACCTGATCTGATGTAAGTTGAACAGTGTGTGTGTGTGTGTGTGTGTGTGTGTGTGTGTCTGTGTGTGTGTGACAGAGTAAGAGAGAGAGAGATGGAAAGGGGGATGCTACAAGCCATTGTCTATAAATGGTTATCCAGTACCTGCACCAAAATAATATACCGTACTTAACTAATTTAAATAAGCTGTAAAATTAATATGTGATGTGTTAAGGTTACTGACTCCCATATATTGAACTACATAAAGTTTTTCAGCATCTAAAAACAAACAAATCAGTTATAATGCCTAATATATATATATATATATATATATATATATATATATATATATTACTAGCTAATTATATTATAATACTTTTCTAACAACAGGAAATGGCTTGTACATTTGATCTTTTGCCGCTGTGCGAATGAACTAATTTCACATCATCCAGTTCATTTTGACCAAGTTCCGGTATCGTTCTGTGTCCTCAGCTAACATTCAAAGCTTTCATATGATCGTAAGTCTGTAAACATTGCGCTGGTATGACTTTGATATGCGACATTATGCCCAAAATTTTGTATTTTTGTAAAACGGTCATAAAGCTTAGTCTCAATTCAATACATATTGCATCATGTTCCAATTTACTGCAAAAATACACCAGAAGAAATATTTTCATATTTAATACCTGTCGTTCTCATAATAACGCTATCAGATACATGAACTAAAAATAGAGAAGTCTGCAATTAATCAATGGGATAGATTTCCAGATGATGTCACAGGTGTTTATAATTATATTGTCTTCTACTGAAACATCACTGGATCAGTGGTGTTCTCTACATAGTTTGGGCAGTCTGTGATCTTGTTTGGACAGCACTAAATTATGTTAATAACTTTATTATAAACAGCCGAGTACTGCTTAGGGCTCGTTGCTCTCAAGGTCAGTGAGTGCACACACAGCTGACATAGTATAGGAAGGCTTCATATTACCTGGCCAGTTCTATACACTGATAGTAAAGTTGAATGGTTCAGTTGGTAGAGTGAGTGGCCATGTAATATTAGGTGTAGGTTCAATTCCTGCGGCTGCCTGTAGCAGTCTGGACAGTTTCCTCAGTCTGTTTCGCTTTAGCAGGAGTGAGTTAGTGAATGAAACTGCCTCTATGGCCTAGTGGGTAAGAGTGTGGGACTTTCTTACTCATGGTCATTCTGTGCGGGAGGTCGGAGGTTCGAATCCTTCGCTGTGGCACTATAGTAGGAGGAGTTTTTCGTCCAACCAGGCAACTGGCAAGGTTTTCTCCACCGAATAAGCCATCTATTGTAAATTCTAAATTTATTTAGAATAGTCCAAATGGTGAAGGAGTAAACTACAGACCATATACCTCTCCCTCATTTGAAGTAACGGTAGCTAAGCCACGTAAAATAATTGTCATTTCAACCATTATTATTAGTATAATGATTGTTAGTTTGTTTGAGCTGTCTTGGTACTCAGGTCTTCACTGGGACGTGCATTATACGTCTATAACTGACGAGCAAAGACAGGTATCTTGGTTTGATTCAAACCCAGGCCTGGATATTTGCATCACACCGCTGAAACTCCTGTGCTATCGGGGCACTCTAATCGACTCATACAAATGATAATATTAGAGAGAAATGGTTTGAAAAGCTGTGAGTGTGCTGGATGCTTCTGTTGGTGTTTGGGTGGTCTGGGCACGCTGACGGATGGCTGGTGTATACCGAACTGAGACACCTACCAGAGAATGACTAATGCGTAACACGGAACTGGATGGAGTGACTTTGTTGATTAACCCCACTGTGCGCGCGCGCGGGTGCGCGTGTGTCTGTCCATTCATCCGCTCACTAAGATAGGTCTTAAACGTCTTCAGAAAGTTGGGGTTTCTGCTGACTAACTTTAATCCAAGTCCCAGTAATCTCATCAAGCCGCTGTATCTAATCTTATTTACTCAAGACAGCCTTCATATGAAAGGAAATTAGCTCATAGTCAGTTCTCGTAAATCATGATAAGCGGACAGTTTTATTAGCCAATCAGAGGTGTTGTTGTCTGTACTGTCATTTTATTTGATCACGTGACCAGTAGATGTCAAGGTTTTGTGGGGGAGGTGGGTATGAGACAATGTTAAAAATATTTAAACTGTTGAACATGACGATGATGATGGTGATGATGATGATGAAAGAAATTACCTACACTGAATGTACATTTTAATTGTGAACTTGTTATTTTCTTTTTATCATAAAGACTGTTAGCATTTTGTTGTTATGCTTACAAGCTTCCAGCTTATTTAATTTTCCTATATTGCGAACATTTTAAAGCAGTCTGGACCATTTAATTTGCATTATACTCGTCACATAATGGATCCAACTTTTCTTTGTTTAGCTCACAGACCCCTACCTCAGACACATTATTTTTACCAGCTCCGACCTCAACTCCCAAGGGAGCATACAACACATGCTGCCATTATAGGCGCAAAGCATTGCTCAAACACATAGCCATCGCGTCCGGTCAGGTACTCATTTTTGTTTAATGGATGAGTGAACCAGTCGCCACATGACAGCATTGCAGCTCACTGAGCCTCGAACCCACGACCGTTCGGTTACGAGTCCTACGCTCTAACTGTGCCATCACAGTTCGAGATGGTGATTTTTGTTCATTTTTGTTTGTTTCAGTATTACTTTACTGGTGGGATATATGGTGATAAATTACCGAATTAAGTGGCAGGAAATTGTAAAAATAACAATGGTCCTGCCGTGAAATTGTGACCAAAGTAAAGGTTGGACTGGTGTTGGTCGCGTGTGTTATTAATGGTGCTATGTTTCAAAACAGCAGTCATGACTGACAGAAACCCTCAATTATAAATCGGATGACTTAATCAGTATGGGTAAATGTCTGCTGGCACATGTACTAAAAATGACCTGATTACCGTATTGATTGATGTAGCTATGATAACGCTGTTCTGCTGTTAATTAACATGTCGATTTCAACGCAGATGGTGGCCTACCCACTTAACATATGAATTAGCTCACTGGGTCGTCTATTTCGTAGACTTGTTAAAATTCTGCTCACTATCAGAACCTTGAATCAGCTGATTTGGGCGTCACTTAAAATATTATAGGATCAGGTGATATTACCATTGTGGTCAAATCACGTCATTCATTCCACAATGATCAGGGAAAATGAATATGTTTTGGTATGGTTGATTTGTGTGTGTGTGTGTGTGTGTGTGTATGTATGCGTGTGTGTATGTGTGTGTGTGTGTGTGTGTGTTTTAGCTGTGTATAATAAGGCACAGGCACAGAGAATCTCGAACTGTGAATTCAAACTCTGGACGTTTCTTCAGGGGACTGAATCCAGAGTGGCGACTTTTATTGCTGAGACAAATCAAAATACGAATCACCTACAGCCATGGAGTTTGGATGTAAAACACCCAAGTCAGATCACGGCAGTAGTGAGAATGTTTAGCTTAATTATTTCAGAGTTTTTCCAACGAAAATAATTTTTTTAAATCTGGCTGCATGGGGGCAGTCTCTTTATCTATCCCTCACCCTCACATTTGCCTCAGGATTGGTTTGAGAGTTTTTTGGGTATTATACATTCCTAGGCCTGTGTTTTTTAGCAAAGGGTTTACAAATCAATGTACATGTTGTTATTGTGGGGTGATCGGGATTCGGTGAGGAAGAGGGTTTTTGTTTATTATCTATCAGTAAAAAGCTTCCGTGGATCATCTCATTTCCATAGCAAGTCACCCCTCAGCCTTATGTCGGTAATATCTGACTAGCACTGAACAGATATGGCTTCTGTTTATGTCCCTGTCACAGAAAAACAATGTATCACATAAAAACAATGTACCCTTACTATTATTCAGTTCGTTCACTAATACCTTCTACGTTTTTCTTTCCATATAACTGAGTAAAAACCAGCATGAAGATGAGATGCTTGCAGGTATTTAAGGCTTCTTACAGGAATAATGTCTTTGCGGCTGAAATCCATCTCCACTTGAGTGCGAATGATGTTTCTCAGTCTGATTACTCTTAAATAGATTACAAATAAAATTGTGAAATTTCTGAGCAATCAGGAGAATATATTGAGAAATTTGTTAAATGGATTACCCGGGAACAAGTCATTCAGAGTGAGTGAGTGGGTTCATCTTCTTTATTTAATCTAACTTTACAGTGTGGTATTATTTTCCATGGGCCTGCTAAATATAAGTACACATTTCTGTTGTTATGGTTAACATGGTACAGGTGTGTGTATGTGTATATATATATATATATATATATAGAAGAGAAGCTGGTTTAAACACCCTGTCATCATGTTTATAACAGTTCTATGAATGGCACCACCTTTGACACACAGATTTTGAACCTTTCATTTCAGTTCCTTTGTTTATAATCAGATGTTTGCTTTAGATCCATCCAATTCAGTGACATCGCCATAAACATAGATCTTTATCACTGCTTTATCCGATATTGGATGGGTAAATTTGGAATCAATGTTTGGTGAATCGTATCGTGTCGTTCTCATCGCATCACTCGACGCCTATCAATTATGTATAAAGTCTGTTAATGGTTGATGTCCTATTTATGGGATTTGTGACGGAAAATGTCTGTACAGATATAAGAATAACGTGGCTACAGTCCACATACTCCACCCAAAATCCCATATTTGTGGTAAAACGTACAAACAGTAATTGAGCAGATAGAAATATAACAAATCTCTCATTCCTATTCCTAAATGAAATATGCCAGAAATGCCATCTACCACCAGTACCACCACATAGAGAAATATGTCTGGATTAAGTGCATTAATTCTCACCACAAATACACACATTAATTTGCACGTGTCTGTCTGTTGTGTTGATTTAAGCTGGTAATGATGGTGTATCGATAGTAAACAAGACCGGATCGCGTCCTTAGATGACTATCATCTTATAATAACAAAGAACGGAGTGACCAATACACTCGGTTCGGTTGTCTGGGTTATCATTAATATTGTTATCTGCCATTCTGTACTTTGGGCCGGAATAACATAAAAAATGTGTCGTCATCAGTGTTTATAGAGCGCAAACAAATAGCAATTTATGAAGTCCGTGTTTAAATGTGCTCTACGCGTTAGTCCATTTTGGTATTCCTAAATTAATCATTTCCACACACACACACATCCACACCCACACACACACACACACACACACACACATATATATATCGGATCAACAATCACGAAGAATGTTGTGTATATGCGAGAAGTGACCCGAGATTCAATTAGCTTGAATCAATTTTTAAACAGTTGACCGTCATGAGGTAACAAATATGAGGGGGTGTTTCTGTAGTTAATTAACTCGTTAGATTTATTTGTATTCTTTATAACTATATCTACGTTTGTCATGTCCATCAGTTGTTGAAATGATATGTTATCAGACTGACATGAGTATTGCTAGACTTGTTGAGCCTCAAGATAAGACCAGCTGATCTGAAATACTTTTAGTTTATAATATTAATAATATAATTTATTAAGTGCTTCATACTCCAGTCCACTTGAATATCGTTATCTGACTGAAGTGAATAATAAATTCCCGAGAAAGATGCAGCATGGAATGATCAGTTCTTGAAAAGTGCTTAGATCATGTAGAATTAAAAACAGGGAAAAATCCCATATACAATTTATAATGATTAATTGAAGTGACTAAAAAGGCTTTCATTTTAAAATCAACTGTTTCTTCATATCCCAGATAATATGATGAACTAAACTAAAACACTGATAGGATTGATACTACATGTGTTATCTAACGGAAGACACTTTTAACATGCCATCTTTTTTTGGTGATGATTGATGTTTTACGGCCACCTTTGTGCACATGGTAGGCTAAATGGGGTGAGCGACCTCCAAAGGTAATGAAGTGAAGTCAAAGATGAAACAACCTTCAGATAAGCCCACGCTGAGATTCGAACTCAGGTGGTAGTGATCTTTTTGTCCAATGCGCTTCTTGAGCTTTCTCATCACAGTTATCATTGTACAATGTAAAATATTCATGAGTTTTCTGAATTTGGTTCATCACAAACTCTGAACGGTAGACATTTAAATAACACTCTGGTTTTTAGATGATAGACATTTGAAATTGTAACATTCATCAAATTCTCAAATTTATTAAGGTTTATTATTCACTGAAAAAAGCTCTTTTTCAGGTTTTATTATTTTCTCTGGCAGTCTTTCATAACATAACTGAATGAGTATGTCTGTTTGTCTTAACTCAGCAAGGGAGTACCGGTATATATGATTCTTTTGTTCTTGTTGCAGAGACTATGATTCGCTGTCGAAAGAAAACGTGTACGAAAATAATAAACTGGTGAGCAAACATTACAGTATAGGGAGTTTCTCAGTTCTAATTGTCATAGCAGTTTTTTAGATGAGCTGCATAAATATTTAAAAGTCGGTTGATTTGGAAGTTTGTAAAAATAGTTGACATGAAGTTTGTGTGATAGTAATACAATATTTCCTATTGTTGAAGTTATTGTTGATGGTAATAGAGTTGGGGTGTCATTGGTTTAATGAAGAAAGGTTCTGGAGTTATGTTTACTTAACCAGCTTTCGTATTTGAAATTCTAGGCTTTTGATGTCGGCCACGAACAATTGGACATACCGGCATTATTGGATGCTGAAGACATGGTGGCCATGGCTGTGCCTGATAAACTGTGTATAGTTACATATCTGTCGCAGTATTATAACACATTCAGCAAGATGGAGCCAGGTAGTGTACACTATTAATCACAGGAGTTGCTGCTGTGTCATAATATATAATATTTTCGTTCCTATTGCCAAGTTGCCAAACATGCTGTAAGCAATAAGTCATCAGACATTGCACATTGTTCAAAACAAGTTCTAATGATTATATTGTAACCAGTCAGTTGGTCAGAGCTTTTACAGTAGTCCACATTTCTGATAATATGTTGAGTTTTTTCTATAGAATCTGATCTGTGACATACAATATGATCTGTGACATACAATCTGATCTGTGACATACAACCTGCTCTGTGACATGCAATCTGTTCTGTGACATACAGTTTTATACTTAAATCAATTGACCTAATACTGTAATATTGTCTGATCACGTTATTTGACGCATTGACAGAAATTACATGCCATTTGTACCGTACGGCAGCTGAATTGGTATTGTGGTTGGCTATAGACTTCTAGTATTAGAGTTCAAATTCTGACCTATTTCTCAAGGGCATATAATATTTTCATTTGACCTCATCTCATGGCCTTCAAAGATCGTTTGTTTTATTTAACTGATCGCGTGCACAACTTTGGCCATAAATTAGCACCATTTACACTTCCACATGCACTAGGTAAAAACAAAACCAGTTATTATTGTTGTTGTTATTAAAGTGTCAGAGCTGCTCTGTGTGTCGTTTCTTTTCATTGTTCATAAAATCATTTGTTATAATTACTGCAGTGGTATAAATATTTAATTGAATTTTTCAACCGACAGCCGGTGGTCCAGGCATCAAACAGTGTCGTGCGCCTCCGAAACGAGCTTCTTCGAGTGGCCCACCCTCCACAGCGCCGGAAGCCAAAAGGTTAACGCCGACAAAACAGCTATTGTCTGACCAGGTGAGTCTAACGTAAAACTGACCATTTGGTTCTTATGGTCAGCCGAGCTTTGATTGTCCCACTCTGGGAATACTCTCGCATTATTCAGTCAGCGACTTGCACTGATCGGTGATCCAGAAATGTGAAGTTCGGATGTTTTGATGGAGATTTGGAATAATTTGTTTTCGTAATTTATTGTAATGCTGTTGTGTGTAGATATGACCTCTTGTTGTAGTACTTATGAGACTATGTCCCTTCTTACATCTGCATTCCGCTTAATTGTGTTAATAGCTTTAGCTCCAAGGCTCAGCACCCATCTATTGATGGAGCACCGTGTTGATTTATAGTGCTGTCAACTGTTTACACAAGGTTTCCTATAGCTATGTTAATGAAGTGTTAGCTTATGACATTGGCACTCAGTAAAGCTATAATATGTGTTGATGCTCAATATATATATATATATATATATATATATATATATATACTGTGTGTGTGTGTCTTTAGGACTTTATCTTTTGTTTAGTTTATTTATGTCTATCTCTGTCTTCTGTTTTGTTGTTCGGGGAGAATCCAGAGGATGTCGTTTATTTGGCACAGCCTCTATGTTGGAGTGGTTGAGGAACTCCTCTCCCACCACTCACAGGGGAGCAGTATGGAAAGATAGAGCCAAAATACCCAGAGGGTGGTCACTGCCAGAGTGTTTTATGTCCTATGGGGGTTTTTAATGTCCCCCTTTATTTTTGATAATTCAGTGGAGACGACAGCGCCATTTAACGTGGTCAACCACCCACCATGTTGTGAGCCGAGAAATTAATCTCTGGAAAAGTTTCAACCACCTACTGGGATCTAACCTGTGACCCTTGGCACCAAGTGCCTGGTGCTTAACTATTTAGCTATGGATCTGTCTGTCTGTCTGTCTGTCTCTGTCTGTCTGTCTGTCTGTCTGTCTGTCTGTCTGTCTGTCTGTCTGTCTGTCTGTCTGTCTGTCTGTCTGTCTGTCTGTCTGTCTGTCTGTCTGTCTGTCTGTCTGTCTGTCTGTCTGTCTGTCTGTCTGTCTGTCTGTCTGTCTGTCTGTCTGTCTGTCTGTCTGTCTGTCTGTCTGTCTGTCTGTCTGTCTGTCTGTCTGTCTGTCTGTCTGTCTGTCTGTCTGTCTGTCTGTCTGTCTGTCTGTCTGTCTGTCTGTCTGTCTGTCTGTCTGTCTGTCTGTCTGTCTGTCTGTCTGTCTTGTCAATTATATGACTGGCTCAGTATTTTATAACTAATCTCTGTCACACACACACACAGACACACACACACACATCACCAAGTATCTGAACTAACAAGAACTAACATCGCTCTTTGTCTCTGTAGTACTAAACATCAACCTAACATTATAACATTTGGTAAGTGTCATTACTGTATAAAGTTAAATGCTATTAGTTAGAATTTGTGCTGAGGATTTGGCTTGATGCTCTTTATTTTAGCTTTCTTCTTCTTCGAGTAACTTTTTGATGGTTAAGGGTTGTGTGCTGACATCAATGATAACCTGTAACAGTTGAACACCAACAGATCAGTGTATACAGTGTGGCTCCATTATAACACGGTATTTGGGGTCCATGAAGCATGTTATAAGTGAACCATGAATAGCAGCGGTCTCCATGCATTAGTTGTTGACGGGGGGGGGAGGACTTTGATATGAAACAACTTTTCTCCTTTTAAGAACGTGAAAATTGCACAATTTAGGAAAGTTAATCAATACTTCCTATGAATGACACAATACAATCATTTTAATCTAGTTAGAGTGGTGAATTGTGTCAACAGCACTAATGCTGATGTTGTCATGTTGCCTTTTATTTACACCCTTGAAGTCCCATCAGAGGCAGTGACTGTATAGGTCATTAAATTGATGTTTATTCCTATGTTAATTTCTGTGATCTCGCTTGGTATAAATAAAATAGCCATCCCCAGCCATTTTTAATCGGAACATCACCATGTGGTCACTTCCAATTTCTCTCTAAAGGAGTAAGATTGTTTTTGTTTGTTTTGGGACATCATCTCACATGGCATCTATCGTTGTGTTGTATATTCAATACACAAACATGGTTGGTCTTCTATGGAAAGATTTTCTCAGCTTGAAAAAAATAATAATAACTGTGAAATTTAATGGGTGGAGACACTTGTGATTGCTAATGATTATTGGATTAGCAGTACCACATGAAAATAAATGAAACTGTCTGTATGAATATGTGTTTGTTCTAATATGCAATTAAGTTCCAATGGAATATTTACTTCTCTAGCTTAGTTCAACTATTTGACACACTGGGTAATTAGTGAACCTTTGTAATGTTTTGGATTATGACAAATGCAAAGTGTTCAAACTTTGTTTGAATGTTCAAGAATAGTAAAGAACCCATTATGCAGTATTTAGCATCTTCATTCCGCACCTTCACCCACCTTATATCCACTTCCATGGTATACTAGATGGTGTTATAATGGAGCAAGACTGTACTCGCATGATTTTACATTTTCTGCAGTAAATATTCAGTGAATTATATTAAAAACATGATCACTGGTCATGGCACAAGGTCATATGAATGCAGGGAAACTTGTTTACAGCATGCTTCTTACTGCTGCTGCTTTTTATACAGTGGAGGTGCTTGAGCCTCAGTTATTTGATTATCTTAAAATTAAACATGAGGTCAACACATGCAGTTGTAATTTCAGACAACTTTAGTTACGTGCATTATTGTGAGCAAACCAGACCGAATTTTGTTTTTTTATTTTAATAATAAATATCGAATGACTTATCTGTGTTGGCTGTTTATTATCACAATCCAGACTTCTTGTGATAGGCAGGGTAGTTCCAATATTGTGACTGTAGTAATTTCTTTGTTAAAACATGTTCACGCAAAAATATTAGATACTCTTTCATAAAATAAAAGATGCTGTTGTTAAATAAGCCTTCTTATCAGAACATAATATGTATGATAAATAAAGGGGAAAGGGTGTCTTAGTTGAACTTGTGGTTTATTTTGTAGAGGAAGGTGCCATGACAGTTCCTAAACATTTAGTTTTTCCAACTATTTTATTAAACTGTCACATGTTTTAATGGGCTGTCAGCATGTATTTGTCATTATCCGTTTACATTCACTGGATATTTCTTCTATACAATTTATTTGCTAAGTACGAATTCTGGCTTTTGTCAAGTTGTGGATATAATTAGGTACTTTTTGATAGTTTGTAAATAGATGTAGACATTTTATACCAGTTATTGCATTTGGCGCAAGGTCATGATTCTGTATATTACACACACTCTCTCCTGTGTATGTGTCTGTGTGTGCATGTATTAATACATGCATGCATAAATGCATGTAAATGTGTGTGCATGTGCATTAACATAGCCTATGTACTAGCTACTTACAGATTGACTCACCATAACAAATTATATCATGATAGAAATAATAAGTCAGTGAATTAGTGAGTGATGCTTCTTCATTGTTACACTGCGAGTTATTGTTTGTTTATTTGCTCACAATTGTTTTTTGGTATATGGTATGTGTATTTACTTAAAATCATAATCAGGATTAGACACTTAGGCCAGTGGGTCAGATAAGTCATAAAGTAATATTTGTGAACAGTGATTGATAGTTAGCATTCCATTATGGATGTCTACAAGCATTATTTACACACACACACACACACACACACACACACACACACACACCAACACACACTATCAATTAACTGATACATCTATGTTTGTCTGAATTGATTAATAAGCGTTTTGGTAACATGATCCTGTTACATGGTATTTTATGATGTTCCGATATTTACTGTATTCATGTTTGCTTCGTTTCAGAATGGCTTAGTTAAACGTGCTCCTCCAGACAGTTCACAGAATGGGCAAAAGATGGCAGCACCAACAAGAAAAGGGACCTATGGTGACACTTGCTCCATCTGTCACCACAAGGTTTATTTGATGGAGCGTCACATCGAGGATGGCCAACTTTATCACCGACGTTGTCTTAGAGACAAACAGAAATCTATACGATCACCAACAAGACCTAAGCAAGGCCCTTCGGCATTCCAGTGGCCACAGATCAATGGCATTCACATGAAACACGAAACAGAACAGAGCAGTGCAAAAACAGCCACCAAAATTGGTAATGGAACTGTGCAATCAAAATTTGCTTTTGAGAAAAAAAACACAGCAGTCACTAGTGACAGTCCTGTTCACAAATCAACTGCAACTGGTGAATCATCCAGTAAATTGCTCGATACTAACACAAGAACAAAACAGTCACAAAATACATCATCATCGTTAGTGACAATGTTGTTCGGTGCTGCTTCTCCTTATCCTGGCTCTGCTGCTCGAGCACAGAATAAATCCTCAGAGATACAGAAGGATAATGCCAGGCCAGGATATAGCTCACAGTTAACTGGGATCTCGCATAAGCGAAAAGATCCAGGCAACTCGGATGTCATCATGGCAAAAGCAAAACCTGCTAGTATTATGGAAAGAGCTGCCATGTTTGATTCTGACACTAAGCCAAGATTTGGAACGAGTACTGGTGAAGAAAGGGCCATTTCGGGTGGAATAAAGAAGGCGCCCGTGACATCCGCAAGGCTTCCTACTTCATCTCAAAATTCCAATAGTGAGACGGCAGAGATAGACATAGTAAAGTATACATACCACACAGGTGTTGCATCGCCTGCGCTGAATCCTGGTGCATCACAACCAAGTTCAACAGGGGGTGTGCGGTCTGGTCTGCTTCAAAGTCTTGCTAATATTCGTCATTTCAAGAATGAGGAAGATGGCAAAGGTGGCTCCAGTACACAGCAAAACATTGCTGGTCCTAGGACAGATTTAACTGATGTAAAGGGAACAGTGACTTCTTTTTTAGGCCATAGGTCTGTACTCAGTAATGTCGGTCATCAGACAAAAGAGGATGGTATTGGCAATAGTTCGGCCCCAAAAACATGTGTGGCCGAAGGTTCACAGAGTGCAGACAACAAGAAATCCATCCTCAAGTTGAGCAGTCCTCGGCAGTCTGTGGATGGTTCCTGCCAGAAGGACTCGGTGCCAAAGACGATCCTGAAGCCAAGACCGAATGAAAATGCCACCAACTTTGGGGTGGATGATCAGCCAAAGCCAATCCTTAAATCGAGACGGTCATCCGATGAATCGGAATTCGATGGTGCATCATTAGTCAATCCTCGCCCAATTCTGAAGTCCTCATCACCAACTGAACCCGGCCAGCTTACAAGTTCAAGTCCACCCAAGTCCATCCTGAAATCGAGGGAGACCTCACCAGAAATGGGACACAAACCAGCAAAATCGATTTTGAAATCGAAGGATTCCAGCGATGATATGGAGGTAGATGAGGATGGCCAAATTCCGGAGTCGAAGCCAAGATCTATTCTCAAGCATTCCCACGAGACCAGTTCTCATGCTAGGGATGAGTTAGCAACCTCTCCGATTAGGTCAATCCTGAAACACGCAGCAGCACGACCTGATTCAAGATCAATCTTGAAAAGTCCTATCAGTCCACCAATTGAAGGAATCAATGATGCCAATGGCAGTGTTTGTAATGACAGACTGAATAGCTCATTGCCAGCACATAACAATCGAACAAACACCGAGACACCAGTGCCTGCTCCAAGATCACAAATCAAGGTTTGCGAAAAATCCCTGACCCCCCATCCTGCCCCTCGGACACGTGCAAACCAGGACACAGAGGTGTTTTGTACAACTAAGCCACAAAGACCTGAACATCCACCTTCTTTGGACAAGATCCAGCCTGGTTCTAAGACTGATGAGATCACAGACCAACGATCCCTTCCCAATGATAGGTCTACTCCCAGATCCATTCTGAAAACGACAAAGGGCGGAGTAGGTGTTAAGCCGGAGGTATCGAGGTCACATTGGGTAAGGCAGATCCCAGAGGCTACTGAATCAGCTGGAACTCCCTCGGTGAGCTCATCAGTGGCTAACCAGTCAGATAAGAGCAGCAACAAACACGTCGGTCTTCCCATAAACAACTTCAGCGCATTCAATCTGAACGATTCCCTGCTCATACACAGCAGGAATGACGCCACAACTGAAAGGAAACCCACAACCAGTGGTGATCATCCAGGAACAAAATCAACATGGCAGATGGAAATGGAGGCAAGAAAAAGAATACACACGCCAGACGTGAGGTCCAGGGCTCCTCCAAGACCTGCGATGCCCACTAGTCAAAAGCATACCAACCAGACTACAAGTCAGGTGACAGTTACCAATGGAAATGATGAGAATTCTGGGTTAACAAGAGACAAATTGTTGGAAACTAATAAAAACCAGACTGCTGTCACAGCTAATAGGATGTGGGATGTCGATTTAAGTGCAACTAAACAGGCACTTGGTGTATCAAATAAGCCAGGAAGTGGTGCAGTCAGTAGTGTAGTCAGCGGTGCAGCACCACCACCACGCCCTCCTCCACCCACGCGTCTTGAGAATCAACCTTCTAACCAGAATGGACAAAATACACTGTCTCTGAGGCCGGCTAATGCGCATGGGTCACCAACCAGTACAAAAGGTAATCTCAACCGTTGTCCAGCTTTCCGCATACCTGACAGTCCACAGTCAAGCCCGGAGTCTAAAAGACATGAGACCGTTAACCAGAATGCAAACAGTCATAATGCTCCTTCCTCTGGTACTGGATACCCTCCGACATCTGCACCAACTGACTCGCAATTGGAGATAAATACCCAGAGTAACAAGCGGAAGATCTTGCCTGATGCAAGGTTTTCATTTAGGAGTGGTGACTTCGATTGTTTAAATCCTGGTTCATCTACTCCGTCACCAAGGGCTGCCTGCTGCAGCTTTAATTCGCATCAAGAAGAGCCAAGTTATCCAGGTAGCGATCTTTCAGGCCACCACCAGCAGCATAGTCCTCCAAAGCGTATGGTGAGTGAAGATCAATAACACCTAGTACTAATAGTAGCTCAATAAAAATATAGACGATTCCTGACAATGATTAATTTGGCTGATTTCGGTGAATCCTGATTGATTAAAAAAAAATGAAATCGTCTGCTTGCCAGTAACCAGGTGAGCATTCATAAATCACAATTTTTGTTATTCGCATCCACTAGATTATGGGTTCGAATTCAACTCATTGCTGTATTTGTGGGATGTCTCCCCTGGAAGTCTCCCTCAGCCATATGTCCCATGTTTGACTAGTAACTGAGGCTAAACAAATCACTCATTCACCCTGTTATTCAAGCAGTTTTTTCCTTTCAATTTATTATATTATTATTAATACCGCCTCTAGGGCTAAGTGTGTGGGACTTCCTCACTCACGATCATGCTGGGCGGGAAGTCGGAGGTTCGAATCCCAGTTGTGGCACTATAGTAGGAGGGGTTTTTCATCTAACTAGGCAACTGGCAAGGTTTTCTCCATGATTGCTATTAAATCTTTTTTTCCACATCAAATATACCCCCATTGATAGCTAAGCCACATAAAATAACTGCCATTTCCATCATTATTATTAAAATAATCTTCTTTTTGGTGATGGTTTCATGATCTCGTTGGCTACATAAATTTCACTCCAACTAGGTGTACATTTAGAGTGAGTGAATAATAGCTGACTTGACATTGAGCACATTGAATTATGTTCAGTTTTGTATGCTTTTACACCAATTGATCATTATTGACATCTGCCAGCCATACCATTGCATTTGATCTTCAATAATTGGTCAATCATTAGAAACGTTTTAAACAAATAGAATGCTGACTGTTGTCTGAATGAGGCGCACTGATTGCATCTGTATCAGAAACTTGTCCGAAGCTTAGGCTAATGCTTCCAAGTCAGACAGATTTCATCTAAATCCATATTGAGACATGACTAGGGTGGATTCACCCTACACGCCTGCATGAGCCGATGTTGTGTATTTGTAATACGAGATGCATTTGCTTGAATGGACCTAGCAATTCTCTTATCGGAATGAAATTCCTTTGCAGAGGCGAGATAAATCTGTTTCAGTCAAAGTATTCCACTTTTTATATGATTAGTTCATCCAATCCAATCATAACTGATTACTTATAAGCAGAAAATTCAGTTCCTGGGATATATTCTTCATGTTAAAACTTTTAATTGAAAAGGATCAGTGAATGGGAATTGATGTTTAAATTTGTTAGGTTGATGTCCAATCGCAAAACGAATTCATGATTTGTCGATGCTTCTTTATAAATGTGACTGTGTTGATATGACAGGTGAATGCTGAAGCCAGAATTGCCACCTTAAAAATCATCCGAGACCTTGAAACACTGGATAATGCACTACAGATACTGGAGAGGGAGGGCAGATCCCTGGAAGAGAAGATAAGATCAGGTTCGGTTACTTCCATTTACTGAATCGGTTATAAATGAAGCTTTCATTTTATCTGATTGTTGTCGTTAAACAGAAAGCAAAATGTGTTTAGGACATATTTTATTAAAGCATGATCATGACCTGGTATTTCATTAATACATATATCGAACCCATCCAGATGTTTTAGTCATTTTGATGGAAGAACAGCTGTTTATTAACAATTATTTGTTTACACCGTAGCTGCTAGAAATATCGATATATTTCATGTCCTCAGTTTTAATAAAGTCTTGAAACCCACAAACAGAAGTGCCAGCTGTGAATGTGTGAGTCTGACCATAGTTTAGGCACTAAATCCCCATTAACATTCAGACTTTCTTGAATTTCAGTGAAAGTGGCTTATGTTATTGTTTGATTATGTATGCAATCAGTAAAATAATGATGTATTCCTTGAAATTGTTGGAATGTTTCGATTCCTAATTATTTACAGCTAATCATCTGCAATTCAATAACTTGAGGCGTTTGCAGCCCGAAGGGTGTGACCTGAACTAGCTGTAGAGTTGCAACGTGTTTACGACTGAGAATCTTCTTTCTCCTTTTGACTCGTAGAACTAATTGTTGTTTTTATGTAAATCTAACAGTATCGGATGATGACATGGATGAGGATAATCTGATGGTTGGGTGGTTTGAAATGATCAACAAGAAAAACGATCTGGTACGCAAGGAGTCTGATCTTATGTATAGGTAAGGAAACAGCAATAACAGGTTGACTAACATCATGATATGACACTCAAGTAACGGTTACACATTAAGAGGTAGATATATTAACCTGTGGTATAAAATTAAGAGGGGTGTTTATTCAAGCCTTTATTTTCTTAGAAACTTTACTGGGTGGGTGGTTGTGTTATGAAACAATTGGGTATATGGTACCAGGTACATTTTTCAAGGTCTTCTCTCGCATAACACAGGTATCGACTGCTAGAAAAACTGTTGTAGGTTACATTTCAGTTTGTTTATAAATCATTTATCAAAGCTCCCCTCTGACGAATTGCATTAATATATATATATATATATATATATATATATATATAGTTATATATGTGTTAAAAGAATACATGTGATCTATAGGTTGTCTCTAAATGCAAGAGCTGTGTATGTACGTCTTTGTGTACATGCATGTGTGTGTGTGTGATTGTAAATTACTTCTGGCAAACATTTTCGGTGTTCTATCCTGAATGTTGTTCTAATTAAGTAGAGTAGTCATCGTAACAGACCACAATACCTTTCTCCAGTAGATATGAAAGAAGTAGTTATTGTTCTGTGTCTTACTAAACACTTCTGTGACTTACAGAAAAAGACAACAAGAACTTGAGGATCAACACATGGATCTTGAATATGAGCTTCGCTTGCTGATGGAAAAGCCTGGTAATTTATAGCTTCGTTACTCATAATAGTTATTTGCCAAAACCGTGCGTCATTATCATCTACATCGTCCAATTTTTTTTCTCTTAAGTCAGCCAGATGATGAAGCTGTGACTTCTGTAAGGTTTTGTCTCATCGATCTCTAACGTTCTTGTTCAGATAACGAGAAGACCGCATCGGATCATATCCGTGAGAATGCCCTGATCCAGGAGCTGCTGGAGACAGTCAATCAACGTAATCACATCGTTGACAGTATGGAGGAAGATCGTAAACGATATATTGCTGAGGATGAAGAAATAGCCAACATGATGGCAAAAACGGGTCAGTTGTTAGGTTTAGCTCAGAGATGAGAATACAAGTAACAATGATGAGGATTTTTAGAGTTTGCTAACCTCGGAAAGAGTATTGTCCTGGCTGCTCTTTACCTTATATGTTCATGTATGAAATGGGGGAAGCGGTTCTACAGTCAACGAGCAATTCATCTCATACATGAGAAACACCTCATTCGAATATCTGAATTTACCAACAAACAGACAATGCCTGGACAGTGTTAGCAGAAGTTTACATCAGTACCTGTAATGGCACCTAAATGGAATAGTACAATGTAAAAGTACACCATATGTGGTCACAACATTATTAATGATTCTAAACTGGAATGAGAAAATCACTAAAGGATGCCTTTATTTGGTAAACAGTTAAATTTTTTATGTGAACTGGCAAACAAAGCACAAATGATTGATTTTTCCGTAGTAAACGTTGATTAACCAGATTAACCAGTTAAGATTTTGAGCCAGTTTCCTTGGATTTCACGTGAAATATGGTTAGACTATAAATGAGCATACTTGGTACAATTACAACTGTCTTTCTTAACAAAGGAAGCTCTTTCATTTAGCCATTGGTATTATCTTCAGGACTGATAGGCAGCGGAGGTGGAAAGAAGAAGAAAAACGAGAAGAGAAAACAGCAAAAGAAAGCGGACCATCGAGAGAAAGAACCAGCAAAATGTATAATCAAAGACAGTGAGAATGTTCTCGATAAGGCTGCTAGGAAAGACAGGAAGCACTTCAGGCTCTCCATTGGATAGTCAGTTGATCGTAATTCTATGAATGTGTGTATTACCCATCACAGCTGTTTGATAGACGACAGGGCTGTTGTGTTCAGTATAGACTTGACTGTTGATTGGTTAGCCATCTGGTTGATTGATCTTATAGTACGTTCAAATCTGGGGATAAATGTATGATAATGAGTTCTCATTTTATCTCTATCTTCCATCACTCGTTTGTGTTTCCATATATATATTGTATTTTGGTGAAATGAGAAAGTTGGCTACTGCAGCTTTCTTAAGTATTGAATTATTCTGTAAAATTGAACCCCGTCTCCCAACTTTTGTTTGCTGCATCAGTTATCTGAAGTGATGATGCTCACAAAAGATGTGGAACAGGCTTGTTAGATGAATGTAGTGTTTCTGTTTGATTCGTGCATACAGACAGAGCACCACTCAAATACCTTCCCAGGTAGCATGTAATCATAGTATGTATGTATATATATATCACATACAAAAGAGCTATTCAAACACCTCCACAGGCAGGATTTAATCACAGTATATATGTATATTATACACATACAAAAGAGCTATTCAAATACCTCCACAGGTGGGATGTAATCATAGTATGTCTGCATATATATATATATATATATATATATATATATATACAAAAGCTACTAAAATATATCCACAGATGGCATATAATCATAGTATGCGTTTATAACAGTGTGGTTAGTATATACTTCAGTATTTATGCTGAGAAACAGGTATTCTTTTACTTCATGTAATCCATACGTACACAGTATTGCTGCATTTAATGATATTGCTTCAAATGTATCCACAGCTTTACTGTTGGACATGACCTTATAATCTGATGCATTTTGTCGTTAGTTAACATTGAAATTGATGAAGCTCCATCATATACGTGGTGTTTTCTTGTCACTGCCTCGTCGTAGTGCTTAAATCGACAGAATGTTTTAGTGTATAAATTGTGCTTTCTTTCTTGTTGTATAATTTTGTTTAGTTAGCATACTTTCATTATTATTAAGCAATAGATAGTTTAATGGGTGTAATCTTGATGAGATTAAAATGTCACTATTTGTTATACATCTTGACTAATGGCTGCATAAATTTCTTAACTAATTTATTTTACAAACATACATTACTGATATATTTGTGTGTGATATATTACCTGATCTCTTGGTTGTCTGTTTCCATTAGTTTATGCTTTACATTGTAACAGATTTGCTTCTATTGTCCTATGATTCTGATTTTAAGTACTGTTCAGTGATTTATAAATGTTATCGTATTCTTCATCAGTTAAGATATCTTCTGGCCTAATTAGCATTTTCACATCAACGATGGAGAATTGCAGTGCACTTTAAATTCTGGACAAAGATCAACAATTTGCCAGATAGATGTTTCACTGAAAGGCTTTAGCATAAGCACTTCAGCATTTTGTAATTGGCTTCATTAGATAACACATGCTGTGCATGTGTTCTTGCGGTGCCATTCCCGTTAGTTCTACATTTCTGTCGCCAAACACACGGATACTCTGCATGCAGGTGTGCTAGAAAGAGAGATGACTCAACACGAGCATTACTACATCTCTACTACTAGAAGGAACTAATCATCACAGTTTTTTTTCTTTGTTTCGTACCAGTATTTACAACTGCTGATTATTGTTGTTCTATGACAGTTGGGCTTACAGCTGCTGCATTATCGTTGCTGTAGGATTGATGCTCACTTGACTTGCTTATGAGGTATGGTACTGATGAAGTATGGTATTGAATCTGGTATCAGAAGATGCTCTACATTAGTTAATTTGGTGAGGGAAATTTGTTCCTGGCATGTTTTTTAGACTGATGTTGTGTTTCTGTTTGGTCACCGCGTACTGATTTGCTAGAATATTTCAATATTTCGTTTATTGATGTTATTTGGTAGATTAGCTTGTTGATTCTGTTCAATTATGAAGAAGCTGGCCTATTTTCATAAGTTATATATGTATATAGCCATTCAAGTACTGTTTATAATCTGCACCACATATTTAGGCATTCCATATTTTTAATGCAAATAAAGTTTCTATTTCAATAGACCAGGTTTGCTCTTCATCAAATTTATACCGAAGTAATGTTATGTTCTCCAATATGTACAGTGACTAGTCAGACTTTTTAAACAACACAATTTATTTACCAGAGACAACCAGCAAATATGTCAATAACACAAACGTAAATAAAATGCATCTATAAAAACATTTTCCAAATATAGATATGGAGGGATCTTTGTGGATGGCGAGGCAAAGCCATATGAAGGTACTTCCTGTGGAATAAAAACAGTGTGTGACCAGTATGTCACATTGCTAAATAAAATAAAATCTGTCCTAAATGCAGAGAGTACAGCCTAAAATTTCAGAGTGATCCAGTGTATTTATATTTAAGAATATTGATTGTCACCGGAATGTATCCCAGAACTTGTGTCCAAGACTACTACTCGTAACTAAAAGGAGTTATTCAGTTCACAATTCTGGTTACACACAAGTCCATTATAAGAACTACTGTTGACTGCAATGAAAAACTACTTTAAAAAACTGCCAACTTTGAGGAAGGCTATAAAGATATCAGAGTTGTCATGTCATACACACAAATTATCACAGATATTGATATGTTCTAAAGCATCACATTGGTGTACAAGTGGATGGCAAATCAACATTATAATTTAATTGAAATAATGATTGAGGCAGTGATATAAAAATGATAATACAAACGGTTTGGGTCTTTAGTCTAAGAAACTATTACTATTCTGTACTTGAACTATTATTCTGTGAAAACGTAATATCTCAGGAATTTAGCTGAGGAATTTCCTCGTACAGTTTCTTTCGTCTTCTCTCATCTGCTTCTATCATCTTGTTCAACTCTCCTGTCCGTTTTTTGTCAATAATCTCCATTTCTCTGACCAACTATAACAAAAGAATATATATATATATATTTGGAAATTGTATTTATATCTGCTGAAAATGTTTAGCTATTCATTATCTTGTATATATATATATATATAGTGTGTTTTCAAACTTAACATACATTTTTTTTTCCTTTTTATACTCAAATATAATGGACATGGTGCTATACTTCTCACATTATTATTATTATTCGCACACAGAAAAAGGACAAGAAAAAAAGAGAGTAATTGTTATTTTTTGGCTAACCTGTGATATCTCTGTATTTATTATAGTCCTAAACTTCTCTCCTTGTCCTATTGACTCCATTTCTTCTATAAATCGCTGACGTTCCTCAACCTCTTTTTGTACTGTGATAAATTGAAGTAGTAATATACATAATGTAAAGTAACATAAAGACAACATTTATGATATCAAACAATTCAAATTGATACAATAACAATAAACTAACATTCATCAAATCTGTCAATTTCGGGTTCTTCTTTCTTCTGACGAGCTAGCAAGCGGGCACGTTTTTCCAGATCTGGTGGTGGCATGTCTTCGCCATAAGCCATTATGTTGGCCAATCTGGCTTTGTCTTTTTCATAGAAACCACCTACAACAAAGTGTTAGGTATTAGTGGCAATAATCAACGATGATTAAAACAAATTTAAAGCCTCATTCAACTTCTTAGCATAAATTTAACATTAAATAAATTCTCTCTGCTTCTTTGCTAAATGTAACCACTTTCTCTTCATACAAAATTAACAGGTGTTACTTTAAATTATATTAAAAAATACACATTTATGAATATTACAATGTACTTCAATGCCCATTTCTTACCATATTTCACAAGAGGTGATGGTTTAAACACCTCTCTGTTGTAGGCTCCACTAGCTTCAATTTTATCTTGGGTTCTTAGCTTTGGATTGTATTTCCTCCGGGAAGAAATTATATAATAAGTCACACAAATATAAGCCATCATAGTAGAAAAACATTTCCCAGAAATAAATCATTAGAAGTGATGACAAATAAACTTGTCTTGTTTAATCACAATAGTGGTTTATCTTTTTGAAACATCAAATTCTAACCAAATAGTTGTTGCAAAAATACTCGTTATACCTTGGATCAATAACAGCGCTATTATTTTTCTTCGTTGGAGGTCCAGAACGCCGAGGTTTGGCACTAGATGTTGGATTACAGTCGGGTGGGAGAGATCGTCCATCTGAAAGACAACAAATTAGACTTTTATTGCATTTTCAAAATAAAGATGTGGAACTATTGAAACCAGAACCATTCTAATTAAGACCATATTAGCATCATTTCAACATTGATAGCCTCTTTATAACTCGGCAAGTACAGTTCATAATTTACTATTCCTACTGCATTATCAAGAATAGATTACCAAAATGTTGCCATTAGCCACAGAAGCATACAAACAAACATCTATAGTGATACTATATTAGCTGGTGAGATATGTTTCTATAAACCTGCAAATTGTTATAATAATAATAACATTTAGCCATACCATTCATAACCTGGCTAAGCTGTCTTTGCTGGAAGTTGGTCAATTTGGATTCCCTCATCATTTCTGAAACAAAAAGAAATGAAACCTAAAAATGTTTATAATTACTATTTAGACATAGATGTATGTTTACATAAAAATGACACAAGTATTACCAAAACAAACAACAATCATATTACAAATACATTACAGGTATGTAACATGGTAGTAAACAAAATACTGATCTTGCTGTCAGGTTTAAATCAATGAAGATTTACATGAAACCGTTACTAAATACACAGTGTGGCTATCCAGCTAAACAAAAAGAATGAATTATAATAGCATAAGGAACCATATTGGAATCAGGAAGTAAAAACATACATTGTAAGCAGTTGGCTGGTAATTAAATTGTATGACAATATCAGCAGCTGAGTTGTGTCTCCTCAAGAATCCACACCCCGTGAATACACTAAATAAAATAAGGCTGGTAACCTTAGTAGGAACTAGTAGCAAGATATCCAAATCAACAAATATCATCAGGGAAATAATAATTTGATTGCAGCGTTACAATATTCCTGGTTAATTATTCCATGATTAGTTGAAAAAAGGTATTATGTAATCTGATAAATATCCATGACTGACTGTAGATAATTAACTGTGTCACCAAGTAACCGATGGTAGATTGTGAGAAAAGAGGGTACAATGATATGTAAGTAATTTATTCACAATTTCCAATATATATACATAATAACTATATTTTTGAGATTTCAATCAAACATATATCACATAAATATGGAACTTGTGGAAACAGTATAGCAAAGTACTGTCTTCTTACTGGCCCCTTACAATAGAAAATATCACCATGATTAATATAACCCATAATTATCCAGATACGTAAAATGTCACATGACAGACACATTTGGCAAAAAGGAGCAACGGGTACAAGGTATTGCAAATAAAATAGCCAAGAGAATATAATTTCACCAGACGATAGTGATGACGTTTAGGGTAGGATTAAATCAGGACAAAATATAACTATAAAAAAGCATAATGGAACGATGACACAACTTGCAGCATAAGGAAAATAAATACCAATTCAATATGTCACTCACAACAGTTACTTTGTACAGTGTTCAAAATAAGCATGGGTACATTTAACTTGACTATGGTAAGCATTAAAGAAAAACATTTTAATGTGATACTTAGACTGTGCTCGAGAAAACATTTGTCATCATTGTTTTGCTATCATAAACCTATATCACAGAATGATTGGGTTGGGTGTGAGCAACCGCAGACCATTCTATTATCACTGGTCCATAGGCTGTAAATTATATTAGTACCTACACTGATTGTCATCCATTTGAAAATAAAAGTGATTCAGCAAACTTTCACATTAGTCCTACTAACCAACATTAACATCAGCAAGAATTCACATGAACAAATTGATTTTCCTAAAACAAACTTGTTATTGATCACTTATCAGTAATAATCATTTAATGTTATTTAACTGATATAAGCCAATTGTGTATAAAGCAAAATTCAAAGGAACTAATTACACTGTAATTGTGAGACTAAATCAATCAAGCCAAGAATTTCCATGCATTTATTCCACCCCGAAGAGCTAAAAAAACAGTGGAAAATCATTCTATGGAAAACGAACTTGAGACTAGCACATATCTTTCCTCAAAATGGCAGTATCCAGACAGGGCTAGTGTTTTAGACTACTCACTAGCCTGAAGATAAAATACACATGTCTTAGGTGTCTGGGCTACCGATTTTTCTGGCCCTGATTACAGAGAAGCTGTATACTAATTCTATCTAGAAACTATTCAGCTAAATTGGAGTGATCCTTAAATATATTGAAATAAAAAAATCTTTGTCTAACCTAATCTAATGGCTTCTCTACTTGGAGTCTTGTTAAATATGTGTGATCTTGTTCTGAATTAATTCTGAATAAAGATAATGTGAGAGACAATAATTACTACTGACTAAAAGTAAATTACCATAAAGTAACAAAAAATTTTATGCCTTAGTATGATGAATTGATTATGTTAATGCTTCTTCCTAACCATGTATGGAATTTACTTGGAAATTAAAAATGAATTCATTTCTGTGGAACACCTGAGGTTACTGATGAAACTGGAAGCATCTGGTATCAAGGCTGGATAATTAACTTCCTACTGGGAAGGAAACAGAAAGTATTGGTGAACAACACGATGTCCCAATATCTTTAGCAGAGGATTAGTGCCATAGGACCTATTATTTTCATGGATGACACTTTTTAGGTGATATGAATATCTTATGAACTCATTTCCACACAAAATTAAATTAAAGGTTGGTATGGGCCAACATAGCAACACAGCTAATACACTTAACTTGCCAACCCTCAAGGGCCATAGGAGAAGGGGTGATATGTTGCAGGTATATACATTCTTCAAGTGCACTGACATAGCATATCCTGATATTTTGTTTAACATGGTGGCATGATCAATGGTAAAGTCACATGCGAAACTAGATATGGAAGAGAAAATTTTCAATCGGTACAAGGTAAATGACTGGAACTCCATCCCAGCTCTTGTCATATAAAGGACTACACTGAACACACTTAAGAGTTGGCTCAATAAGTTCTGGTTTGAGGAACAATACCACAAACTGACAGATGTACAATTTAGATGAATAGTAAAGATTTTGATAATTAATCAAGAATATAGGTATTGACAAACTAAGACTCCATACGCCATACATAATTTTTTTAAATATGTCAATTTTATCTTGAATACATAATATGCTTGGATAATAATTTGAAAAACATTACCGGCCAACAATTACAACAGTTAAAGACTTACAACATACTTAAAAGAGTTAAACATCATATAATTAAAGTAAATTGATCTAAATACTTAAAATAGTTTCATCGTAACCTGATCACTGATGCCGTGATGGTATGGTCATGGTCACGGTGGTGAACCCTGACTGGCCTGATCAGGCTGATGTATTGCATGTCAATATTATAACGAAGGCAGAGACATATGTAGATTATAGTTTATTTTTCCATAACAATGTTCCATATACCCAAAATCTACATAAATATATTAGATCTACCTTTATTGGTGTTTTATTCTATACGTAAACAAATATATCTTGACTTTTTATATGAAAATTGAAATACTATTTTTCGCGAATGGAGATCTGAATAACATATTAATATCTACTAATTACTAGTTAGACAAAAATATTGATATATAAGTTATTTACCTTTTAACATGTTCTGTGTTTCAGGGCTGTACTGTACTTTTGTAGTATTCCATAATCCACCCTGTGCTACGGGATGTCTCACCTTGTCCGCCGCCATTTTGACGCTTTCTGGTTAGAAACAACGCGACTTATGAGAACAGAAACGAGAGTTAGGCTTTTCCAAAATGAACTGACAGCCAACTTAAACGGAAGTCACCTGTGAACTAGGATCTTATGTCGAGGTATGCTGCTTACAGATCTAGTGTCATAATACCATGAGATTTGAATAAAACACAATTTGGTGTATAGATATATATTCTGTTTTTCAATATATGTATATAGTATATATCGAAACAATGAATAGTAAAGAGTTAGGTCATAGCGCACCACTGCAAAATCACCTTGTCCTTGACCTTCATACTTCCGAGTGACATTTAGATCTAGAATCAAGATCTAAACCAGGATACCATTAAAGTTTTGTTTTTAAATCTTAACGCTAAGCCTAAGCTAAGCTTCAGTCATTGAGACTGTCAAGGTTATGAACAAATTATTCCAATATAAATGCTAAAATGCAGCTTATTGATTTTCATGCTATATCAGTATTTATGATTATGTTACCACAACCATCATGACATAGATCTAGATCTATATATGATATGAATTATGATATGATCATACCATCAATCATAAAAAAGGCATCAAACCATGACTCCATGTAGAACGTAGATCTACTATAATCTAGATCAGTAGATGTAGACCCCTCTTACCTCTAGTATATCGGTCTAGTCACTTAGTGTATCTAGATCCAGATTTTAGTTGTTTATTGAAAACATCAGAAATAGACTCGAACCACATCAGTGACTGAAAAGAAAATATTTCTTACAATACCGATCCTGAGTTGACTGAACTACATCAAATTTGATTATATGTGTAATCCAGGTCTGATAAGTGGTGCCACTGTTGCTATAAAAGATGTTGCTGTTTTACAGCCACTTTTGCGCATAAGTTACATTAAATGGGTCAAGTGACCTCCAGTGTTAATGAGGCAAATTCAAAGATGAAACACCCTTCTGATACAGACCAGCCAGTGCTTGAACTGGGTTATGGACTATTCTCAATTGGTTGCATTCCCCCTCGATATAAAAAGACTATTCACCCTTTATTGTTATTCGCTCTTAATAAAAGGGACCATTCGCCCTTGTTGTGCTATATAATAAAAACCACTAAGAGATCAGCTTAGCAGATGTGCAGTTGATTGTCGATGAAAATTGAAGCGAGTGAAATACATAAAATATACAAATCAGCAAACAAAGATCTTGGCATTGTGGGAAGATTATGTTGTGAAAAAATATGGAAAGGAGCTACTCCATGAGGTCAGCTAGATCTACAAACCATGCACACGGATTTAAACTTCTGCTGTATACCTGTATATAGTTTGCTGCTGTTGTCAATCTATTTTTTTATTTGGTAATAAATTGTATTTGAACTATTTTAGTATTTTAACAAATTGGCGATGGTTCCCAAAGGCGAATATAAAACAGGGCAAAATTAACTACAAGGTGAATAAAATTGAAAGAGAATATTCCAGTTCCATTTGAACCCAGCTGCTATAGATCTGTGCCCAATAACACTACACATTAACATTCTATAAACTTCCAAGTCAGAGTTCAAATCTCAATGTTTGTAGGATGTTTCCCTGATGCATTACCCCCTCAGCCAGATGTGACCAGTACCAAGACTAACAAACAATCCACATCTAATTAACCCACCCACTTATTGTAATTAGTACTAATCTACAGTAATTTCTGCTCAGTATTCTTTAACTGGCAGTTAAAGAAGTCAAAGCCAGTGTTCAGAGATAATTTTTTTTAAATTGTAAATTAAAGCCACAAATAAAGGTATTAATGTTTTATATAAAGGTAATAGGGCTTAGTGAAATACATATCAAGCAGTCTGCTTGATTATGACTAGCACCTATTGGATTCACATGAAGATGACACTTTAGCATTTTACCAGATCTATTTGAGTTAAAAGCTTATATCTTGAAATTGATTTCATAACATAAAGATGTAACTTAAATATTTTATAACTGGTTTGCTAATTTTTTCTATTGTTTTCCTAAAATTATTATTTTAAAAACAGTTGTAATACTGGCCATATTAATCTAAGTAATACACACCTTTACAAATGATGAACATTTTTAGTAATTTAACTTTAAAAGATATTTATCCATATTTATTTATTTTATTCGTTGGACTGAAAAGGAGAAAAACTTGGAATAAAATAAACATGATTATTTTACTGTCGAATCTGTTTTCTGATATTTTAAGATTTTGTTTCTTGCTTTGTAATTAAAATAGCAGTTCAGAATACAACTAACAGCAAAGTGTCAAACGCGTCTTTCAATGATATTATATATTTGTATGCTAGTTATTGTCAGTTATTTCCATATTTTTTGCAGTAGTTTCAATGTATTTGTAAACATTTATCCTAGTCTGAAATAACTTACATTGCAGATAACAATAATGAAAGATTTAAGCTTTTTAGTAAATGGTGCACATCTAAGCTGGTGTAACATCCTGTTCCACAAATGATAATAATAGGCCAGCTTAATCACCTAATAGTCTTAGAAATGTTATTAAAAGATTTGTTTTCCTACAAGATATGAGAAGAATGTTGAAACCAGCGCACTGGTTTTCTAAACAGTGTCCTAAATTACAGTGTAAAACCTGAAGGTTGTATATATTTTGTTTTACGTTTATTGTGAGGCTCAAAATGTGGTTGCTTCCATGGTCTAAGTGGTAGTACTGATGGCCACATATCTTAACCATCTGAGTTCAAACCTAACCACAGGCATGTCTGAAATGGGGGAAATTCATCTTTCTCTTCATTTCATGATTTGCTAAATAGGCCGAGTAAGCCCCCTAAGGTCACATTTAATGTGTATAATTACAAAAGAGTATGTATAACATCATCATATACAAAATGGTAATACAGTGTCACCTAATTATATGACATACACAACATATGTTACATTTTAAAAAGTCCTCCATTGTTATCTTATAGACTATTACATCTGGTCATTTTGGGAAATTATGTGATGTCATACACTTTAGTATTATAGATGTTGTATCTTATTCCCTACAATGTATGTGTGTGTGTGTATGCCAACTGTTATTCACTATTCAGTATCATATAGGAAGCTGTGATTTTCAGTTTTAGTTTATTCAATTGTGACAACCTTTTGTTTGTGACCCAACTCATTGGTATTTTTTTTGTAATCATTGTTATTATGAGTCAGCATTAATACACCCCTATTACAGGCAAAAAGAAACTAATTATTATTTCCATAAATATCTCTGAACTAACATGTATGTTTTCTATTCACTTCAGGTCTTGATCAGAATGGCTACATAGTACATTACAAGAGCGATAAATTAAATTGGTCGTTTGCTGACAATTTGCATCAGGTTGCTTAATCACTGTCGACATGGCCTTTCGGTTGGCAAGGTTTTTATCCAGGGCAGTAACACACCGGAAACGATTTCCTCGGAACACGTTTTGGAGTGCTAGCCAGCATAGATTTCTCACCGGATCTGCAACAATATTCACGGAGCAGCTTCGATCGATATCAAACCTTGGACAGCACGTCGGAGTTGATGGAGATATAGCCGTTGCTGCTGCCGGCTTTAATAATTACGAGGAAGGCATCAGGAACTTTAAACTGGAAGTTCCTACACATTATAATTTCTGTCATGATGTCATTGACAAATGGGCAGCAGTAGAGGAAGAGGTTTGTATCTGGTAACTAGGAAGAATTCTTCTCACACGAACCCCTTGAGCCATTAACAGGGAAGTCTTCATGGCTTAACTGGTAGCGTAGTGGCCACAAACCCAGAGCTGCCAACCATTATGATTTCTGCGGAATCATTACGATTTTCTGTTCTTCATTACATCCGTACTCTGCAAACTACGATAAATCTGCCTTTCCCCGTAATAGTTCCATGTGGTGCAGTTCTGTCAATGTCTAAGCCTCACACAGCTTGCATGCTTGTATTTCGGCAGGTATTCCCAGGCTGTCACTTGTTCAGCACAGCCTCTGTTGTGCTCATTACACTGCAGTTGCTCTAGACTGCATGGCTTGAAAGCCTTTGCTGCACCAGTTAATCTGAATGGTCCTTTTTTTCAAGGGGGCCCCGTATTTTGTGGGGGCGATGTGTTTTACCTGTAATGTTTCCTCCTACAGAGATAGCGAAAAAATATAGCAGTGTCCCAGGGCCAGAAAAATCTATAGCCCAGATGCCGGGACTTATGGATTTTTTATTCAGGCTAGTGAATACTCTAAAACAATAGCCCAACCGAACTACTACCATTTTGATATGTGGTAGTCTCTTGTTTGTTTATCATAGAATGATTTGGAGCTCTTTGTGGTGAAAAAAGTATCATAGTTTAAAACATCCGGGCCGATACCTCACCAACCATCGCTAAAAAACACTGTTCCTGTTTGTAGGCTGGATTTTGGACCGATTTTCAGCAGAAAATGGGTCATGATAAACGACAAATATTTATCATCCAATAGTTTCCTGATTTTAAATAATGACAAAACATACTACTGTAACCATTTCAGGTGTCATATTTATAAATATTTACTGAATATAAGAACCATCCTTGAAGGATGGGAGAGATTTTGGTGAGCTGGTGATCTTGGCTGGTAAATGTCTATTTTGCATTATGATGGTCGCGTGACTCAAATACTCTCACCTGATTGGCCAGTTGTCTTTGTTTACAGTAAATAAAAGCACATGGTCTTGTTTATATGGTGGATTTCTCTGTCCCTTTCATGTTTATTTGTTTGATTAATGTGGCTTTTTGCATTTTATGTTAATATTAGGATAATAAATAAAACAACAATCCTATGAATATTTTAGTATAGTGTAGAATATATAGGGTAATCATGTACTGAAAGTGCAAACTTATGCATGATGACTTAATTGTTATTAAATGTGGGAAAAATCTAATTAAATGAAAAAAGCAGTTGAACCTTTCACAAAAGAATACTTTTGATGTTAAATTATTTTGGTATTGATAAATTACATGGTTTTATTATGCATAGTGTCATATTAGCCGTCAGTCGCATTTCTCGAGAAAATTATTACTCTTTTCAAATGTTGGCAGCTATGCAAACCTCTTGTGTCTAGGTTCAAATTATGGCAGGAGTATGTCAGAAACGAGTTTAATTTTTTTAAGTTACCCTTGGAGGTTGCTCATCCTGTTTAACATTCTCTGTGCACAAGTGTCATCAACGAATCTATATGTATAAGTGAATTTTAAAAACACGTAAAATATCAAGTTGAACTATTTAAAGCATCTTTTTGTAGAAATTTGTGATGAATCATGATAGGATGTATTAAATTTGAAAGAAGGTTTATCTGAATTGTAGATTTAATTATATTAGGTAGGAGGTGTGGTATCACTAAACATATGGTGAACTTAAATGTGGAGAGCATAGATACATTAATTAGGAAATCAATGGTTTATTCCCTTAATATTTATGTCCATTCTCACAGTTTATATATCCATCTTTAGATCAGTTGTAATAACTGGTTGGGGTCATATACAAATGTCTTGTCTTGTTATAATTATTATTAATATCTACCATTGTCAGTTTTGTTTTATTGTTTACATAATTCTTTTTATGCTGGATGTTCTGAATCATATTTCTCCTAATCATATTTTTGTTTTGGTTTTCTTTACATTTTGTTATATACATACATATGATAATAGTAATGTGTGATTTTATATAGCACCACATCTAACTGTGTTGTTCTCGGGTGTTTTACACAAAATGTGAGTAGACGGGATAAACATACATAGACATTACATAATTTAAGAATATGCCATACTAAGCAAATACGTCTTAAGGATAGATTTAAAACTGTTAATTGAATGACATATATATCTTTAACCATAACTTATTGATAAAATACTATTATGGCTCTAAACATTTTGACTTCATGTATTCCTTCTATTGGACTTACATTTTGAGATACTGGCTATAAAATAAGTTCTAATTTTATGTATTATTATTGATATTTTGGCATAATCTTACAATGTTATTTATTAATTACTGAATGACATATAAATTTAACACTCTAAAATTGCATTAGTTAGAGCAGTGTGCTGCATACTGGCAGGTTGTGGGTTCGAATCTGATTCATACCTGTGTTTATTGGATGTTTCCCTTGGGAGTGGAATGGCCCTCTGGGTCATACGTCCCATGTATGACCAGTGCCACGGCTAAACAACTAGACTCAACCTGGACACCAAGTCTCTAGCTATATAGCAATTTAGTCTGGTTCTGATGTCCATATCTAAGTACTGTGACATTGTCTCTTGTATCTGATATTAACACATTTCTCCTGACCTAAGCCAAAAATGTGACATGCCTCTATACTACCATTTGTGTAATGATAACATCCCATTGTGAAGTCATATCAATTCACCAATGTATGATCTTTGAAGTCAGTTTGGAGTTTTGACATTGATGATGACGATTGATGTTTTACGACCAGTTTGTGGTAGGCTAAATGGGCCGAGCGACCTCCAAAGATAATGAAGCAAAGTCAAAAATGAAACAACCTTCAGATATGCCCAGGCTGTGATTTGAACATGGGTAGTAGTGATCTTTTGGTCAACACGCTACCACTAGACCAAGGAGGCACCCCAGTTTTGACATTATCAGTTTAATGATTATATGTCTGACTGAGGGAACCATATCAGCACTTTTCTAACTATATTATATACATACAAATTAGGGAATGAAATAGATGTCTAAAGACTGTAGGATGTTGTCAAAATTCCTAACATTATCACCTGGTTTCAAACTTGGACTCTGCACTTAATTGTCTGATAACTCTTTCAAAAACTAAATTAGGTTAGTTTATAATCGTTTGAAAAAATTGACTCATACATACGCTAAAATAGATTTGGGAATTTTATATCCTACAAGAAGATTGTCATGTTTGTTATTTCTTTTTGAGAAGTATCAGAGGTAATATTGTAAATATATCACTTACTAGCCATTACACAAATTAACGTGTGTTAATTTCATGTTTTCATTATTGAAGATGGGGCTACTGTTCTGCTAGATTTTGAGCCATTGTTGTGTACCATAAAGTAATGGACACCATAGAAAATTACCAACTTTAGCAATCAATTACATTTATAGATTTGGATACTTTTGTTTGTGACATCTGTAGGAATTGGCTGAAGGAGCCGAAAAAGGCTGCATCAAGCACCTAGGATTGTGGTGGGCTGATGAAGTTGGACATGAATACAAATGGACTTATAGTGATCTATCAACAATCTCAAAACGGTACTTTGGCTTGTAACAAACCTTTTTGTAGTTTTTATCTAAGTCTATTCTACTTAGAGCTGTAGTAAACCAAGGTTAATTTTATATTTAATTATTTTCTTAGCATTTATTACCAAACATGAATGAAGGAACAGGTGATTCTTGTGTTGAATGTTTCAACTGGAGCATCCATGTGCATAAAGTATTTGTTGATGATGCTAAAAAGTAATTCTTTATTGATATAAAAAATAGTAATCAGGTGTTGAACATTGTGAAACTGATATGAACTTTGTTATTTTCAGAATTGCCTACATTCTGACCAATCCGTGTGCCTTGAAGCCAGGTGATCATGTAATAATGATGATGCCTTCCTATCCTCAGTATTGGCTCGTTTTTCTTGGCTGTATCCGGGCAGGTATGATTACTGCACACATCCACCTGTTCAATTAACCAGTGCAGAAGTATAACATTGAATTTGCCTCACTTCAACCTTTTCATGTTGCTCAGCATGCTGGTAGCTCGGTATGCTTTTAACATTACCACCAACAGCTGTTAGTGTAGTATACAGTGCTGTAGTAATTTACCCATTTGTTTGCTAGCAAAATCAGAAGCCAATCAGAATCAGATGCAACCAGTAATATATCAAACCTGTCTTGAGGATAGATTTCAGGCCTGTTACCTCAAAGTGATTCGGTTTAGTTAACTCTCGGTGTAATGCCATCATATCCAGCACAAAGCATTATCCAAACCTTTGTAAAACCCATTCATGTTTATGTCTGTGACTGACGTGTCACGCCATATGTAATGGGGTTATCGGTGGCACTATTCCATTACAGTCGCACATTATGATGTGACTTTGTCGATATTTCAGGTATTACAGTCTGTCCGTGTAGCAGCAGTCATCCACCCGATGTTATCAAACGCCATTTGATACAGTCACAAGCTAAATGTTTGATAACAGATCACCACCAGATTGACAAGGTTGAGAAGGTAATTGTTATTAGCATCTGCTTTAAAAGAAAGGTTTTATTTTAGCACATTTTTTTATATTCATCTATCAATGCTGAAAACATATAAATACACTCTTTTCTGCCTGGACCCTTTCTTCCTACAGTTTTGGTTTATTTTTCCATTTGTTATAGGTATTTTTACAATTTCTCATATCACCCTCCCCTGTTGTAAAGGTTTTTGATTGTGGAATATTTTAATGGCATGTTACCATTTACCAGAGCTAGATTAATTAAGCGATCTGAGTAGATTATAAGAAGTTTTCGATCTATCAAATCTTCTGTTAGTTTGGATCTTTGGAACAGCTTGTTCTAGCCTCATGATTAACTGTAGTATTTATAATATAGGCTCCTCTATGTAGTAAGAGAATTGGCCAGTTGTGTACAGGGATGACGTGACACAAAGCAAACATTATGGATATATTATTTAAATTGGCTTGCTTAACTATATGGATTATCTTATGAATAAGGCAATTTTTGGAATTCTTTTATGTCTTGATAACATATTTTGCTATGAGACGGTTGTTAGACTTTTTGTGCAAATTGTTGCTATCCATCTTATGAGTAATGTATTTTCCTTGGCTTTGCTGCATTCTATGAAGCCTCCACATAACTGATGATGTATGATTTCTTTTCACTTTTAACAAAGTATGACCATCACACCATTATTATTAGAAATTTGGGAGCCTGGCTTGTTATCACAAAGAGGCTCTTTAGACTCTTCAGTTATTGTTTGTTGGGAAATTGTTGTGGCATAAATTCGATGACATTTCTTACAAGTATACCAATAAAGTAGTAGTATTTATTTCCAATTTCAATATCAAATAATGTATGCATAATGCAATTTTACAAGTATATTACATATAAAGAAACTGGGGGACCAATGTAGCCCAAGCTGTCTTCCCATTGGCCGGCCCCTAACTAATCATAGCTAATAATTATAATCTGCTCAATAAAATGCCTTTTGTATATTTACAAGGCTGGTTGTGTCTGCGAATTTTGGGAGTATTTGGACCAGATACCAAGGAATCATATAAGTGCACAGGTGTAAATACCATTAGTGTGAGATCACTATTGCCACTTCAATGAAAAGAATTACATAATGATTGTCATGTGGCTTTGTTGTTTTTATATAAATTGATCTACACATATGATTTTATAACCAGAAATATTAGCTTCACATCAGGTAAAAAAGACAATCACCAGATTGTTGATCAAGTTAGAAATGATTATCACCAATGACTAAAAGAGGTGTCGTATGACTAGTGACCTGACCATTGCTTAGTTCTCTGCCCATCATAAGATGAACACATTATGACATAGCACACTATGTTTATATTTATGTGCACATATAAATATAGTAGGTTTAGTTTTCATATTACATCTTGCCTGTGTCTACTGTGATAGGACACATATGAACTATGCTGTATTTGATACACAAATAATATTTCAAACAAGTTACCTGTCTTGCATTACAATGTGGTGTCCCTATTAATTATCTCTGATGACCCTCCATTCATGATATGCAGATTCGTCAAAAGGAAAATCAGAAGCTTAAGACACATCTATATGGTATATATACGTGTATAATTAATCATATATCATATACTGAGTGTCCCATATAAAGCCTATTAAGTACCCTTTACAGTCTTTAATAAATGTATCTTCACATGTTAATTCCAGATTGCAGATGCCTGTCCACATTTAAAGACAAAGATATTTATGCCAGGAAGTAGGGCCATACATAATTAGTAAGTATCATGCTAGATGATTTATAAATATTCATGTTATGTTTCTTTCTTAAATGATAACAATAATTTAGAAACACTTAATGATGTGTATATTATTGCACTATATATATATATATATGTGTGTGTGTGTGTGTGTGTGTCTCTCTCTCTGTATATATATATATATATATATATATATAATGTTTAATCAATGTTTCAGTTTGGGTTGGTTTAATTATGCTGATTTGTACAGGACCACGAGAGGTTTAGTATCGGAGGTTAGTAATCTTCATATTATTTTCTAGTATAACTGCTATACTTTATATTCCTTATAATAACAGCTGGTTATATAGTTAATATAATATTATATGAACTATTAAATATCACATATCATCTTATACCAGGGCTAAGTATTGTTTCTCAGCTAGGAGATGGTTCCTTTAATTAATACCTTATATGTTTACAATCTGTATTAATTTATGTCAGAACTGGTTGTAAAGGATACAGAGGGTTTAATGTCGTTCATTCTGTTTAATATTACTGCCGAATAACATCCTTGCACTCTGATATCAATATGAGTAAAATACATCAAACATACTGTTGGCTGCAGATGTAATATTTCACTCTTGTTTGATAATTGTTGGAGAAACAAATTGTCATATTATATTTACAGTGTGAGCATACAAAATCTGATGAGCCCATGCTGATGTTTTTTACATCTGGCACATCTGGCTCCTATAAACTGGCAGAACACAGTCATGCCAGCTACGGTTTGGCTTCCCTCGTCAATGGCAAGTAAGTAATGACTGAATTATATGTCTATTGAAGCTCAATTAATTCAGCGTTTAATTGATAATGTAGTTTTGAACTTGTGTGTGAGAGTGTTAACTTCTTAGTGTGTGGGATGGGGGACTGGCATATTTTGCATATTCCCCAAAGTATAGAATACCTTGAATATGGAAATTACATTCAAAGGAATAGACCTTTTTGTTGTTAACTATTACATTTTACTTACATCTTTATGTCATGGTTTTACACATATAAAGTATTAAAAGAGATAAAATGCTATAGAATTCATGAAAGATTATTGATTTAAATGTTAGTGATTGCTGAGAAATGGCACTGACCAAATCAGTTACGAGTAAAATTGTTTTTTAATGCTACGAGTATGAATATTGTGTAAAGAATAAAAATTATTCATTACAAGTAAAATTACTTTTAGAAAGTAATCAACTTTACATAACAGTTATGATATTCAGATATGGATGGCTTCCACTTCAGTCTTATAGAACTTGTAAATCATACAAGAACAACATTATTTATTAACACTAGAGCAGTAATAAAAGATTTACTAAATTAATATCAGTTTGTTCTGATGTGTGTCTCATATAAAAGAAAGAAAAAATAAGTACATTTATGAATGTTTGCAAATAGCAGCATTTAACTTGGTCCCTTGGTATTAAAAGCCTATGGTGATTTTACATGATATTAATTTATTTATGAATTTATGAACACTGCATATAGATAGAAACACTGATTAAAATGCATCTTTGGTAAAATGTAGACATTCGAAAAATAATTTGTGGTCATTCATTTGTAATTAAATCCTGCAAAAGTTCCATGGTTTGAGGTTAAGAGTGAGCTCTCTACCCTTCTGTATATGGTAAATGGCAGTAACCATAAATGAACTTTTTGTGCCAATACCATAATTACTATTAATTTTTGGATACTGAAAATATTCATTAAAAAAAACATTAAGTCATTTTTATGATTGTAATGTCCAGACATTAGTGATATCAATAGCTCTCCAGGTCTGGGCAATGGAAATGAATATCGTGTTTAATACACAGTGTATGTTGATTGAGATGTCTACAGATAAGCATATCAGATCCAATATCCATTCTGATGCCATATAATGTGATTACTCCTACAAATTCCAAGCAGTCACTTATTCATTAATTCAGAAAACACGCCATTGTTGTTAATAAATTATAAATGAGATATGTCAGCAGATTCGATTCTCGAGTGCACTGTTGAAAAATTCCATATCATTAAGCCCTACTCAGTTATCTAAATTATGTGAATGACGTTTCGTCTGCATGATTAGGGACTATCATTATATCAGTTTGACCCTTGAGATGAAATGGTTATAGACCGCAAGTAATAGGTAGGACCCATGGTTTAGAATTTTCTATTAATTCATTAGACAAATATCCCTGATGCTATTGATTGTCTTTCTTCAAAAACTAACTCAAGTATGACTTCCATAATTTGGCACATAATAAACAGTCTGGATGTTAATTACCAACAAACATACACATAAGTAAAACTATGTCATATTATTGAAAAGTGAATATGGTGGTATTTTTTAACAATGACATCGTCTTAGCCCATAACCCCCCAAAAATACATCCTTTTATGACTGCACTACATGCTTTACAAAACACTCAGTTATCTACAGTTGTGATATACATACAGTTATATATGTACCTACTTCCCAGATGACTAGCTTTTTGTGTCGTATTCCAGATACTGGTATGACCTAACTCGTGATGATATCACTTGGACGATAGCTGATGGTGGTTGGGCCAAGCTTGTTTGGGGCATGCTGGGTGCCTGGCATCAAGGATCGTGCATCTTTGGCATCCAGTACAAGGACCCAAAGGCTTTTGTCTATGATCACTTCAGACCAGAAAAGATTCTAAAGGTGTGTATGCATAAATCTAAGTATAAAGGTTTTTTGGGCATGCCCCAAAACACCTTTATTTTGGCTGGGGGGGGGGGATATATAGCAATGTATTTAGCTATAATGGGAATCCTATAATCTCATTATGGTAAGCGAATTAAATTTTTCCTGGCATAATTTTCATATAATTAATTTATGCAAGAATAAGTCTCTTTTGGTAACATTATTTTATTATAATTGTCTCTATCTTGGTAAATAATATCAATATTAATGATTATTATATAAGATTTTATGGCTTCATTAATTTCATTATGGACACTACTTTAAGATTTCTTTATTGTCATATAAAAGCATTCCATTATTTTTATGGCAAAATGTGGCTTTTGTTTATATATATAAATATATGTATATATATATATATATATATATTTAATTATTATAGTTTTTGTTGTTATTTTTAAATCCATATTTTGTTAAAACAATGTTAAAACTGTTTCAAAACAGTAGTGTCATATGTTATTAGGCATCAGTATCAACCTGGTGGTTTTTAGGTGGTTTTAAATTCAAAATATTTACTTAACGTAATCGCTTATGATGTTTAATTATTTTAAATTAGATTTAATGGACTTTAAATAATAACAATATAATTGCAAAATAATCAATAAAAATAACTGAAGTGTTAATAGAAGATAAATAAAAACCTTTCTGAAGTAACTTTGAGGATGATTAAAATTTATGCTTTACAGCAACAAAAATCCAATGAATCTTGTGCAGCTATGGGGTTATTTAACTAGGTCCGATTATTAGGTCAGTTAACTGACCTAATTAGACAGGTTTTGCTATGTACATTGCAGTAATGTGTGTTCACATGTTGATGACTTGATATTTCAGACTCTGGAATATTACCCAATAACAAGTTTAACAGCAAGTCCCATACTGTGGAGGAAAATAGTACAGGAATATATGTCTGCTTTTACGGGTCACAGTCTCAGACATGCCTTCAGCGGTGGCGAAGTGTTGGTAGGTTCTACATGTATACAGCACAGTCCACACATATGACAGCACAGTATTCTCTAAATACAGGCATTTTATAATTATGAGAAACTGCATGATTTTATGTTAACAGGCTTATTATAAAATTTTATTACGATTATGTAATATCACAATACATCTGTTGTTATAAAACAATGTTTTTAATTGGGATGACTGATAGGCAACCTGTTGATGTCAATTTAACTGATTTTCTGTTCCAGCTGGCAGAAATTATATGCAATATTGATCCTGCAAAGCCATTTAAGTATTGTATAACACGATTTCATTGCCATACATCATTAAAATGCTACAGTTTTATCATGATCTGTGAGTCAAACCAAACATCCAGATGTTAATGCTTATCTGAAAACCTACAAATAAAATGGTTAGCTGTGGTATTTGGCACAAAACGACTTGTTGATAGTATAATTATATAATAATGGCTGAAATGGTAGTTTTTTATGTGGCCAGCAACCTCAAATGAGGGAGACACATATGGTCTCTAATTTATAGCTCCCCACAAAGGCTTAAAATATCACAATTTATGATATTACCATCCATTAAGCCGACCTAAAAATCTGAACTCTTCCCTGCAGTATTTCCAGGTGACGTTTTTAACAAAGGAAATAGTTTTGTTTTCATCATTCATTCCAATGTGTTTTGTGTATTGTCAATAGATCAAGACAAATTATAACAATCATTTATACAAAATGTTAGTAACATACGTAGGTCCTCAGACTTAATTTATCGCCGTGATTAAACATTCAATGAACCGCATATGACGTCAATGACTTAGAAATAATTAGACATGTTGTCGATTACTACTGAGCCTTTGAGTTTGAGACTTTGATGGTACGTATTGGTCGCTAACATGGAAATAACCGAGACAATGTAAATTACCTGTATATGTGGTCAGTTAGTAACTAGCTCTCTATTGAAAATAAATTAATTAATCACTAATTATCCCATTATTAATATAAATATGCCCAGACAAAATATGTATATAGGGGTACTCTAATGTCTATGCAGCCAAATGAATGAGATACGACGCTCTTGGGTATGAGATGTCTTGGGTATGTGTTGTCTTGTTACCGCCACTGCCTTCGTCCTGAAAGTCATGAAATGTGCTATGAAGTCCAACAACATTTATCCATAATTATAAAAATCAGATAATTCTACATATAACTATAATTTTCATTATAAAGCCATGTATGATTATCATCAACTTGTTTCTCTTCTAATTTCACTCCATCACTGCCTGAGTTTAAATCAAAATGTTGATTGATGTCCATTTGCATCTAGATGTGCAGTAGATCTGACTAGAGTCTAGAGACTATATCTAGATGGCTGCTAACACACTGAAATGTTTTCTCCAGATGACTGGATTTCTCGACACTGAAATAGCACCGGCCATTAAGCTGACCCCCCCAAAATAAGGGTCAAAATGTAGACACAAAGTATCGGCTTATTGGCTGGGACCTACAGTATATGGCATATTCGGTGGAGAAAACCTTGCCAGTTGCCTGACTGGATGAAAAACTCCTCCTACTATAGTGTGGCTGCCGAGGTGCAAACCTCTGTAAATAGTAGTCTCACACTCTACCCATGAGGCCAAAGAGGCGGTAGTATGAAATTTCCCCAAATATTATCCAGATTATATTATATGGAAATGTGATCATCTCTCCTTCTAAGCACATGGTCAGTGGATTTTAGCTGTACCAGGATTAGTTGATAATTGATGGAATGGCAGGAATATACCAAGTCAGTGCTTCACGTCTGGTTATGGCCATTACACTGAGATTGCCTGCTGATGCATAAACACAACACGAGAAAGATTCTATAAATGAGAATTATAAATCAATGTTGATGCTCAGAGTTGTGACTTCTGATCATTTGTGTTAATAGATTTACTGAGAAAGTTATCATGACACTTAATGTGAGATGCCGTTCTCTTAATGTTAATAAGTTATCATGACACTTAATGTGAGATGCCGTTCTCTTAATTTTAATAAGTTATCATGACACTTAATGTGAGATGCTGTTCTCTTAATTTTAATAAGTTATCATGATACTTAATGTAATATGCATTACTCTTACTTATTGCAGAATCCTGAAGTTGTAGAGAAGTTTGAAGCTGGCATGGGCTGTAAACTTTATGATGGATATGGACAAACTGAAACTGTACGCAAGTTTTCATTTCTTATTTTCCTTCATATTTGTAATCTTTTACCTGTTCTAGTGATAAATGTCCTTATAGTATCTACAGTTATATAAAATGTAGTGGTTTTGTGTGTGTGTGTGTGTGTGTGTGTGTGTGTGTGAATTAATCTTCATGCAAAACAATGATTTTCCAGACCATTCTCCTTGGTAACTTTAAGTGTTTACCCGGCAAAGAAGGTTCATTGGGTAAGCCAGCTCCAGGTTCAGAAGTGAAGGTATGTTCAGTTTTCATTGCCTAGTAAATCTGTCATTTATAGTAACAACAAATATTTATTCATATCATATTTAATATTTTATAAACACAAGCCACGCAGAACATCTAGGACACTCCCCTAACATACTACACTAGTATCCTTCAGCTCAGGTCTAAAATCCCTTGCTTATCTCAAGTCTGTATCGAGGTGCTGCTAAACAATGAATGTTTGTTTTAATATAGAATGCCTAACTTCTGTATTTTATATAAATGTGTGTTTTAGGATACGTATATAGTGGCACTGGCTCAGAACATCAACATCTCTAAACATCCTTTGAGACCTCTACCTACATAAATATAAATAAAACTGGTGTGTGTCTGTGTGTGTGTGTGTGTGTGTCTGTGCAGTCTAACTCCATTATGATGGTGTCCAGTATACCACTGAAGTGGATATAATGTGGCTTATGATTATTTGGACTGAAGATGTAAAATTTCAAATGTCAAATAAAGTTTTAACACTTATTTGTCATAACCAAAATGATTATCCAGTGTGTGGAGTCATCGATCTAAGCTTGACTAGAAAACATTTTTAAGTGGAGCTTACTTGTGCGTTAGAACAAACACATGTTCATGTGGAGAACCTTCATATCTGGTTTCTATGCTTTATTTAGCACCTAAGCCCAGAAAACTCTGTTCATCCGGTTTTCACTTGTTGTTTGTTCCTAGGGTTAAAACTCATGCTTTATCAGTTGCTGTCCCCACTCTTTGGAATTCACTCTCTAAACATGTTAAGTTATCAAATAGCATTGTTTCTTTCCGTCATCATTTGAAACCTCACCTTTCAGACTCACTCATCCTTCCTAAGTTTCATTACCATCTTATCATTGTTGATGAACTTTGCATCGTACCCAGACTATGAATTTGCCCAACCCCTGTACTAGGTGTGCCACTGATATTGGTGCTATAGAAGTTTTGTAATTATTCTTATTATTCTTGTTATTATTATCTGTTGATGTGGTACTTATAAACTGATCAGCACCCTCCATTGCGTGTGGCTTAACAATTATAATTACAATCTCAATTCACAACTATAATTTATGTTTTATTAGTTAGAAAATCACAACATCTTCAATGATAAATCTCAAACAAGAAGATGACAAAACATAAATCTTACCCTGTTAGAAAGAAATTGGAGGTGATCACAAGAGTGCAGCTGTGATGTTCAACCTCCCCCAAGGCCCCCCCCCACAAAAAAAAACCTGAGAATGTGCCAAGTTCATGTCATAATGGGGTCACATAATCTAAAATAGGAATAAATGGTTTATTTCATTGTTAGGCTAGTAAGATATTTGTTGAGTTAGTGGATTTAAATTTTACTAGTCCAGGGGCTAGTGAGATCTAGAAATAGTTTTCTGGCCCAGATAAACCTTTATTCAATGATCCAAATTTTTATTCATGGTCTGCATATAACTTGGTTTACATACATAAGTACCAGTCACCATGTTATAACAGAGCCAGACTGTGTGTGTGTGTGTGTATGTGTGGCTATAGATATAATTATTAATGTCATCATCCATGCTTAGATATTAGGCAATGTACAGGTCAAGGGTCAGAACATTAAGTAGATTTGACTGTAAGAGTACATTTTAACCAATTAATGATACAATGGTGCAAAGACTTATTAATGGGATATTAGCTATGTCCAAAGATTTATTTATAAGTAACATACAAACATACTATATAGAGTTATATTTAGCCTGTCTTACTTGCATATTCTTCAATCTCAATGAATGCAGATGACCTTTGCTAAACTGATCCTCACTTATGGAAAAGTCCTCTCACAATCTGTTTCTGTTTAAGCTTTCAGTGGGTTCCTTTCAAGGAATAATTGCGTAGAATTAGAAGTGCTACATATATTATTCTTTTCTCTAGCACTTTACTGAAAAACCTGTCCAAATCCAGCAATATCTTTGTGTCAGGGATGTAACTTAAAGATATTACTAGCAATTAAAAATTCTACTATTTTTTGTGCAGCATCAGTCAAATGATTAAAAAAAGTTTGATATCCCATGGTGAAATAGTGTTGACTTTATCCTATGGTTTTCACTTACATGGTTTCCAAAGAAAATATGTTATGTTAGAAATCCCCAGATGACAATTCATTAATATATCACTTTTGCTATTGAACACAATATCACATGCATACACACAAAACACACACACACTCCATAGCCTAACTGGTAGCATGGTTGGGCATAGATCTATAGCACCTAGGTTCAAACCCCAGCCAGGCTTTGTCAGAAGGTTGTCTCATCTTTCACTTCACCTCATTACCTTTGGAGGTCACTTGACCTATTCAGCCTACTTTGTGTACAAAAGTGGCCATACAACAGCAAAATTTACATTTTGTAAATGTAATTTGCATACAGATATAAACATAACACTACAAATCAGTAGTGAAAGACATTATCACCAATATAAATAAAGATCGTTTGACACGGAGAAACGCCTCTAGTTTGATGACTTGGTGATTAATTGTTGTGTGTTAAAGCTTGCAAATATAGTTCAGTTTATTATGTAGAAATGATTTACATTGATTCTTAAGGCATTTGTCCATTTTTCTTATCACAGATCATAGATGATGAAGGAAATGAAGTGCCAACTGGCTGCCATGGTCATATTGCTGTCAAGGTCAAGCCAAATAGACCAGTTGGATTGTTCTTGGGATATTTTGTGAGTAATAACAATGTGACAGATTGTCAGTTATACATGGATGGATGGTTGTGTCGATGATTAGTATTATGTGATCCTGATCAGGACATGTGGTGATGCTTGTTCTCAATGAATGGAACTGTAGAAGATAGTATTGTACCGACCTGTTTTGCAACTGGGCCTGTTTTAAAATGGGACTCCCTTTTCGCAACAGCACCACAAGCTTTGTAGCTGTAAGATGGGCAGCCCGTTTCACAACCACTTGATTCTGCACAGCATCGGCATGATCAGATCATGATAAATTTGATCCTGCGCCATTTTGTAAAATATGAATTTATTATTTTTGTCTTTGTACTCTTTAGAGTAATGTTGATGTAATGTCCATAAAAATATTTCTAAAAACAGTATATTTTTAAGTTGTTGAATCGGTCCGCTTTCCATTTTGAAATGGGACAGGCTGTTTTGAAATGCAGGAGGACAGGGAAGAGGAGTGTTTCAACAGCCTCAAATAATTTACTGTTTCAGAATTTATTTGTTCATATATCTATATATAGAGGTCTATATAAGTTATATTCAATTTAATTTTCACAACAACATATCATTTTGCTAGATAAATGGCCAATAATACAGAAAATTTTGAAATGACAGCATGACATTTCATAGCCACATGATTGCTAAACGGGCCGGCATTCTTAAAACCGTAGTGGTTGTGAAATGGGATGTTCCCATTTCGAAACGGCACCGATTGTCAAGATGGTGCCTAACAGTTTAATTTTTTAATACTATTGTTATTATGTTGTATTATTATTATTATTCCATCTTGTGTAGTGATTTATTTTGTTTCATCAACAAACACCTAACACTCTGAGAGCTCTAATTCCGTGTGTTTCTTGTTTGCCAAAAGTTGTCATCACCAGTCTTTTACATTTTCATTTACTCTATCAATAGACTGATTTAATTACCCCTGGCGCCATCATGCGGCTGAATTTCACACTACGGTCTCGGGTTAGAAGACCAAGAATCACTGTGTTGCATGGCGATTCACACATGTAGTGGCCGATAAATGTCTTACTGAAAAGCTGTATTTAGGCTATTTACCAGCTTTATTTGGATTTTATTTATAGTCTATTAAGGGAATGGGATTTCTAGGTCATAATTTTGCATTTAATAGGAATGGCATAGATTCATCCAATATATATATATATATATATATATATGCCACTAAACTAAGTAATGTTCAGCGTGGTTTGCATGGCTGTCATGGTCCGGCCTGTCTAGTTCAAACTTATTTTTATAGAACCTTTAAATTTGCCATCTGACATGACATATGTGAATGGGTAAAATCAATGATCATATAGATTATAATTCAAGTGGTGATTCTATTACTGCAATATTGGTATTTATGCATGATATCTTGTATTGAAAATGAACTGTTTTATTTGTATTCATGCAATGTTTACTACATTTAAATGTCAAGGCTGTTAATACTCTAATGTAATAACATTTTTTTATTTAATAATGTACAGGTGATATATATGTGATTGGTTCCAAGGTAAAAGTAAAAATATTATTTCCAAAACTCTACGTTAAATATTTTTTAATCTTCATTAAAATCAATTTACTATTCAGCTAAAAGTTTAATTTTAAAATCATTTAAAAAACCCACGCTAAAAAATCCCCTACAAGTCAACATGAATAAGTAAGGCTTAGCGGTGTCATTCATCTGGAAAAATCGGTCTGCTTAATCATTGAGTTATATCCTGATAAGTATTGTGTTAAATCCTTTGGAAAGACAATCGTTCAGCTGAAATACTAGTCTCAGTCTCCGTGTAATATGAAATAATTTGCAAAAAGATTTCTAGTATTAACTGATAGTGAAAAGTTGCCATCCCCTATTATCAGTGGGCGCCATAGCTGTTTCTAACCCGAGACCACAGTTGGTAACCGATGCAATATATTTTGCCTGGATTGGTCTATTACCACTGAAGATGCAATTTCTGAACTTTTGTCAATTTAAAGATAAAATTTATTTGATAATTGTTATTAGTTCCCTTCAAATATAATACAAAGTTTTAGGCTAAGCATGTTTGTCATTCTTACTGAATTTAGATTAAAATCACAAGATACATGAATTATAATTTTCAGTAAATTGAGCCATAAATTGCATGCAATATTTTTCAAAATAAACTTAATCTACATATCACAGTTCATGGCTGATACAGATATCTATAGCCATTTAGTTAATAAATAACTAGCAATTAAACAGCATTAGTCTGTACCCAACAGTGCCTATATTACTTATAACAGTCTACACCATATTATAGTCTAATGGTCAAACAAAAATATTATCAGAAACCTGTCAGATATGATTATAATAAAGAATTATGATAATTTGTAAACAATTATTGATTACTTGCTAATAAAATGTTTTGTATTTAAGTTGTCATGTACTGCACAATTCTAACAAAAATTAATAATTGTAGAAATTCAAATGAAGCACTGAAAGAAATATCAACCCATTTAAAAATAAGTACTAAAAATATGTTTCTTGGTTTAGAGAAAATGTGCTCAAGGGATAAGCAATGGATTCATGTTTTATACGATTGAACCTAATACAACAACAAAAAGTAATAAGTTAAAAATAAAATGATAATGTTTCAGGTAAAATAAAATAAATTTAATAATACAAAAAAAATCAAATCATTATAAATAAATTGACTCAGGATTGTAGGATGATGTTGACCAGGCTTTTATCCAAACTATGTTTATACTGACTAGTCATTTACTAATAGATATTTTTGTTTATCCAGAATGACCCAGTTCAAACCTCAAACTGTTTTATTGGTGATTACTATATAACTGGTGATACTGGATTCTGCGATGAGGATGGATATTTCTGGTTTGTGTCTAGAAAAGAGGACCTCATAGAAACTGAGGGGTAAGGCTTGTTGTGGATACATTTAGTTTACAGTAGTTTTGAGTACAAATGTGTTTAATAATTTATAACATGATGGTTCATTTTTGTTTATTGTGTGTGTGTGTGTGTGTGTCATTGATACTTGCTATCACAAGTGTTTTTATTCTGTCATTCACAATATTAGAATAATCAATGGGGAAAAAAGAGGAATTGGAGCTGTCAAAACCTAATGCTTTTCCGTGAAAATAGAGAAATATAGATGTGTCAGATGCAGATAAATTCTAAATCATGTTCTTGGTATAGAAATTGGTTGAATGTTTTACCTATTTCAATCCTTTAAAAGTGTTGTGGTTTAGTTTTTTTTATGGTGTTTACAAAACATTTGAATAGATGCTAGCATTTTAAGGGGAAAAAACCCAAAACATTTCTTTTTAAATACCAGTACAAATCTTAAAGTACAAGTACCTCATGAATATAAGATGACCTTGTACTTAAGATATTTGTGTTATTATTATTATTATTATTATCATCATCAGAATGTTTATAGTTGGGGGAAGGACATCTTTTGTGTTGCATTTCTACTACAAGATTTTTTCAATAATAAATCATGAAAACTTCATTATGCAGATATCATTAATTATTCTAGTAAAAAGTTCACATTTCTTTATCACTCTATCAACTTTATATTCCACCTACTAGACATATAGTGAGCCCATTTACTGTCGAGAACGCCTTGATGGAGCATCCTTCAGTTGCCGAGTGTGTAGTAGTCAGCATCCCAGATCATCTTCAGCTCTCTGGACAGGTCTGATATTTGTTTATTAGTTGCCTTATTTTAGATACCTAGGATCATTATAATGGTGTAGAGTAATTTATCTATTTGATTTGTTCGCTATCCAGAGTTTTAGTTTTCTGACTTAGAGCCAGAACAGCTGTTTTGGTATAACCATATTACAATAATGTTTATGTTGGTTTAAGATGTCTGAAATTGTGTGTATGCGTGTGTGTGTGTGAACAATGTTTGTAGACATTCATGCTGAAACACCTATTATTCACTGTTGGTGTGAGTAAATGAGAAGTACAATTAGTTTCATTTAAGTATACAGTCAGATTGCATTCTGACTTGTAGTACATTTAATACGATCAAGGAGTTGATTCCAAAGTTTGGCGGCTGATACTCGGGATTGATTTCTTGAAATAAACCTCCATTGTTTGGATAATATATGCACAGTTGAAGTAGGCTAGTTCAGTTTTTGTGTGATCTGTCTACGTTCAGGTGATCAAGGCATTCATCGTGCTCAGTGAAGACTTCAAAGACAAGGATGGGGAGCAGGTATTGACCGATTTACATGAACATGCTGTCAGCTTACTCCAACCTTATGAAGTGCCTAAACAGGTCAGTACATTATATTGTTGAGCTGTGATTCCACAGTTTGTTAGACTCTTAGAGACATAGGATGCCTTACTGAAGCTGCAGTGTTACATGTTTCTTGCCAGTTTTGGCTCATCACCTTTCATCAGTGTGGGCTTTTATTGTCTGTTTTGAAATATCGACAAAGCTCCAGTCCTCAGATTTTTTTAGTACAGTTTAGGCAGATAACGTGTCTCTCTCTCTGACTGTCTCTCTCTCTCACTCTCTCTCTCTCTCTCTCTCTGTATGCCTATGACATTCATCTGTGCTTACCTAGACACCAGCATCAAACATCTGCAATTAACACATAGATCAGTGTTAATGCTATGTCATTTTAAATGTTTTGCTATCACAATTGAACAACTGAGGATCAGGTTGTCAGATGGCATTGTTACTGATTCAATCCGATGGTAGCTGTGTAATCTAGTTAACAATTCATATCCTACAATTCATGGATCAGTATTCTTAAAGTCCCATAAAGTCACTGATCTGGACATATATTGATTTGACTCCCCGAAAGTGTTACAGAGACATTTAGTATTTGTTATTTCATTGTGATCATAACGTTGGCAACTCTATATCTATAGCTATATGAATACAGCTTTGTACATAAATGATCATAGACCTTCCATTATGACTTGATCCTGATATCTGTTGAATGACTATACTCAGCTGCGAGTCACATTACAACAGCCTACTAACCCACTTATACGGAATATGTTCTCTTCTCTGATTTGCTGAAAACTGTCAGTGTTTTATTTGACTGATAAGTAATGATTCACAGAGCCACTTTAAATATGCGGTCATTATGTCGTGTTCAGTGAAGTCACATTTGAGTCAATTTATGAACTAATTTACATTTATTACCGATTATTGTTCAAAATGAATGACTTCAGATGTTTAGACTTTATGAAATTAATCCTTTTTGATGTTTTATAATTTATTTAAATTTTTCGTTAATATAAGTAAACTAGTTATGAACCCTATGCTGGAAATATTATCTGTATCACACATTTGTGTATAAACAGCACTTGACATTCAGCTGAAATTTTTTTTATTACTAATTATGACTATAAACAACTGAGATGAGGTGAGTAGATTGATGATTATTACTCAAACATACTCAAACTATTGACAGTATCTTTATAATAAAATAAAGAATGTTTGAGATTTTAGTAATTGATCAAGAATTAGATACAGAATTTAGTTTATTCATGAAGCTTTATTACTAATACTAAATGACACACTAAGTGACTAAGACATCTGCTTATTCAAATTCAAAATTCTTTGAGCTTTCTCTGTTTATTTTAGCAAATTCCTCAACTGACAAGAAACCTCAGATGTGGAATTGTATTTTTCAGATGATGTTTGTCACCTCTATCCCAGCTACCTCTGCAGGTAAACAGAAACGATCAGCATTCCGTAATCAGGAATGGGAAAATGTTGGCCACACAGCATAAGTGTAACTTTGAAAAACAGCATGTGTGTGTATATGTGTGTGTGTATGTGTGTGTGTTGTTATGTATACAGTGAACCATAAATTTGTAAATGTGTAATTATTTTCTTGTCACTTATGTTTTATTTCTCACAAAACGTTAGTGTATATTTCTATGACATGTTTCTCAAGCGATCTGTCATTTCAGTTGCATATAATTGAATTTATATGAAGAACCTCAAGCTAAGAAATTCTTTATTATATAACAATGTTGTAGGATAATCAGTCCTGTGTGTTATAGATGCATAGTTGCAGATCTATATTTGTAATTAAATTAATTTGTAACTATGCATATGTGTGGGGTGATTTTATTTATTGTATACTAGAAACTGTTTGGCTGTTTTTACATGTGCAAATTACTCCTCAAGCTAATATTTTATCAATTTAAAATATAGGCTGCCTCTGTTATCATACAGTCCAGTATATCCTGGAAATAAATGTAACACTCAGCAGTGACGTCTTAACAACATTATAGGGCTCCGGGCAAAGCAGTGCACCTGGGCTCCTACCCACACAGTAACTCACAGCAAGTTACAACATATATAGATTAGCACGAGGCCCCTATGTTTGTTGAGCTCCCGTGTAAGTGCCCATTGGGCCCGTGCGGTAAGACAACTGTGACACACAGAGGTGATTATTTGGACTGAATATATTAAATACTTCCATATTAGAGAGAAATTGGAGATGGTTGCAACAGTACAGCAATCTGAATCACCAGCCAAACTGTCCCATGATAACAGTCCAAATGGAGCCCCCCTCAGACAATTAACATGTTTGTATCATAATGCGTTAAAAAGGAACCAAACTGTACTAAAATTAAATTGTATATTTCATGTGAAAGGTAATGTTTTTGTATGTATTTATTTGTTTTAGTAGTGTTTATGACTACGACAGATAGCCTATGTGTACAGTTATGAAATAAAAATAAATGCATTTAATTTCACAAAATATTTTCTTGCCATATAAATGTTATTTATTTTTCATATTAACAGCTGCTATAACTTGGTTTATATTTAGTTTTTATATTTATTTTTGATGTTATTTGTATTTTATAATCCAATATGCTTTCGAATTCCTTGAATATCTGTGTCTCAGACTTGTATGTTATTTTTTGTGTGATTTTTCCTGTACACCCTTGATAATGCTGTGAACACATCTAACATAGTGATATCTGTAACATCTGAAAAAAATCAGTATTCACAGTGTGTGTTTGTATATATATATATATACATATATATATATATATATGGTATATATATATAATAGTATTTTAATTTATGGAATATTCACAGTCAAATGTGCATTGTTTTGCAGAACTAAATTTTGTACCATTTAGTAAAATGTTAGGGAACAAGTTTCCTTTTCAGCTTTCAATATTAGGTTATAAACTGTCATCAATACATACTCATACCCCATTACTACACACATTGATGACAGTTTAGCCATCACAATAGGGTAATGCATGATATCCTATACATGATATGCATTAATCATTATTTCCAAAACTGTTTGGGTATCCAATGATTCAGAAATAAACTGTATGTTAAATACATTCTGCACTAAATAGTTTTTGCACGTGCATGTATTATCACATATTAGATAATGTTATATGTTTAATCTCAATTTTGTCATAATTTTTTGTTGTATTTCGCTATATCTTCTCATGAATATGTAACAGAGATGATGATGATGATGATGGTTCATCTAATAAAGTAAATTATACAGGTTATACTGAACTAAAAAAGGTTTGCTAAAAGTAATTGTTTAAAATTGTATTATTACAATAGCAATTATAAAACATTTAACAATTAAAACATTAACCAAAAACTTAAAGAAGTTTCTGAATTTGAAGGAAAAACTGCATGTATGATACTCATAATTGTAACATTGCATCTTGCCATAAAGACAAATTAGAAATAAAATTGTGTGGGACCATGTCATGTAAATTGATGCATAAAGAGAGACTTCATGGACTAAACCGGGAATACTGAGCCTTTGACAGTTAGGTGTCGGGCAACAAATAATATGTCTACCATCTCTAGTCAGATGGTAGGATTCTCTATATAGTAATAATAACAATAATAATAATATTTTAGATTGTCAGCACATACACTGTACGAGCGTGTACATGTACGCGTTAGAATACATAATTTATATGTGATGGCACTAGGTCAGAGGACTCAAAGATTCATAGAATACTTTAAATCCATTAAAATTTACGTATCTATAAAATATACACACATCCCTAAACATGTACATGGTTGGTACGTGTGTGTGTGACCAGCCATTAATATAGCTAAATTCATTCCTTATGGCCGAGGTTGTCAATCATTTAGTTACTAACGATCCCTTAAAAGAGAATAACTAAACTTTCCTGGTAATCACATGTAAAGCCATACATAAACGTGGTCATCTACAGCTAAGCTACGTGATAATTTAGTTCGTGTTGGGAATATATTTTGATATGTAACTTCGTAAATCATCCTATAGGTATATAAGATTTAAATCCGGGGGGAAGACTCCTAAAGCTAACCGTATCAGCAGTTAACAGCACTAACCTATATATTACCAGTTATCTAGGATGAGCAACAACACTGATTGGTTTTGGACTGGGTAACAGTCGAGCATGTGTAACCAGGTATGAGTACAACATGAAAAGTAATCGTTAACAATCCGAAATATAATTACTTATAATAATAATTACAACAAACTTCTATAGCGCCAATATCCTCGAAGAGAATCGAGCTCAGTGGCTCCCCTAGTACAGGATTTAAGCAATCATGCCAAATTTGTTAACAAATGATCGGATGCAGTTCATTCTAGTCAGTGCGCGAAAATTCAGATCCCGAACAGTAATCGCGTGGCATATAAGGCATCCTCATGAATATTCAGAATTGGGTACTGACGTCACTGACACGTGTATGCATGTGCGTGTGTTTTGGTTTGGTTTACTCAGTTTCGTATGTGACGTCATTACTCTCTGCGTACCGAGACTGAGCATGCGTTAATATTCTGCTATGTAATTAATTATAGCCATATGGTGGCCAGCTTAAAGTGATCTGTGTAAGCTAAAACTTAAAATGACGTTTTTACTCACAAGATATAACAACTATAGACTGACCAATAATGACAATAAAGGTCATAGGTATTAGACTGATTTGAAAAAGCTACCGACTTTTAATCGTTTTACAAGATATGGCAGCAAAATTGTTCAGAGCCCAGGACATGGGATACCTATATCTGGGCTGGTAATAATACCTTTTCTTTATAAGCCTACTATTTCACGTTAAATCAGGCTTGTCTAGTTATTGACTAACTGCTATATACTGCCTAGATATGCCAGTAATATTAATGATCATTTACCAATTCATCTTATCTGTAAGATCGAGTATGTGAACTAACATACTCGGGATTCATATTCCTCACTTAGTGATCGTTTCAACTGAGATAATCGGCACAACAATAATCCTTATAACCTAATATGCAAATGCATCATCTTTCTGTAACTTGTTCAAGAAATCGGGAATGTACAATTATTAACATTATCAAGTATTATAAAATACAGGTGTATCTGTCTCCTGAAAAGTAAAGAAACTGGTATGAATGGTATATGATTTGGTGCATTGTATCCATTATATGGAGGTCGTGAAGATATATTCTACACACACATCAATCATATATGTGTATCTAACTCACTTGCTAAAAGAATGGTCAATACCTATCCTTGAAAAGACAATTTTAGTCTGAAATATTCCCAGCGGAATACTGTCCGTGCAAAATTTTTGCAATCTCTGGAACGCTTTATGATTCCAGCTAGCAAGATAAGGAAAAGTACCAGTGTATCTTAGATTATTATTGCATAACACACTGATTTATATGTCTACCATTGAGACCACAAAATGCTTTGACTCGATCCGCCAAATCTTCAATGTTTTACAAGTTGGCCAATGCGCTACTCACAACGTTTGCGTCTTACTGCGCAGATGTTATAACTCGATCATTGTATCTTGTTATTAAATTAGATTAGATAGAGCTTTTACAGTAAAGTCACTAAACTCTACAAAAGTTTCCTTAACTTGGTCATGGTTCGAATTAATCATGGTAATTATGTATATGGGTCATAGGTCCCAGGCTAACTCACTCACTTACTCACTCGCTCACTCTAAGATCTGCATTAACCAGTTGTAAGACAGATATATATGTATATTTTACTCACTTCGGCAAAACGCAGTATACCCATTATTCCGTATAAGTAATCCTTAAGCTCAACTGGGCGCCTCCGTGGTCTAGTTGGTAGTGCGTTGGACCACAGGTCACTACCACCTGAGTTCAAATCTCGGCGTGGGCATATCTGAAGGGTATTTTATCTTTACTGTTGGAGATAGCTCGTTCCATTTACCCTACCATGTGCACAAAAGTGGCCGTAAAACATCAATCATCATCATCTTAAGCTCAAGTCTGTACACGAAAATGTTATGATTGCATTCTGTAAGCGTTCGTCAGCAAGCCATCATACAAGAAATTTTTAATGGTCCCATTTTATTATTTGATAAAAAATAGTGTATGTGGTGTATAACCATGATATGTAAAAGGGTTTATGCCATGCACACGATGTGACGAATGCAAAGAGCTAGAGAAACGTTTATTATCATCATAGAGTTTAATGAATTTAAACCTTCTAGGAATATGCGGATGTGGTGAATAAAAGGCTTCCTTTTATGGAAAAAGCACTGAAGATTCGGAAAGGGATTCATTTAATAAAAGTTAATACGCCGACCTAGATGTTACTGTAATCATTTTACTATTTAAATCACCTCGTGCATACAGTGCAGAGAATCTTTGTGGCTTGCGTTATCGTTTCCCGAGACTTCGTGCGAAGAAGGAAAATATCTACCTATAGATTTCTCTCTGTCGATTCTTATACTTAGAAATATGAACTTGATGCTTTGAAAATCACATACATATTATCGAGGCTAATGTATAGTTGTCTACTAAATGGATTAAACACATAGTCTTCAACCGCTCACATTAATAAGCAGTGCATAAACACATGTTGTTATGCTATCCTATGGCGAACATCAAACTTCTTCCCTCTATCTAAATATGTATTTTCTAACACATTTGACATAATTTCCATGAGATCTTCCTCAGCAGCTTTGTTTCATCGTCCCATTAAAAACATTTTCCGTATGCCATAGCTGGAATTTCGGTATCCACGTATAACTAGTATAGTCAAAGACTATTTATAACAAGACGTGTTAATTTGCGTTTTAACATGGGGCGCCATTTTGAATTCATGGAGCGCCAGGGCCCTAGCGACCGGAGGTAGATTGTCACGGACACCTCCCTTCGTTAACATGGCGCCTAATGGCACCGGTTCATTCTGTGCCGCTTTCGGCTGCAGTAACAGAAAAAGTATGCACAAATAAAGACATCCCCGAAAGGAAATGAAAGCTAGTGTAAAAATTTGATATATTATCTGGCTTTTTTAAAATAAAGGATATTTTAAAAATAAGCATAACAATTTGAAGTAGACACACCCCTACTTGGCATGACCCAAGCAGCAGGCCCAAGCAGGATCTATCTAGATCTATATTTGTTTCAGACAAAATCTGATTAAATTTTATTGAAGAATATCAATCTATTAATCACAAAATGGGTATGTAAAATATACATAAGCTTAGAGTTACATGTACTGGAGCCACTGAAGATATTATGGGCGGGAGGTATATTTTACTTTATTATTGTTAATACTATAATTGGACTTCTAAAATTTACATTACTATAATCAGTAATTTTTTCCCTAATTACAATAATTATAAGTAGCTGAGTATTTGCATGATCACCTGCATCCATATTTATTTTTAAGCATAAGCAATTGGTACTTATTGATATATATATATATATATATATATATATATATGGACTTCTATTTATAATTTAAATGTTATGAAATGAATTATTAAATACCTCAACTAGTGGTAGAAACATTCATTTTGTTATTTTTTCTATTGACAGAAGTAAAAGATGGGTTATTAATTGTTGTCGTTCAGATATATCACGAGGAAAGATTTAAATTACTTGAATACTAATTTCAGAATGTATATGATATGCATTTCACTGAAACGGAATTCATGAACCAGACAACTTATCTAGAATGCTATTCCAAATCCACCGCATGCATCCACTGAAATCAAAGAGGAAGGTATTAACAGATAGGAGACCTATACAGGAGACAGGGCCAGCTGTGATGGTAATTAATATTTATAAATATTAATGGTGAAAATTGGTATTATAAAATTAATTAAATAAGAAACAAGACATCAAACCCATGAAATTGTGTCAGCCCGTTTCATATCTTTATACAAAAAAAGGATTACCAGCACCTGAATTAGTACTTGAATGTTCAGCTCATGTGCTTTAATTAGTATACTTAAATGCATATAAAATCAAATTCTTTAACCAACTTGGAAAAAAAATGCACTTGATTCAAGTCATTATTTTACAAGGTATTGTTTTGTTTCAGTCCTTGAAGTTCTATGATGATGAGATACCATGTAAACAGGCCAATCTCTTGGTTACAGATTTACTGGTGTTATCTGTTACAGTAGTCAATGCATGTGTCTATTACATCTCTGGGTATATTCTGTCTAACTTTAAACAGTTCACTGATCTGGACTAAATGTCATATGTTTGTAGTTGTGGTTGTTTAGAGCCGGAAGCAATTTGGGTTATTCTGTCCATTTGATAACAAATGACTGATTGTAACTATAGATGAACCCGTGGCACAAGAGATTTGATGCCGCTTATTGTATAAAAGTACTAATTTCTCTATCTCTAACATGTTAACGCAAACATAAACATTGTTAATATTCCATGTATATTCTTTGTTCTCAACTGGGCAGGCCTATATTGCATGGTCTATATTATTGAGGTGTAGACTTTAAATGAATATATGATAAACGGACAAGATGAATATATGGTGAATTGTGTTATGGTTGCGTTATAATAGCTATATATATATATCATTATATGTATATATCCAAATAAATAAAAATATGACTATGATAAACTGAAATGATGAAAGTATGTTTGTATGCATTTACCTCATATATACCTAACTGTTTTCATTAAAAACACTTGTGAAAATTACGCCTTCCACACACAGAGCTGTGAAATAACCTAAACCACGTTCAATTATTTTATGATCAGCTGTGAAGTGATCGCAAATTGTAGGCTATGAATTAATTAAACTTGTGACTGGGCTGTGAAATCACTTAATTATTTATTTACAGTTTCAGAGCTTCGTTTCCTTCGATATCATGTGTGCACAATTAAAGTGTTAATTAATAAAAGAGTATGTGATCATGTAACATATAGTACTAGTATTGGCAATTCATTTCAACCATGCGCACACATGTACACGATCACATGTGGACAACCAAAGAGCTTTGTTTATCTGAGAAATACCTCCGGTCGCTTGAGGCGCCACTGGTTCAAAATTCAACATGGCGCGGGAAGAGTAACGCCTCTCTATATTTAAACTCTCTGGTATAGTTAAGGAATATAGAATCTGGATTGGTGAGAAGCCCGAAATTTTTATTAACAGACCTAGATATTTATGATCTATAATAATTAATAATCCAAGAGTTTTCATGTATGGAATACCGGGTTACGTTGAGATCTCGGAAAAGTTTTATAATGACAACGATGTGGGACACATAAACTGACAACAAACGTCCGTTAATCGTCGGTTAAATGACACCCCGAGTGTAGGCGATCGTTATCTTAACAGTGGCGGATCTACGGCGATCAGGACTCGCACCTTTCAGAGGGTCAGAACCTCACACCCATCTCTAGTAGGGATCCTCCATCTTTAAATGCAATATATCATCTGCCGACATAATAACTAGTAATATTACTGCGAATTTGTCATTCTTAAATAGCCACACATAAGTATTGTGTAATGTGTGTCTGATAGCATTATTATTTAACACATATTTTACTTAGTATAAAATGAAGTTTATTTGTGATTTTTCTATTAAATAATAACTTAGTAAGTACCATGTTTGACAATCAAATAATTTCGCTCCAAAACTCGCCACACTGGGTTGAAAAACTTTCTTGTTTGAAAACATTTGGTGAGCTTTCTGAACACGTGGTCACTTGACTTGATGCTATGGTTAATACACATGTTTGTCGGAGGTTAATGAAAGTCTTTGGAATTAGGAGAGTAACATCACTATTACAACTCATGGTAGGAAAAGTAGTCTGCAAAGTTTTGGAGTTATTGTTGGCTTCACAATATTAAAGAATAGTTTGGATTATTTGAAAAGTTTGTCAGCTAAACTACCAAGAAGAAATATTGACGTCTTTGAGGCATACACAATAATTGACAATATCAAATCAGAGATTCAATGTTTGAAGGATGACATTGCTGTAGAATTCCAGAGTTGGTACGACGAAGCAAAGCAGCTTGCTTCATATATAGATACTGAAGAGGGAATGCCAAGACTTCAATGTAATAGGTCGAATGTAACTGCTGACACACCTCTTCTTTATTAAAAGAGATACATTCACATTCCTTTTATTTATATCTTACTGCAACAGTTGCAGAACCATTTCTCTGCAGATAACAACGGCCAGTGAGTGCTTTGCTGAGTCTAATACCATCTTTGATTGTCAAACTAGGGATGCCTCCCCCAGAGTAATTTGAATCATGACATGACGACCTGCTAGCTCCGGGGTCATTAGATAATGAGATATCCAGATGGTTCAATATGTGGTCCAGGCAGTCTGCAGATCCAGATTCCTTTCCGAACATTATAATTTTACTGATATTAGAATGTACTCTGCCTGTCACATCTGCGGAAGTAGAGCGTAGTTTCTCTCTGTTGAGGCTAATCAAAAGCCACTTGAGGAGCTGGATCGCTAACACAAGGTTTTCTGTCTTAACATTAATGAAACTACATTACAGCAAACATATCGATTCCAAAGAAATTGCAGATAGGTTAATTAAAGAACACCGTGGACATTTTTTCAAGGCCAGCCTTTTTGACTAACTGATGTTGATTTACATGAGGTAATAAATATTTTAAACATCAATGTTTCTTTCTCTTAAGTATGCACCTTGAAATAAATGGTCAGTGTGCTTATTGGATATTTTAGTGATATAATGCACAGTATGTCACATTATGACACCTCTTATACACCTCTAATCACTTGGAAAAAGTCGGATTTTGTAGTATTTCAAAAGAGATCTAAGCATTATCTGATTTCCATTTTTCTTCCTCAGATAAAGTGGGAGACCCCCTCCCTTACCTACCCCTCCTCAGTACTTTGTGCCTCGCATAATGACTTCTCTGTTTTTTTAAACCCCCCCCCCCCTACAAAAAAAACATCCTGGATCCGACCCTGTTTAATGTCGAGTCGTGGTGGCGCAGTTAGTTAGAGCGTAGGACTCGTAACCGAAGGGTTCTGGTTCGAGGCTCTGGGAAACGCAATGCCGTCATGTGGTTACTGATTCACTAAGCCATAAATGATAACCCGACAGTACGTGATAACTTATGTGGTTGAGTGACACTTTGCGTCTATAATGGCGGCATGCGTTTATGCTCCCTTGGGAGTTGAGGGTGCACTGGATTGAAACAGGTCTGAGTTAGGGATAATAATACTGTAAAACGCCTTAGAGCGGCTATCTAGCTGAATAGGGCGCTATATAAATGTCACATATTATTATTATTAATCATCGCATTGTTCTTAATCAAGACGCTGTCTGTGTCCTAGCAACTGACCATTCGTAGACGAAATCTCAAAATGACTCTTTCCAGTTACATGAGATCATTCATGTCCGTTACAGGTAAATAATTTAATGTGTTATTGTGACCCATCGGCCGCAACGGATTGTAAAGTTGCCCGAAATCCAGAAAATCACCGTGGCCGTGCACTTCGTTTTCAAATAATGAAGATTTCGATGACTCCTATGTAAAACAATATATCATACATTACGCTAAATGTAGGTATAGTTAATTTGTAGAAAGGTATATGTGAGGGGTATATACGGTTAATAAATTATGGCCTGTGATAACTTTAAAAGTTTATAATGATGGAAAGGAATCGATTATTTAATAGAATGCTGCTTTCTGTTTACTTAATAATCCACGTAATTACTTCATTTATCGTAACTTTACCATAAGATGTTATATATATATATATATATATATATATATATATATATATATATATATATATATATATATATATATATATATAAGCACTACCCATATCTAAGTCACAGATTCTGCTTAAAATTTATGTAATCTCCGAATATGCATTTTGTTTCAGAGTTGCAATTTAGCTTACTGCTATTTAAATGGAATCGGACTGGAATGAAGCTGCTAAAAGAAGAATCTGAGTTCGATGAGTACCTGATGAATGTCCGACAAGGACTTCCATTTCTGAAGTTCTGCCATCTCTTTGGTCCAAACCGAAACGATTATCTTGAACCGGCATGACTATTTGATGCCATTTGATGCCAGATGAGGATCCTCATGTGTATTCCCAGAAACTATGAGGAGCACAAGAAAAACCAGTTAAATAAGAGCAGTTCTAACAGTCTGTTGAAGACAGTCCCATACATATTATTACGTTGACATTATATACTCACAGAAACAATACATTTTCCAAATAATCAAATACCTGGACAACTTATTTTTCTCAAAAACGTTATTAGACTAATTAATCTGTTTTTTAAATTTGACTGTGATTTTACTTAACTTAAATTCCCTTTGCAGTGGAGCATAATGTTTATATGTTGGTTCAAAATGAACCAACGAAATATTCATTACCGAGTTGAGTGAAAATATGCCATATTAATTAATTACTGTAAATCAGTGCAATTTGGTTATGTTGAAGAACTGCACTTTTTGTTATAAAGGTAAATAAACTATTCTCTATTTTCAACCATACAATATTTAATAACTATAACTATTCTATCATTAACTCCTGTTGTACTGAGAAAAGATTATAGCACTTAATATAAACATTCAATTATCTATTTTAACATACACCAGTCTCTCTCTCTCTCTCTCTCTCTCTCTCTGTGGGGGGGGGTTATAAAATAATTTCCACTTCTATTCTGAATATATTATATAAAATACTTCCAGCCAGGAGGCCAACAAATGATCCTTCTTTAAGCTATGATAAACGATTTAACTCATAATAAGAATCAGAACTAGATCATGCACTAAGTATTCATCGTTACGTTATGATATTAATAATTATCAATTAAGTACCACTACATTATGATATTAAGGTGATTTGAAATCTCGAGACGACTCACAGAATGATGATATTTAATGCTTATTTATTGCTAATTATAACTGTTTATGAGGGTTATTAGAATAGCAGCTATAGAAAGTAAATTTGCAGTTAATTACTAGCCAAAAAAAAACTTTTCACACCACAGACAATAAAATTAAATATGGGACACATAAAACTTGATAATATATAACAATCCAATGTCTGTGAGTGACAGAAAGGAGTGTCCATCTGTTTCACACACACACACACACACAGAGAGAGAGGGGGGACCAACAGATTGTGTCTGTTTATATTCGTGCTTAACCTGTTAACTGTGTGTAGAAATTACAGTTGAAAGCTATTTTTATAACTTATGGGAAACATAAGACAGATAATGATGCATCGAGGCTACTTTTTTCCCGTTCTTACCGAACAACGCTGCATTTAAAAAATCATCCATTTGTCTCACAAAAAAAATCGCGACCATTCTCAAATACCTCCGCCATTGTCGCAGTCAGGAGGAAAATGAGTCACCGAGACCCCGAAACGTCGTGAGAAACCCTCGTCCCTTTCTAATGATCAGAGTGGACTCGTCCAGCGGCCAACTTTCAAACTCTAGTACTTCATGGACCAGTCGGTTGTGGGGGAGTATGGGTTGGTGAGCCCAGCCGGAGAAACTTGTTAGGTGTGAGCACAGAGAGGTTTTGCTTCTCGCTGACGATAGGCGGAAGAACTGATCGTCTGCTGTAGTCAGCGCAATCTTTGAATATCTGTCTATCTGTATATACATATATCTGGGATATAAGCGGCCATTGTTTGAAGGACGCACGATGAACGCGGTTATCCTGTTCACGCTGCTCGCCAGCTTTCTTCTGGCGTCCGAAGCACGGATCGACAACAAATTCGCCGTCGTACATCACAAGAGACAGCAACAGCAGTTACAGGGTAGATGGCCCACGCGTCCCGATCCCGTCGTCGATTTGAGCGAGGATCCGGAAGGCGGTAACGAGGTCGAGGTCGACTTTGTTAAGGTCAAAGGTCACCGGAACCGAGCGGCCGGACGGGGTCAGCAGAATGGCTTCCGTGTCGACGAGGAGAAGGCCTACGCTGAAAAGGGTCACCATGGAAACGTACATCATGGGCGACAAAACAAGCAGAACGGAGAAGGGTCGAAAAAAGATGGTGCCACGAAATGGAAGGGCTACACGTCAGTGGTAAGTGTACACTGGAATGGAACATCATGACTCGAGAAATAGTAAAAATTAATTAATATTACTTACTAGATCTAATTAATTGGATAACAATACACTTAGATCTATCTTTTGGCACTGACTATGGATGGTCCACTGGTTAGAATAGTGTACTAAAAACTACTATAAGTATAACAGGAAGAGTTCCTAGTTTGAATCCACCCACAGACTGGTGACCGGGCCAGAGAACATATATATATATATATATATTATATAAGTTCTCTGGCCGAGTCATAAACATTTATACCTAGAAGTACGTGTACTCTGCTAAATGTGGTGATGGCATGGCATTATACAAGTGCACACACCATGCCATGATCGTAGACAATATATAGTAATGTAAATGTGGCTATTTTACGGCCACTTTTGTGCACTTGCCGACACGGTAGACTAATTGGCCCGAGCAAAGTCGAAAAGGAAAAAGGTTTCAGAAATAGCCTGATGGGGTTTGAACCTAGATGCTGGAGGTCTGTGACCAACTTTGCTACCAATTAGGTGATAGACAAAGTCTACAATATGTATATAAAGACCGTAGAATGTCGTCACCATAGCATTTCAATCTCTGAGCTGTTGTTTTTAAAGCCAGACAAGATACTTCTGCCAAAACTATTGAGAATTGGCTCATTTCAGGTTTAAGGACTTGTTCTTTGTAGATATAACAACAGGGTGACCAATTTATTTACATTTAAAAGAAATCTGATTGTTTTATTTAAACCCAAAAATCGGATTTTTAAAATACAAATATATATATATAATTCTCAAACTGTCATATAATCTTCGACTCATCTAAATAACAACAAACAAGGATTTCCCAATATCATCTCAAATCTAGACTTGAGGAAATTGTCACTAATCATTATGACTTGTTACATAAATGCTTTACTCACTAATCCTCTAAATGGATAGAAAAGATATGACTTTATGTTTCAGATCATCCAGTTTTAATTTTCTGTTGTATTGATATCCCAATCATAGAGTTAGAAATAGGTGTTGAAATGTAACTACTATTCAATTATAGGGGGGTGCCTCCGTGGTCTAGCGATAGATATATTTGACTTGCTGTGATATTGTACTTACCAGGAAGACATTATGTAGAAGAGAAATCCTTAGAATAGAATTGATCTGGATGGAAATAGTGAAATCCCCGGGGGGAGGGGGGGGGTATATATTTGACTTTCTGTGATATTGTACGTACCAGGAAGACATTATGTAGAGGAGAAATCCTTAGAATAGAATTGATCTGGATGGAAATAGTGAAATCCCCGGGGGAGAGGGGGTATATTTGACTTGTTGTGATATTGTATGTACCAGGAAGACATTATGTAGAGGAGAAATCCTTAGAATAGAATTGACCGAAGTCAAAATTCTTAAGAGCCACAGTGCTAGATTAAGACAAACAAACTGTGACTACCACATAAATAATGTATTTTTTTATGTTGTTACAGATATAATTAGAATCATTACATTTGCACTTCAATCAATTTACAGCTCTTCAGAAGCCGTTGATAAATCGGTTTATCCCGTTAATGGTTATTACAGAGGGCAAGGCATCTGCTCTGTGATGTTAACACAAATCACGTTAATTAACCGAGTATTTATAATCTTTCCTTCAGATCCGTTGCCAGCTGCAGGCTACAGGCATAGTTATAACTCAGAGCAGTCGGCCTTGTTAGGCCTTTTCTTTCACAAACCCAACACGAGGGGTTCCGTTTTTGTTTGAGGCCGCTGCGCGTTTTGGGCTCGACCCGGTTATTCAGAGAGATTGCTCGCCGGTCTACCGTAGCCTGGCTTCGCAATTATCCGAGTAAGCCATATCAGGAGCGTTATCTAAACTGGTTTCTGGTATCTGATGACCTCTCCAGTGACCGACGACCCCTGAGGGATGTGGCACCGACCCGGTCTGCGGGTCTCCGTTAACGGAATGCGTATCAGACAGAGATCAAGAACGGTTTGTTCTAGACATCAGATTGACAGTTGCCGAAGGCTTTGTTAACATTCATGATGATGTCTGCACTAATTTCTAATAGCAACTGTTCGCAATGGAAACGGCTGCTATGTAGAATGGTCTAGCGTTAAGCATATAGTATAAGCATAAAATATATCCCTGTATATTATACGGTTGTAGGATGTTTTGGCCACGGACGTTTCGCCCACGACCATCCACCCCTGGACGTTTTGGCCACGGAAAATATTTAGTGTGGACGTTTTGCCTATATCATATTTTTGTAAATGTACATACTATGATTTAATGTGGAATTTAGGTGGAATATCCAATGACCATACTTTGAACAGCGTACACACATCGTTTACAGTGGAAGCTTCTAGAGGTAGCTAGCCAGGTGAATTTCTGATGACAAAACACTTGAAATGGTCACTGTCTGTCTATTTACTGGATGTAGGTCACTGCTAATATTATCTGGCTACAGTGAGTCTCACTGGAACAGATTTCTAATGGCAGCTATGCCCAAGGCATTTCTAATGGTCACCAAATGCTGGCAAACATAATTACAGCTACGCATTCCAAAGAGTAGAAAGTAGTGTCTCTCAGAAATTGTTTGCACTTCATCATGTGGGAGCATTTCTCAACAAATGACATTAATAATGTGATGCTGTTTGTGGCTTTATTACATTATGTAATTCGGTTGCGGCTTTCCCTGCGGTCGTATTTTCGATGATGTTTCATTTTGTGGACTTTTTGTGTTATATCCCATTAAGTAACCGAGTTCACCTGGGCCGCCACTCCGCTGTTACTGGCCTAGCATAAGTTTGTTCCTTGTATAAAATAGTGCGACCCATCGCGAGGGTCGTGTATGTATACTGAGATTGTCATTGTGTGTGGCAGAAAGTCAATAACATGCTGATGTCAGTTTGTGCTCTGAATTGACAGTATGTGACGGAGATAAAATGGGTAGATGGCGATATTGTAACTAACATGGACACGGACTGACGCGAGGACATAGACACAACGTTGGTGGGTTGGTGATACGGGGAGGGGGGGGGGGGTAGAGATAAGGATGGTAACTGGGATGGGGATGTTGACAGTTTGACGCAGTGATGTGGTAATATAGACACAGACTAGATACGGACCAACACGGGAATGATGATATGGGGGGGGGGGATCATGGAAAAACATGAATACAGCGAGTCACAGGCAGCCACATGGATAATATTGAGACAGGCATATAGACATAAACACCTTGAGATAAACAGCGATATAGTCATAAACTGGCATAAAAATGGAGGAATGCACACACACACACACACACACACACACACACACACACACACACACACACACACACACACACACACATGTCTGTATAGTAAAAAATATGTGCACATTCAAATGAACTCGTAGTCATAATAAACAATCTTTCTGTTATCTTGATCCAGGTTTTCATCAATGAGTATTAAAAATAATGATGTAAATTGTATTACATCATAGAAGAGAAGCTCCACAACTGCGAGAGTTCTGGATATATGTTAAACTGTATAAGAAACGGTCTAGATTTCAGTTTGTGACTTGTGTCATAATAAGCCAACTGCTCTATTTTCATGCCCCTTCCAAGATTAATACTATCTTAGCTCATAGTATTGGAAGGGTTGTCCTTCCCCATTCGTGACTGAGCAAATTAAAAGATGTTGCCCGTTCACTGAATTATACATTAAAATAGGGGATGTTAAAGGCCCTCTTGAGATTTATAACATTCCATCAGTGACCACTCTCGGAGTACTTCCGTTCAATCATTTGCTGTAGCCCACTTCTGTCAGAGCTGATTTAGTGAGAGTACTATACTATGGATTTCGGTACATATTTCACAACAAAAATGTTTTGCCTCAATGTGATCAGAGCATCCCAGTTTGGCTGATGTGGAAACTTTAATTTTTATAATTAAATTGAAGACAACATGACAGTAATTGTTGTATGTATCCTAGAAAATCAAACTCTGAACTGTGTATGAACCATTAAAGCAATTCTTTTGTGGTAGTAATATAATAATAATAATATTTTATATAGCACCTTATTCGACTTTAATTGCTCTCAGGCGCTTTAGATTTTAATCATGATTAAAACATATTCTGAACTCATATAGATCAAATACATTTCATACATAATAAACTAGTTTAAAATGATAAGTACGCCAATTTAAATAAATGTGTTTTAAGAACCTTAGAACAAATGTCTTTACTTGCTAGGAGTTTAATGTGGTTTGGCAACTCGTTCTTACAGACTGGGAGCTGATGCTCGGAAGGATTTCTCTCCGTACATTGCTCTATGTTTTTTTTTTAGCCTTAGAAGTGAATAGGACTCAGATGGGAGCATTATCACTGGTATTTATTTTTCGATCAGATCACTTAGATACAGTGTTGCTGTTCCACTCAATACATTGAATGTATGAAACAAGATCTTGTACTGTGATCTGAAATGTACAGGAAGCCAGTGCAGCTGGAACAAAACTGCAGTTTTTTAAACTAATCTAATAGCTATGACCTTTGTTGGGATTATTAGTCACTCTAGTACTTATATTATAGCCCGCAAGTTATACATAAAATACGTGTTTTTGTGGGTAGAAATGTCGTACCAAGTTCGTGTCTACACAGATCGAGTTGGCCACCTTGTAGCTTTAATGCAGCATAAATGCACACTTGCTCAGTGTTTGCACGCAGAGAGTGGTGATGTTACTCACATAACTCAGCAAAGATGCACACACATATATTGATGACGTCAGTATACAACTCTCTCCGCAGAACTTGGCGAGTGAAAAGCGATAGAACTGAATATTCATGAGGATGGCTTATGTGGGTCGCGATTGCTGCTCGGGATCTGAATTTCCGTGTTCCCACAATTAAAATATCCATGTATTGTAATATCTCTAGCACTTGCTAAAATCACACTTTTGATAAACTTAACATATAAAATGACTAGAATTAATATAATTTAATTAAAGTATTATATTTATTTGGAGTAAATTTACAAATAATTGCTTTAATCATTTGTTTTGTAGAAGTCCTGGCCTAGCTATGCCTAAAAGTGTGTTTCTTGTTTTATTTCACTTCATTGGAGATTTAATTGACCTATCATGTGCATAGAAGTGCCTGTAAACCAACAACATTTCACATTACATGCTTCAATAAGAGCATGTGATTAAATAAATATCTTTCAAATTTGCAATAATATATATATATATATATATATATGTATGTGTGTGTGTGAGAGAGAGAGAGAGACCTTTATATGGTGTTTTTGTTTAAACAGCAGCCAGAGAGCAATTAACAGCAAAAACAGTTTAATTCTATGGAGATACTAACAACACACACACACACACATATATATATATATAGAAAGAGAGAGAGAGAGAGAGTCAAAAACATATAACTGAACCCTTTTAATGCCTGTTCATCAGTTACTATAAGTCCTGGATATATTTGTACTGCCTTCCATTCATGGCGAAAAATAATCAACGTTTCCTTCCCGTTTCAGTCTAGTTTTCCTTATATTATTACCTATATAAAATATGTTTCAGAAGGAAGGAAAAGAAACCACAGATAGAAAGACCTGGAAGAAAATCAACAGCCACAAACAGAAAGGTATGTGGTTAATTAGCGGGATGAAATAGCCCAGTTTATATTGAGATGTACCATAAACGAGCTGAGGTAGTTAGGATTTCCGGGAATTTTACAGTCACGAAATGCTGACGGTGAGTCATTCCATAGTCAGTGAGAAGTTTATGAGCTATCATATGGCATTTTGCGTTATCAGTGGGGCAAATTTTTTATGAAAGAATTTTCAGTTACTCTGTGTATGTGTGTATGCGCGATCGCGCGAGTTTTCCGGACGCATTACTAATACAGCACTTCGCCAGTAATGAACCACCAGAGAGCTATGTAATGATTCCAGAACGACTTGACAACAACAAAACTGCCAGCATCCGCGTTAATGTCGGAGTTAGTAATATTTTTAATCTCTGATCTCTCCAGAGGCTTAATGCAATGACTGGTCTATGGTCGTTTCGCTTTACTGGCTGGATATTGCGCATCGAACTCGTTAATTTTCTTACCCGAACGCCTCCCACCGCTACCCGAGCTGGTGAACAATAGACCACAGATCATCGGGGTTCGACTGATGCTTCCCAGTTGTGTAATCACACAACACCGACCGAGAGAAGGTGCTCCTACGATGGGCAGTAATCAAGAGCAAACCTGGGGCTTTTCGAGGCCGTTTCGTCTCCTCTGTGGATCCTGAAGCCTCGTGTCCGCCGGCCACACTACCTCCAATCGGGCGGCCCAACCGCCGTATTAATGCGCAACCTAGCCGATGGGTGGCAAAGATCTGTCCGGATGAATGTGGCTTTGTAACCGGCAGCCCGCTTCATAATGCCGATATTGATTGGAAGGATTGCCGATACGTGTCGCTTTATGTCCAAGAATCCGCTCCTGCCCGCGGCAAATGGACTGCGGCATCTTGGATGGCCCCGGCTGTCGCGCTCGTGGTTCGGTGATGTTGATGATGATGACCGTTCTGTTCCTGAGGAGGGCGGGGGGTGGAAGGGCGTCCCAGATCAATTTTGTCGGTCACCCTTGTGCCACCGCGAAGATGGTATCTAGGTGAAGATAGTCCGAAGGCATGGGTTTGTTGTTTCCGTGATGCCATTATCGGAAGGATGGCACTAAAGAGCGCTACATAGGTCAAACGCCTAACGGTAATGTCGCGCTTTTATAGCACTAATTGTATGAAGCCGCTTACTTGGTGGTTATGGGCTTAGCGCCTTGCTGCTGATTTAATATATGGCACTCTACAGGAATGAAGACTTTAATTATTCCCGGAAGTCTTCATTATTGGGTAGAACAATATAAGCCCTGAAAGTATAGTAATTAATTTTAGTTCTGTTGAAGGGGGCTCCAGTAGTGCATGGGTTAGAACATTGCCCTTCAAATTTCCAGGTAGGGCCGCCTGCGTGGTCTTAATAGTAGCTCGTTGGACCACAGATCACTACCACCTGAGTTCGAATCTCGGCGTGGGCATATCTGAAGGGTGTTTCATCTTTGATTTCGTTTCATTACCTTTGGAGATCGCTTTGCCCATTTAGCCTACCATGCGCACAAAAGTGGTCGTAAAACATCAATCATCATCATCAAAATTCCAGGTTGTTCGTCAGATATTTCCTCAGAAGTTGCGTCTTGTTGTCCATATGTTCCAGGTGTGACCAACGCCGAGGCTGAAGAAACCTCTCACTATTTTTGTTGGTAACCAGATGTAGCCCGTGTTCAGTAGTGGAAAGCTTTAAAATTAATTCGGGCTACCAAATTTGACACTGACAAGTTCTTCTGGGACGAGAGCGGATTAGAAGAAAACAACTTGATGGATCTACCTGCTCGATTCTAGCTCGTCGCTATTACATCCTTCTAATTAGTTCAAACCCATAGCTAGTTCCACGCTTGTGGCTGCAGTAGGCTAATGACTATTGTATAATACAAACCGTTCAGAGTTCAAAGACGTGACCACTCTAAATTAGTGAGTGTTCCAAGCTATTGACAACTGCGAGTTTGTGACAATTCGAAAGTGGTAAATAAATATTGACCTTCGTCTTAGAAATAATTCTCAAAACTATTTTAATTGTTAGTTTGAGATAATAAGAAGTCTCTCGTAGTTTTCTCTTTTTGACAGATGATACTTGACAAGTGCCCGTGTTAAATTATAACCGGCCCACCTTTTTAAAACCTATGGGAGAGCGTCCCGACATTGGCTAACTCCAAGCAGCAACGCTGTAAATTGCGATCAGCTTGTTGTCATTTGACGACGAATAGAACACATTGCAGCTCCTGCGGGAAATAGAGGCTCGATTCTATCCATGCCAGATGTACTGTTGTGATGGGGGTTATAAACACTAGACGGTGACAGTGGGCTATAATTGGTTGTGTCAATAATAGCTCAGATGATAAACTTCACAGAATCCGGGCTACGGCCTGATTAATGTTTACAGAATACAGTTCCATCTATGATGTGTGTAATCAATCAGTTGTTGCTGTCCGGGTTGATGACAAACTTGACTGAGAGGGGTGTGTGTGTGGGGGGGGGGGGACGCCTGCCCCGTGTATTAAGTGTGCCAGAGCTATATCACTGGTAGCTGTAATGTAGATCCTTGTATAAATTTAGGCGCATCTAGAGTGAGTTATAACATAGCGGATAGCTATTCTCTAGTACCTTTGAAATGTTCCAAGAAATATTCGGTGCAGGGCAATTCTGACTGTATATTGGAACCCGAAGGCTTCCCCCGCAGACACACCTACTGATAGAGAAAACACATGTTTTCTTTGTTTACTATACTGTAAGGTATGGTCGGTTGCTATTTTAGTATACCACCACCATCATCATCATCATCTTCCAAGATGTTATGTAATTTTTAAATTGTGAGCATCTATCAGTGTTATATCCAACATGGGGAATTATTAATTTTAACAGAATTCTCTCTCTGGAAGCTGATTCACTGCCGTAAATACCCCCCCCCCATCTCTCTCTCTCTCTCTCTCTCTCTCTCTCTCTCTCTCTCTATCTATCTATCTATCTTATCTATCTCTTTCTCTCTGAAGTCAAACTGGTCTCATTTGAGCTGCATACAATGCAGATGACGGTTTCCGTTTCAGTACCAATGCTGGGGAGTGATGTATTCGGAGGGGGAGATCGGAGGAAGAGATGGCTTGACAAAGCACCGCATTAACGTCAGAAAACGGTAGCCAGTTAACGACGTTATTCGTTTTAACTTCGGCAGGCCGGCCGCGGCTTCTTTAGAGAGCCAGACCTAAAGACAATTGTGAAATAAAGAAACCGCCTTCTGTCTCGTTACCAGACAGTAATTGAATGTATGGCTGTCTCTGTTAGATCGGAAATAATGCATTCCCTCTTCTTCGTTTTCTAGTCGGTATTTGGAAACGGGTTCCCTTCCCCAAATGTGGACTGGCGCGATTGTGTTGGGTCTTAAATGTGGAAAAAACAGTCTTTTGGTTATCACTCGAATTTAAAACACCGCAAGTGGTGATGATTGATGCTTTACGACCACTTTTGTGCACATGGTAGGCTAAATGGGCCGAGCGACCTCCAAAGGTAATGAAGCGAAGTCGAAAATGAAACAACCTTCAGATATGCCCACGCCGAGATTCGAACTCAGGCGGTAGTGATACGTGGTCCAACGCGCTACCAACTAGACCCCTTAAAACACCGCAAACATCTGTCAGTATGTGGTGTGTCGATCTCGTTCGGCGTAGTTCACCAGGGAACCAGTTGGCCGGCAATCCGGTTATTTCTGGCATCCTTGTTTATCGTCCTTGAGTCCTGTGATTGGCGCTGAAGTCCGGGGTCTGTCTTCTACAGAAAATCACTTAACTCGCT
>JAODUP010000165.1:377500-692500 GCA_025642065.1 Paralvinella palmiformis
CTGTAGAGGGGGGTTCCACTCGGATCAAATAGCTGTGTAAGCCGTGGAAGCTGAACACCGCCGAGTGCATGCAGTTTTCTGTAAAAACCTAATCCCAGCATGTTAGAACAATTAAAATATATTATCCAATCAGAAGACAGCATTAACTCGATATTCAGTGCAGAGTTCCAACGACGTCGCTAGGTTACCGTTTAGAGTTTATTAACGTAAAACTAATCACAGATGATATATCACGTGGTTGTACTTAATTAACTCTTCTCTGATCATTATTCACCATTTACTGTATTAATATAATGTTGATCAGCTGTGTTACGGTGACAATTACTGTTGTTTTCCTGTCACATGACACAACCTACACGTAACAATTTGTTTTGTCACAGGAGGATGCTAGTACAGGACGATGTAAGAAACAGCGGTAACCACAGATAGAAACCAGATTATATCAATGGTCACTTGTACTATTGATGTACACGTTTTAAAGATATAGTCCTATTGTCTTACGTCATAAATATTATCATATATTGTATATACAGGGCTCCCACACGTCTTGGAAAACCTGGAAAATAACAAATTAATTTTGCAGTTCCTGGAAATATATTTCAGTTTTACAGAATCAGGAAATATCCTGGATAGGTGATGGACAAAATATCCCCATAGAACAAAAAAGGCCCCTGAATAAATATTATGCCTGTAGAAGAAAACTTCAATTGTAGAAGAAAAAGAGTACTAATATATAGTCTTGATATCACATGTAAGTTAAAATTTAAATATAAATGGGTGGATCAAACAGCTAGAAGGGGTGAGGAGGAGGCTGTATAATAAAATGTCGATAATCGATCGTACATTGAATAAATATGGTATGCTTTTTTCACTCTTGATTTATTACCTTTAAGTCTTGTATACTTTGTCCTGAAAATGGTAATTTTGTCCCGGAAATGTCCTGGAAAATAATATTTCCTTGGCTGTGGGAACCATGATATAGTCTTCAGTTGTTCACTGTTTTGGCACATTGATCTGTCTAAGTTTTCACCGAGATTTACTGAGGTTTGTTATATATATACTTATGGCTGTATTATGGAATTTCCTCTGTTGGCTGATCAAGAGGTCAGTGATGGTCGATCTGCCTTGGAAACGGGTGAACTTCAGAGAAAGAACTGTACCTTAGGATTATCCTTAAAATTCGAGGCTAAGGATTTGGAGATTATATAGAGATTAGTTTTATCATTTGGTGCCAGGTTGTTTGGGGTATTGATAAATTACCGAGAAACTGCTCCAAGGATCGTTTCTTCAGACTTCCGATACAGTCCGTGTCTGGAGAGTTATCATGATTTTATATCTTCATTAATATATGAGCAATATTGGGCGATATCACGTCTGTATTATTTCTACCTGAGATAACTAGTAGCTATGTATCAATATGAGAGTGATTTTGACAATATTTATAGTGATACAGCGTTCTCGTTGGTGTAATGACAGCGATGTGAAGGCGTTTTATATATATATATATATATATATATATATATATATATATATATATATATTATTTTTGTTTTCTAAGTGTAGCAAACAGTTTACCAGAATATATTCAACATTAGAACTATAAGAAGATATCGGTATGACTAGGGCCCATAAGAATATATTTATATCCTGCATAAATGGCTACAGATTTAAGATGTATGTTAACCTGATTTGTTCCTTTAATGGACATCCTTTGGGATTTCCTCAGTTGTAGTTTAACCCACAGGTACTCTTTGATGGCAGATTCTGACCCGTATTAATTAATGGGATTATTGACGGGGACGTTTTAGTGGTCTTAAGCAGGTTGTTGAGAGGACAGGTTTCGGTGGTGATATTACTATTCATGGTTACATGATACATCGGTATAGATTATCTGTTATCTCAGAAAGAACCAGATTAGTTAGTCATTTCGTACTGATTTCACAATGATGTCTGTATTTATTTGCTCGTCTATTTGTGTGTACACGATGTACTGTGAAGATAGATCGAGACTTGGTTACTGTAGAGTATAATCATATTTGGTGACAAATATCGAGGTGGCAATTTGCCAAATAAAGCAGTCACACTAGCGAGATTTTATCCAAGTCAATGTGCATACCATTAAATTAACGAGTCACTTTTGGGGATTGGTTCGGTGAATTGACCTGCCGGGATTACAGGGTTGAGTTATAGCATTCTCGATGCAATCACAGCATCAGCCCGTCATCGTTGTTAGATCCGTCGTCTGGCTGTTTGTTACGCAGAGATGAGCCTAGTCGGATGATAGGTTATAGCAGCATATTACATTATACTACCTCCGTAAGTAATAACACATCGATGTGTGAAATTTTCTCTCGCCTTTTTGGACTCAAACGTCGTTTATGTTACGCGTCCAGTAATGGGATGTGTTTAATTGAAGATTGTCGGGGGGGGGGGGGCGGATGTCGGCGCTTACGTCATCACTGTTGGCCACCACTGGCTGATGGAGCGAAGATGTAATTAATCCAATCATATCGCCGAGTTTTCCACGCTTTACTTATGTTTCGTCTTGTTGGCTTATTTTTCTATCTCGCTGTTATTTCCTTGATATTTTTCCCCCTTCAGATTCCAAACAGTGTAGTCAGGTGAAGTGTAAGAGAAAACACGTTTGTCTCATTAATGGAGATACAGGTGTGGCTGAGTGCGTTCCTAAGAGGATACTACGTCAGAGGTAAATAGTAATGACTATCAGAGCAGACAACTGTTTCATCTAACTCGGTATATATTGTTATATTATATCAAAAAGTAGAAAATGGTTATCGGGCTAGTTAAAATTGCACCGATGTATAACTTTTGACATGTTTCAAACGATCTGGATTTTTTTCTTGGTTCAGAGGAAGGACGTTTCACCTGTGTGGATTTTTGTCCTTGTTGCACCTTTTTTTTAATGAGTTACTCGGGTGCAGACGAAGAGTGGTTTTCGGAGTTCTTTAAACTCACTCACCACCATTAATGTTGAAGGATGCTAGGTCTGTCTGTTATCTTATGCTCGCAGTTGAAGATACACTGTTGTCATGTTTGTTCGATGTTTATGCAGGATGAGCCAGGTACTTAGAAGTTACCTGTATATATTACCCGTATATACTGTGTGTGTTTTTGTGGGGTGAAGTATTGTGAAGTGATCGTACTTTTCGTTTCCACAATGTAGACCCAGTCCTTTTCTAGTTGAAATATATAATAGTCAATGGAGCACACAAATAAACCACCTTTAAAAGGAATAGTGATAACTTTAAATAAATTGATTGTGGTTAAAAAAAGGCTCCGAGGACTACTTATGGCAAATTATTTATCATAAATAATAATAATCATTTAAATCCCTTCTAGGATTTTTACAGACATATTATTTGAGGTATTATTATATTACATATTATTTGTACATCGGCTTTGAATGGCTCCTGCTAGTAAGGGCGCTTTATTAAATATACATTATTATTATTATTATTATTATTATTATTATTAACTAATTTTTGGAATGTATTGCTGACAGTTCTGACACTGATAGCTCTGAAAATATGTCCACCACTGACAAAATTCTGCCACTCAGTTGCGTTTTGATCAAAAGAAATTCGTTGGTGTCGTAATGCTTGAATAAATCTATCTGAAATCGTAATTCGGTTCAATAGGTAAACATTAGTTTTCAGTACGGTCTGTCCATCTGTCAAAGAGGATAAATATAGACTACCTTTATGTAAGCGGGTACTCGTCCTTCAACTCCACGGCCAGGTGATTCCACGAATTTTATATGTAGCCCGGTGATAATCCATATCATGTTCAAGATATTATTATGCTATAGATTGCTTGCGCGGTGTCGGTTTTCACTTCATTACATCGTATTCAATTACAGTTGATTGGTATTCGGTTAGATTGCACTTGATTGAATTGGGTATTTTTTCTTCTTCTTTCTCGATTCTTGGAACTCTGCAGTCGGAAGTTTGAAAGATCAGAGAAAGGCCTGACGGGAAAGAAAAAGGTAGGTAATGCGATTAAGTGTATTATTCTTTCTTGACAAATCCATTGTTTGGTACGAGTGAGGAGCATCCTTGCTGTCCTTCCTGTGTATCTAGTTGCATTAATTATGAAGGCATTTACTCGCCATCTTATAAATACTGACACACTTTATTATACAATGCTTTAGTTGTTTTTTGGGGGTTTTTTTTGGTTAAAAAAACCCCAATTTAGTTGTGATAAAGTACTTGATATGTTTTATCTCATTATGGCTACGTCACAATATCATGTTCGTGTTTATTGCTTCCTGGTGCCATTGTTTATATCTTGTATAATAATGGGGCCCATCTCAGCTTCTGTGTAATACTTTTTTTAATGTGTATTATTAGCAATAATTCATCTGAGTCCAATGAGATAATTATTTGTAAATGAACGCACTGTACTGTATCAATATAGTATTATCACGTGATTTTATGTCTTCTTTGAAGCTGTGAGAGAAAAACATTTCTTGTCCATATAGAATGTGTTTCGTCCTTAGTCACGTTTTGGATATGATGTTTCTTGTTGTTTGACACCAGGTTGTTTGTATTATGGTGTTTTAAATCTTTGATACTCTGTTCTGCTGTAATTGTGTTCCTGGCTTTTAATACCACGTTCAGATGTGATACTTACTATCCTTTAATGTTGTGTTGGGTATGCGAGATTGTGCTGCTAATTTTGTTGCTGTGTTTGGATGTCATGGTTCCTGGCCTTTGATAATGTGTTCAAGAAAAACTTGGGATATGATGTTTATTGGACTTTGACATTATTGGGTGGGATGTAATATATATTATATACTGTGACCTTCAATACTGTTTTTGGATATGATGTTTCTTGGCCTTAAAATGGCGTTGTACTAGGCTACGAACTATTCTAGCATTTGACAGTGTATTTAATACGGTGTCAAATACTAGAATAGTGTTTTGGGATAAAAAGTGATTTGGGCGTTGAAACTATTTCGGGGTAAGAAATGCCGCGATCTTTGCCACTGTATTGGGTTTAGAAGTGTTGCGGCCTTTGACACAGTTTACAGCTATAATGTACTGTGACCTCTGACCCTCTGTTCGGCAATGATATGCTGTGATCTTTGCCTTCCATTTCAACATATCACTCTGCTTCACATTGTTAGAGTAGATAATTCTATCTTAGATTTCATTTAGATGAGAGGATAGACCCAATCTTGACTGACCGTATCTGTTTGTCACAAGGCAGTGTGCTGGCCATTTGCCACAGATAGTGGAGATTATCTGTAAACAAAACAAACGAATAAGTGGGGGAAAAAAGAACTTTGGTTAATAGTTGGTGTTCAATATTTGTCATTTACAAATTTTTTGTTGATAGACTCTGCGGTCTATTCATTTTGCCGAGCTAGATAAAAACAGGTCTATACGTAAACATGCAATCAATGTGTATAATAACAATGATTTGATTTTGCATCTGCTGGTCATAAATTTGTAGAACTGTATCACAATTACCGCAGATGCTCAGCAGAGAGTGAGTGCAGTGGCCTGTTTTGAAACAATTTAGATGAAAGTTATCACATTTTAAAAGCTATTTTGCTCTTTATCCAGCATTAGTGGGTATTTCTTACTGTGCAGCTAGTAGCCCACTGCAGTTATGATTTTAATGTTATGACACTGAACCCCATGTTGCTTGCATCCATCTGTGGGATGTTTCATCCACTAATATAAGGCTGTGATCTGACCATTTCATTTCCACTCATTGAGCCATTCAAGCATATTTACTGAATGAGACTCTCAATGAAGGAAAATAAAGCAGTTATTCACTCATATGCCAATCCTCATTGGGAAATGAGGAACAGTACATGATCCTAGATCTGTATGAGATTTTGTAATTATTTAAGTAATCATCTAATATGACACAGGGATGAGAGTTTTCCGGTTTTTGCCGGATTTCCGTTTTTTCCATAGCTGAAAGTCATGTTTTTGGCAATGGGGAGTGGGTCAAAGTGGTGGTTTGAAGAAAATATCTCTTGCAGAACACATGTTTTATCCCCACTGAAGTAGTCTCATATTGTCTTAAAAATGCCCAAAACCCAATTGTGTAATCTGAGGCTGTTGTTATGTTATTAGTTGTTAACATTGTTAACAACAACACGTTTATATCTAATTCTAACATCTGCACTCTTCATCTGATATATATATATATATATATATATATATATATATAGAGAGAGAGAGAGAGAGAGAGAGTATCCTCAGACATTTGATTATGGTTGATTGATCTCTTCTGGATCTATACGGTCAGAAAGTATAGAGATTAGAGGATACCTCTAGAAATCTCCTAGTCACCAGAAACACATAACGAAAAGGTGACTATGACTGATGAGCAGCTTTACATGTTGGTGTGTGTGTGTGTGTGTGTGTGTATGTATGTATGTATGTATGTGTATGTGTGTCCGACGACTCTAGGTTTATGTTGGGCTAATGTCATCAGGTTCAATGACGTTAAGAGTCTGGTTAATTGAGTGAGCGCGACGCCGGGTTGACTTGTGGGCCCCTGGTGTCTGATTCTTTATTAGAACGTCTCCCAGTATTCACGGCAGATTGACAAACGACAAGTTTCCCTCAGATGTTCACCTCTCTATATATCAGCCGCTGCTGCCTCTAACTCTCTAACAGCGCTTCTGGTAGTACACTACTGCACTTTACACATCTACGAGGTTGTGGGGCAGAATGGCATTATTGCTTGTTTCTGTTGGCTGTTTCATCATCCAACAAAAGGCTCAGGGTTGTTTGGTTCACATTTCTAGGATCTACGAATACCTCCCATCTCCTCGTTTGGAGTTGATGGTCTCGGATGTGATTCGTTGCACAGACTGAACAAAGCACTCACCCACTCACTCACTCACTCACTCACTCACTCACTCACTCACTCACTCACTCACTCACTAGCTAACGGACTAACAAGCCGAAAACCTGATATGTTTAATTATTTTTCCTGATACCCCCGATGTTTTCCGCAGTATACACCGCCATTCACCAGCTATTAGTATTACTAATCTGTTTAAGTTTTATGCAATCAATCTACAGCACTCGATTTGGGCGTTCCGATGGCCCGCAGTAATTAGAGCGCTGCACTGCAAACCTTCAGCATCCATGTTCGAATCCGACTAGTGTCCGTTTTTGTAAGATAGGCTTCCCCAAGGTGTCGTCCCTCGGCCACATCTCCCCATGTTTGACCACCAGCGACAAAGATAAACAACTCAACTTCAGCTCTCCATTTGTACTCCCCTGACTAAACTAACCATTGTTTTAAATGTCAACATCATTTATCATTAGATGAGGTTTTTGGTGTCTGGACGTGGTTTTGTGTCGGTACATCATCGCTTAAAACCACAATATGCTGTAATGACGTCACAACAGCGCGATCTTTCTGGATAATTATTTTACATATTTTTATTTTATGTTAAAAAATATATATGATACTGATAGGATGTAATGCCCCGGCACCTGTTGTGTCACTGGCATTCTGTATAGTATAAAAGTGTCTTTAACATTGTCCACTACAAAGAAACGTCCGCATCGTGTAGTTATGCTGAATGATCGCCATCTGGTGTATTATGCCTTAACTAATGATTAATTATTTTGATCAATGTCAGGGCAGTGAAGAATCTCGGAGTGTAGTAGGTTTGACGTCCTACTGTCATAACACACACACACACAAACGACACGGAGGACGGTAAACAGACGAGAAGAAAATCATTAAGACAAATAATGTTTGCCACCTTATATCCTGCCGTGGTTAGCTGTCACAGTGTCAGGAACGTTTGTTACAGTTGCGTCTTGTTCGGTGGTAGCTTATAAGATATGTAAATTTGTTTACAGCATCATGCGGATTAATTAGATCCACTGTCTCTTTATATGTGTATGTATTGTGTGTGGGGGGGGGGGGAGGAGGGAGGGGACTTGGGTCCCAAGAGCAGTGTGTTTGACAGCCACGGTATAGGCGAATAATGGACCATTTTTAGATGTACAGCACACATCGGGCGTTTAGGTCTAGACGTTTGTTATAATTGTTATTGACGTTGTGTGTGCAATAATTGCACGGATGCAACTGAGAGAGTGATTTTTTAAAAATAATTTTAAAATAAAACTATCCCTACTCAGTTTAATATATTAAGGTGACGTCACATTTATCGGAGATGTGCGACGTTTCTGGCTAGCTGTAATGGGATGTTTCTGTACTTAATGCTTTCATCATAAAACACCAAATTCTACCCCATTTCCTTTGTGAGACCCGCATTTTACAGTTTTAAAGTAAACGTGCTCATATCGTATGTCTGGTAATGTTTAGAGACAAAATGAGCACTATTCTGATGTGGATTTATCTCTTGGATTTTAAAGTTTTTATCACAAAATGCAACCTAATTTATAATAATAATAATAGTAATAATGTATATTTAATAAAGCGTTTTTACTAGCAGGAGCCATTCAAAGGCGCTGTACGATTAATATGTAATATAATAATACCCCAAATAATATGTTTGTAAAAACCCTATAAGACATTTAAAATATAATTATAATTTATTTGTGAAAGCCACCTTGAACAGGTGTGTTTTTAGAACAGATTTAAAATTTAGACTTTAAACTACAGGTAGGAATGTTTTTGTCAGTTTTCATGGTTTGGCTTTTTTGTTTGTGTTTGGAAGTTTCAGTTTCACAGTCTATACCAATTAAACCCCCCTGACTCAATATAGCCGTCCAGTTGAGTTTCTGCTTTACATCAATTGTGTTCACTATGTATAACACACGTTTTGACTGGATTAATTTCCAGCCTTCTCTCTATTTTTTCTACCCGTTTATCAGATGACAACATGATCAGAGATCTTATTACGTCACTGGCACGGCGGCGGACATATACATACATACTCCGGATTAAAGAAAACGTTAAACTTTTTAGCCTATTTTCCTGGAATATTAATCGCCATGCTACACCGGCTCCCCCCCCGAGCACTGATAATGATATTCATTTGTTACACGACGTACTCAGATTGCCCCCCCTCCCCCTGCTGGCAACAACTCGACAGGAAATGAATGCGGTTCGCGTACAGAACTAGCAATTAATTAGACATCTTTTTAGGAAATATCAACCCACCAGATACTAGCTCGGTGTCTGGCAGCTATGAAGTTTTGCATTAGAGGAACGAGGTGTCACAGTCGCCTCTAACTGTCTAGTTTTATATATCTGTATCTGAGTTGACGACATCGACCAGTGTTTGTGGAACTACAGGTATAATGGAACTGGCATTTTTGAACGATTTTGAACCGTTTCCATTGGAGCCTTGTCGTTGTCCACGGCATCTTGTTCAACTGTTATTGTCCGATGCGTTTTCCCATTATTTTGATGGTCGGGTTTAAATAATTAATTTTAAAATCGTGATCCATCTTAAAACAGAACGAAGGGGTTTGCATTTCAGTTGCAGCTCATAAGGACACTGAAATTTGCTCCCGACTTATACTTTTATATGTATAGACATGTACAATCTGGCGCTATCTTTAGCACTCCACAGAGTATATACCGTTTTTAACGGCCCAACTATCGGTGCTTATTTATCATATCTATCATATTCAAGGACATACTCATTCACCAGATGTTTTCATTCACCAGATTTGTTCGTTCCGCAGATGTGTTCGTCTTCCAGATACCTATTCACTGTTATGTATCTCACTGCCATGTAGAGAGATGTTACTGTGATGGCGAAAACATTACTTCAAGTTGGTTTAGAAGCAAGGCGGGTCACAGATCTTTTGCTTTCTAATCAAATGCACACAAATGGCAAAATAAATGTGGGTAGCTCAGACGTTTACTTGTTGATAATATTCAGCTATAATGTACCATTACAACATCCCTTCACCAAGCCATATAAATGCAGTGTTTCTTCGTTGCTCACAAATAGAATGAAACATCACCAAATGGTAATTTGAGTTTTATATTCATATTGACATCAACTGGCTGATGTTACGTGCAACAAAATTAGTGTTTATTACGGCTACCTTTTTGCACATGGTAGACTAAATGGGCCGAGCGACCTTCAAAGGTAATGAAACGAAGTCAAAGATGAAACAATCTTCAGATATGCCCACGCCGAGATTCGAACACGGGTGCTAGTGATCTGTGGTCCAACACGCTACCACTAGACCACGGAGGCGCCCTAACGTCCAACAAAACATACACAGAAGGTTAGCATGATTTGATGGACATGGCCCAGTGTATTGACCATTTTAGGAAGGGTATGATGCGGGGAGAGAGAGAGAGAGAGAGAGAGAGAAAGATGAATACAGACTTCCTAGCTGGCTTCAGTCCTAACCAGTCAGACATCAATATTTATTGAGTTTGTTATATCGTTTTGGCCGTTTCCTGTAGGAACGTTTCACCCGTAAGTCATTCCAGGTCGGGTAGTAACTCTCTGGCACTATGATATAAATAAGATGTTATTGTGCCTGGTTGACCCGTTGTCCTGTGTGTAATATCTCGGATTGGGCCAGACAGGTTCCAGAGAACTGATAGCGTTATACTATGCGGTAGAGTTTTAGTATCACATCGGCGTCTCAGCACATGAGTTTAGTATCACGTTGTTGTTGTTGTCGTTGTTTTGCTGTGGTTTAGTATCAACCTGTTCTTATTTATTATCGCTCGGTTATGACTGCACAGTTGAATTACAATGCTCTGTTGTGACACTGCAGTAGGGCTTAGTATTGTTTTTTGTAGGACTGCTATATCGTATAGTGTCTCTCCCCTGGAGTAGGGTTTTGTATATGTCTGTTAATTCTCTACAGTAGGGTTTTGTATCTGTCTGTTATTTCTCTACAGTAGGGTTTTGTATCTGTCTGTTATTTCTCTGCAGTAAGGTTTTGTATCTGTCTGTTATTTCTCTACAGTAGGGTTTTGTATCTGTCTGTTATTTCTCTACAGTAGGGTTTTGTATCTGTCTGTTATTTCTCTACAGTAGGGTTTAGTATCTGTCTGTTATTTCTCTACAGTGGTGTTTTGTATCTGTCTGTTATTTCTCTTGAGTAGGGTTTTGTATCTGTCTGTTATTTCTCTACAGTAGGTTTTGTATCTGTCTGTTATTTCTCTACAGTAGGCTTTTGTATCTGTCTGTTATTTCTCTGGATTAGGGTTTTGTATCTGTCTGTTATTTCTCTGGATTAGGGTTTGGTATATGTCTGTTATTTCTCTGGATTAGGGTTTTGTATCTGTCTGTTATTTCTCTGGATTAGGGTTTTGTATCTGTCTGTTATTTCTCTGGAGTAGGGTTTTATATCTGTCTGTTATTTCTCTGCAGTAGGGTTTTGTATCTGTCTGTTATTTCTCTGCAGTAGGGTTTTGTATCTGTCTCTGATTTCTCTACAGTAGGGTTTTGTATCTGTCTGTTATTTCTCTACAGTAGGGTTTTATATATGTCTGTTATCTCTCTACCGTAGGGTTTAGTATATCCATTATCACTCCATTGTAGCTCTGCAGCTAGGTTTAATGTCACCATATAATAATCGCGATTGTGAATCTACAGAAAAATTTAGTATCTTTCCGTTTAAAGTCGGTACGTTCTAAACCACCGCTCAGTCTACTAAATCCCTAATTAGACACGTAATGTATCTACTGGTAACACTACAGATACATAACTGATACAAGACGGTTTAATGTCTGATACTACATCCACCGTGAGCTTACCACTCTCAGGTCCCAACAATTCTAGCTGAGCAACTAAGAGGGTTGACCATGGGCATGATGGGGGGGGGGGGGGAGTGGCACACCACAAACCTTGGCTATCACCGATGTTTTGCCCGCGCATGGATGCATAACCAATTTCTAGCACGGGTAGGGTTTCCAGGTTTTTGCGCCATGAGAATCCAAAAAATATCCCGGTCCGCGAAAGAACAAAAGGCCTTCTCTCATGTGCAAGATGTTACAAGGTTTTCTGTCAGCTCAGGACTAGGAAAACGTATTTTCGCCATTAAATTGGATCCCTTGTGTGAGGAGCCGAACTGTTCCTGGATAGTTTTCTTCCCTGAAATGAGATACAAACCATTTTTAGGAAGAAAGCTGGACAATTAATGGCACTGACAAGATATTTACCAGTTTTGGGAGGTATTATGTTGGGTGGCATATTTTCTTTTTGCGACGCGCTTCTGTAGTTATGTATGGGACGGCTCGTATTTGAGGAAGAGGTGGGGGTGGGGGTGGGGGGGGGGGATATAGTGGGAGCTTGTTAGAACTGATGGCAAAAATAGGTGTAATATTATCTGCTGCCTAACTGTGGATGTTTATTAAATTATTGGAGGAGATGGGCATGTGATGTCTGCTCTATCAACGCACAGCAATCTTGTTTTGGTTTTGGAGCAACTATTTGCTGTAACCATGCTTTTTTTTATTAATGATACGCTGTAGGGATTGATTATGATGTTGATGTTTTTGATCGATGTTATCAGAGTCTCATTTGTGTGTGCGGTTCTGGGGCTTCTAAGTTTGGCATCGGATGTGGGGAGGGAATTCCACCGCTGTCGATCTCGCCATGGATACATACACGATGAGATAGACATTCTCTCACTCACTCAGTCAATTTCTCTCTCTCTCTCTCTCCTCTCTCTCTCTCTCTCTCTCCCCCTCTCTCTCTCTTATTTTGCACACTTTGGGGATTCCGATGGTGCAGTGATTAGAGCGCAATGTTACAAATCTCCAGGTTGTTGGTTCAAATCTGTTTGTGGCCTTTGTTTCCCGATACTGAATAGAGAATTCCTTTAACACCGTTAGTAGTCATATTTGCTGCATACCTCGTGACTGCAGGATTGAACTGCGGTGTCATCTGTGTTATTAAAATATTTCGTCTATTTCGAAAAGGCCTTGATTGGATTGATTGATTGAGTTGATTGATGTCTTTCATTTCACAATCTATGGTCATGAGACGGGGATAGCACACGTTAGTGTAAACAGTTATTTCCAGTGTGGTTCATTTTATTGAGTGGTTGACCATATCTCCTCCCCCACCACTCACAGAGAAGCAGTACGGAAAGATGGAGCCGAAATACGCCGCGGATGATCACTGCCAGAGTGTATCACGTCCTCAGGGGATCTCTAACGTCCACCTTTAAAAAAATAATTCGGTGGAGACGGCAACGTGATTCAACGCGATCAACCACCCACGATGTTGCGAATCGAGAAATTAATTCCTGAAAAGTTTCCACCTTTTTGACGGGATCAAATCCGTGATCCAGCGAAGACGGCATTGTCACGCCATCTTCATGCGATGGCATTTAGATGGTGAAGCGGTGAGAACGCCACACTACAAACCTTCTTGTTCTGAGTTCGATTGCGGCTCATATCTGTGTTTGTGGGAGTCGTTTCCTTGGTGCGTCGCCTCTTGGCTATATGTCTCAGGTGTGGCTAGCCCCGAGGCTAAACAACGCAACACATATCCCTGTGACGTAGAGCGGTGGACATACACATATGTATCATATGTGATCAATACTGAGACTAACAAATTACTTACTTGTTTACTCACTCATTCATGATCTTGTTCACAGGTTGAGAGTTCAAATCCGGTTCATACCTGTGTTTGTCGGATTTATTTCCTCACACAGATGACCCGCGGTCGTATGTCTCAGACGTGACCAATACTCAAGCTAAGGAACCCATTTTCTCTCCCCTCTCTCTCTCCACACCTGCGCCCCCCCCCCACACACATCATGATGTGATCCCTGACATCCAATACGTTATAGATGTCCATATTTATCAGAAAGCGTTAATTTAATTTAATCCCTCTCTCTAGATCGTTGCCATCCTGCTGGCAAGTCAATGACACTCTCCCAATTTGACATCAAAGCTCATCTCATGTCACTGATGTCTCTTATGTCAGATAATCTCTTGGTATCAACAGTTTTTCGTTACCAAAAGCGCATCTCCTGTCTTTCTTGGCCATCTTTGTGTGTGTGTGTGTGTGTGTGTGTGTGTGTGTGTGTGTGTGTGTGTGTGTGTGTGTGTGTGTGTGTGTGTGTGTGAAGGTCAGACGTCTGTAAGCTGAGAGCTCTTAACTTGGGGGACGTCCAGTCCCAAAAGGGATTAGAATCAAAATGAAATCCCATTCCGTGCTGCCACCTTAAGGCAGTAATTATGTTTAACATGTCTATATATATATATATATATATATATAAGAGAGAGAGAGAGAGAGAGGGAGAGAGGCATTATTTAGATTTACATATTGTATATACCCTTGATCCTGGTGATAGTCAACATTCGGCATGGACATTTATAGGAATATCACCGATTTATTATCCGGGATGTATGGAGGAGGTACCCCTCCTCCTCCTCCTCCTCAGCCGTGCCGTGGTAACCATCAACTGTTGATGAGAACGAGAGCTGGCTTGTTTTTGTCGAGGATGACAGGACAGAGAGTGGGCTCTTTGATTGGTTAGAACGCCGATCTCGGGGCCCTTCTAATGGAGCAGACACGACCTAGATAGGTTTGCTTCGTCATGGATGGATCCGACTGGTCTGTAGATTGGCCGGCTTTGTTGGCTCCGATGTTGGCGGATGTTTGTCGCAATGGATGTTGGCGTGGTCGTAGGGAGATTACCCGGGATTGGATAGCCTTTAGAGGCGGAGCCGCTCCTCACCACAAGGCCTGGTTAGAGTAGTCTAGGCTGTGACCGGGTGAGCCGGGACCAGCTACATAGACCCCCCTCTGACTTAACGATTTCTTTGCCGTGACAATGTGCTGATTTTTTCCGAACGTAACTGACAGAATCAGTCTCTGGCGATGTAGAGTATCTCTCTCTCTCTTTACCTCTCATCCCCTCTCTGTGTGTGTGTGTGTGTAATCATATAATACAGTGGTTAAATCATTGCGCTACAAACAACCAGGTTCTGGGTTCGAATCTGACTCATATTTATATTTCAGGGGTGTTTCCCTGTTGATTTGGTCATTGGTCATATACCTTCTATGTGACCAGCACCCAGGCAAAACAAACTTCTCTCTCTCTCTCGCTCTCTCTGTGTGTGTGTGTGTGTGTGTGTGTGATATGGCGCTTATACATCATTCACGGAGTAAGTGTATCGCAAATAAATTACGTTTTAGTGTCAAAGTTTATGTGCGGCAGATAATCATATTGCCACAAAATATATTCACGTGTTTTTGTCACGGGACATCATTGTGTCATGAGTCGTCTTGGTATTATAGACTGTCACACCGTGTCGGGGATCATGTTGGTACTACAGACCATGATCATGATGTCACAAACCACTTTAGTGTCATAGAGCAACTGGAATTGATATTCTGTTTTCATGTCACGCATAATCATGACATAAGAGACCATCCTGATGACACATGCCACCATATCTAGTGTCACATATCATCTCAGCGTCACACCTCTATTTGGCATCACATGCCATATCAGTGTCGCAGATCACAGACCTATTCAGTGTCATTGACCATTTTGATATGACGTTTTATTTCAATTCCACGCATCATCATGACGTCACATACCACCACCATAATTTCTCTCCTTTGTGTGACATTTAATATTTAACATACATATATACCAGCTTCCGGTCCATAACGATGACCAGAAATAAATTTAGCCCAGTGAAACATTGATGAGGATTGGTGATGGTTGTGTTAAGTCAAGGTCAGGGGTGTTCCATCTGGACATATTTTCCATGCCCCAAAGAACCCACTTCAATTTAATTGTACAAATGAATATCAACCCGTTATCTCACCGGATGCCATCCGAGACACCCAATTTTCAAAAACATTTCTGGATCAAGAACCCTCGGGATTTCTTCACCCACGAACCAGGAGTGTGGAAGGGGGAAGCTGTGCTGGTAGTTTTGATTCAGATATCTATGGCTGTTCACAATTTAATTTGTGACTAAAAGCCTGCTGTTAGAAAGTTTGATTATCCGGGTTATAAATTATGTAGATGTTGATGTATTTGTTTACGGCGATGTTTAGACGGGTTGATCGAGTTGCTTGTTTGATTAGATGGATTTGCACCTGTTACCACCATTTCAAGGTTTCTTTCCATGGGTCAGTCCATTTTTGTCTCTTGTTTCATTTATTTATTTATGACCAAACAAACAATCCATTTATTTATCCATGTATTGTTTTGTCATAATTTTGCGATCCGTGCTCTAAGAATATTATATTTTATTTATTTCGGTTAAAATATAAAAAGTTTTAAACTTGCTTTCTACTTCTATGTCCCACTTTATGCACCTTATGATTCAGCTTGTCCGGGTGCCTCCGTGGCCGAACTGGTAGCGTGGTTGGCCACAGATCTATAGCACCCGTGTTCACACCCCGGTTGGGCTATGTCAGAAGGGTGTTTCATCTTTCACTTCGCTCCACTACCTTTGGAGGTGACTTGGCCCATTTAGCCTACCTTATGTACAAACGTGGCCGTAAAACAACAACATTTACTTTTTTGTAATTCAGCTTGTCATCATCAACTGCCAGTGGAGTATCATGTTTCCAGTTGGCAGCTATAGGCAAATAATTGGAGGATTCAAATCCGCCTCCCCGCATTTGGTACTCCAACACTCTACCAATGAGCTATCATACTATTTACTTGCTATCCAATTCATGGTTTCCTGTACGGGTTACATTTTTATATAGATTGGGTCATTTTAAACAGTCTTAAACAGATTCCGACCAAGTGGGTTACAGCTGGAACGAAAATTGAGTTGTTTTATCAAATGTGATCTGTTGATTATTGTTATTCCGAAATAAAGTAAGGAACCAGACAGTTATTGTCTGTTTTGTTCGTCGTCTACCTGTTGATAATATTACTGAAACGTTCGATTTTTTAATCTTTTCAACAGGAATTTGTTTTGTCATATCAGTACTTTACACGGCATGAAAGAGAAAAACACACCAGTCATTCACCAATGAATGACAAGTCTCGGTGATGTGTGTTCACCTGTCCCATCATCATCATCATCATCATCGTCGTCATCATCATCATCAGCTGGCTTTAGTTGATGTCCTGTAGTAAACACAACGACCAACATTAATCTTGATCTGTACGCTGGTCGTAGCGCTGTCTGCGTTATACCGTCGCTGTGACAGACTCGTCTACTACGTGACGTGACGTGGCCGTCGACGTCATAAAACTCTCCGTCATGTCGACGTGATGTTGACGTCGGATATTGTAGACGGTATTCCGGGCCAGTGTGTTATTTGAGTCTTGTCCAAACTGACAAGAAAATATTCAGAGGCTCCAGAAGATCCTGGGATTATACTTACACACACACACACACACACACACACACACACACACACACACACACACACACACACACACACACACACACACACACCACACTCTCTCTCTCTCTGTGTGTGTGTGTGTGTGTGTGTGGCCCATTGTTAGCTCAGTGTCGGCAGGCCAAGGCAGGTCTGACAACCGTATTATACAGGAATATTACATGATTACACATACCGAGCCGGGCAACCTGCAAACATTCTAAATCCCATCCCTTAACAAGGTATCGATTTTTCTCTTTCCCCAAACCCCGGGCCAGGCCTGGAACACGGGATCTCAGATTTATTGCATAATATGTCTGTAATTATACTCTGACACCACACACACACACACCACACACACACACACTCACACACACACACAGAGAGAGAGAGAGCGAGAGAGAGCACTACTCATGGACTGTTGAGGGAGTCAGCCCTGGGGCGGCATCTGTGTGTAATGAAAACTGATGTGTAACAGCGTCTGGTCATGAAACTGGTCACCGCCACAACTGATACGATGCTCAGTCACGGCAAACCAGTTATATATATATATATATATATATATATATATATATAGACAGACACACATCCTATCATCAACATCATCATGCATGGCCATGTTAGAGAAATGATCCGGAATTTTCAGCCCATGAATATGGGATTAGTGTTCGTGTGGTGGCGTCAGTGTTTATAGAGATATGAGTATCATTAGCGGTATGTGGCGGTGTTGGGCCGGCCTCTACGCCGTTTGGCGGTCAACGGTAATGGGCATGCCATCGTTTTAGAGCTGTCACGATTTGAAAAGCGGTGGGACGATACGCCAAGTAGACTCTTGTTTGTATAACAGACAGTGTGTTATTAGCGGTGATGAGCCGATATTGGCGAATTTGTTCATCTTATGCGCAGTAGTCTTCCTTAATTCGGAAGCCCATTAGGAAATACCGGTTCGCCTTTTGACCACGATCGACTGTGTACCCTAGGGCTGTTGTTATATGAACAGGCATGGCATGAGAGATCTTCGGTTTTTCCAAAGCCGAAAATGGGGCTTTTTGAAAATGGGGAGTGGGTCAAACTGGTGGTTTGAATAAAATCTTTCTTGCAAAAGACATGTTTTATCCTCACTGAAGTAGTCTGAGATTGACCTAAAAATACACAAAACCCACATTTGTCTGGGGTGGGGACCTAACGGCGCCCCCCCCCCCCCGCACACTTAGCTGCATGTGGCTCACTTCACTCTGCGATTTCCTGCTCATCTGAAGTCGGTGGTACACGCATATTGTGGTGTCTTTTGTGTGTGAAAATATGCTGTCTGGTACTTCGTTTGTGCCGTTGTTAAAGTACTGCAACGTAAATATATGCGAATCCAATTCGTACCTATGCTTGTCGGTGAAAGCAAGCCTAAAACTAAACGAAGGCATCACTCTCTCGTATATAATTTTGGCCCGTATGTTTAGCTAATGTAGTGATGGCATACAGAATATAGCTCCAGTCGTGGCTAATGACGGGCTAGAAAGAGCATAAATATGCTAACTGACTGGCCGTCGGCCACTCCACGAAATAATAGCCACCTTCCGTCCATTCCAGATGCGATCATTGTAATGGCGAAATACTACTGAAACAGCACGGTTTATCTGTTGCTTCAGTAGTCCATAAAGCCAAGGATAGATTATAATGGCTTTTCTGGCACCTTCCGTTGTCGTCCATGTATTATACGATGTCAAGAAGTAATGTTGTTTGACTGCACACCTCAGTCTTGTTACACCTGATTTACAACAATAGTCTTCGACTGACTTGTGAGGATTTTGTGATGAATAAATAATCGTTTTCCGACAAGTTTGCTATCCTACAGTATGGAAATCTGATGAGGGCTGCAGGAAGTGGATTAGAAATGGTCCAGTTGGTGGCGTTTCCGTTAGATTTGGGCCAACAGTTGTTGAAGGATCATTGATCCTGTGTTATAAAAAGTAATAAACTGCTGCTAAGTTTTCGTCTTATATTTCTCTCTCCCCCCCCCTCTCTGTTTATATTGTCATTTGATCTGTTTTATATTTCCAGGTCATGATGAAGAAGCATTCAAGGTTGAACAAGGTGATGCCTGAAAAGGTAAGAAATATACCTGAATGTATTACAAATAGTCAGATGGGCATATTCATAGATAAACACCGGTAGGCAGATATATAAATACATAGAGTAAGCTAGATAGATAGATAGATAGATAGATAGATAGATAGATGGAAACACAAAAAGAAGAAAATCCTTAGAGAGAAAGAAGGTCACTTAGACAAGGATGTACACAGAGAGAGGGCGCTCGGAAATTAGACATCTTTCTCCCATTAGAGAGCTTCAAAAGATATCTTAATGGCATGAAGCTGTTCTAACTTAATAATACTCAAGCCAGATGGGATGTAGAAGAGACTCGTTATTGCTTAATCGAACGCCAAAAGCTTCTCCGCTATCGTGGACAATGTGTAGATGGGTTATTGTGCATTTTGAGGGCTAGTGGACAGTACTAGAGAGAGAGAGAGAGAGGGGGGGGGGAGGAAAGTATTGGTCAGCTAACGTGACATATATACTGGTAATGGCTGCACTCTTTGTGTAATCTGTGGCCATTATTGTAGCAAGGACGTGGCTTAATCTTGTTAAATAACACACAGATGGTGGAGTGGTTGGTGTCCGACTGTCACTGGACACAACGCCGTATGTCCGTCTGTCCCTCTCTCTCTCTCTCTCTCTCTCTCTCTCTCGCTGTCACACACACACACACACACACACACACACACACACACACACACACAAGATGTCTGACAAGTTTACATTTGATAATCAAGCCATCTTCAGGTAAATTGATTTCTCTCCCAGTGTGTCAAATCCAACCGACTGGGTTATTTAATAAAATGTGCTCTTATATCAGGCAGCTATGATGTTGAAGTATTGTTGGTTATTTGATTTGTTCATCAATTCCTGTCAGCGGTATTCGGTGGCCGTGTCACAAAACACAAAAGCTGCGTCAAAATTTATGACATCTCGCTTTTGGAGCAGGAAAATTGCATCAGACCATGAACAAGTGCGAGAAGTATCGTGCCATTTATCTTTACAGCATTGTTACACCAGAACTGACTGTCTTGTTGACACAGTTGTCCGTCCGAGAACACTACCATTAACACTGGCTGAGCCATTCAACAGTGATCGCTCAAAAGATGGCATATCTCGCGTTTGCTTTCTTATTCTCATTTGATGTGCAGCTTCACTTTGGTATTGAACTGTCTTGTCTCAAACATTTTCAGATGTGTGTGTAAATGGTATTTCAGTTCGGCTACATTATTGAACTGTCTCAAAATTTTCAGACGTATGTGTGAATGGTATTTCAGCTCGGCTACAGTATACGTGTAAATATTGGCATGAGCAAACATTGCTGGTTGAGCTAAACTGACATTCTGTGATTGTGTCGTCTGTGGAATCAGAGCAGTTGCCTCGCTTTGAATTAATTCTTCTCCAGACATTAATTAGGTTCGAAGATAACGGAGCAAATAAGTAGCAGACTTCTGTACACAAAGGATTAATAATTATGTTGTGGGCAATGTATCTGAGGTTCTGGCCGTGGTACAGAGGCTGGTATGACATCCAATGATGGATGGTGGGTAGAATGAGTACTTTGATTTGGGGAAGAGAAGGAAGAGGAAGGTGATATTGATGTAGCCAGTGATGGGTTAAACTGGTCAAGAGGCAGATGAAGATCTTCTACGAATATTGTCCAATGTCTTGGTTCATTAGTCTTGGCTGTGTACGCTTTGTTGCGGTTGATATACCACGACCTTTGTTTGTTTTGGTTTTTTGGCGTGTTTTTGTTTTTGGACCCGGTCCTGGATGAGATATTATTGGTCTCTGTGTGTGTATGTTGTTAGAAACTTGACTAGGTCAAATATTCTTCTCAGTCCATTCATCATCAGTAATCATGACTAATGTGATAAGATGTTATTATTTTATGTGTGTTTCTGGCTTGAGTCGGAGATATTTCAACCTTTTTGTAAAAGGCCATATCTAATATGGTCGTTTATAACTCAGTTCTGGACCAATATTATTTTCGTCGTCTGTCATCTATCCCGAAAGAAATCTGATTATATTTAGATAATGACCTAATTGATTGCATATATTTATAATGGCTAAGTGTTGTTATCCTCTTCACGTAATTAATGGTACCTGCGTGGTCTAGCGGTAGCGTATTGGATCACAGATCACTACCATTCGTGTTCGAATCTCGGCGTGGGCATATCTGAAGGTTGTTTCATCTTTGACTTCGCTTCATTACCTTTGAAGGTCGCTCGGTCCATTTAGCCTACCATGTGCACAAAATTAGCCGTAAAACATCAATCAGCATCTTAACGTAATTAATGCGAGTCAGTACATAACAAGAAGTCAAAACTGCTGGGTATTGTTTGCTGATTCTTGTATATGTTTGGGAGCCATAGCAAACTATTTTGTGTAGCCATATTAAACTATATATGTTGTGTATTATGACTTCTCTCAAATCTTTTGATCTATGCTGTAGTATGTATGTATGTATGTATGTATGTTTGTATGTAATTGAATGAATGTGAGGTGTGTATGTTTATAATCATATGCATATTATGTATATATGTATGTATGTATGTAAGCAATGTCATTGAAATATAAAAATATTTGATGTATTTAATATTGGTTGTCCTTTCATGTTAGTTTAACTGGTAAATTGAATATATACTGATTTCAACTTATTTGACTTCACTGCACGTTTATTATTTTCTATTACTGTCTAACAAAAAACAGTTTGGTATATGCAACTTGGAATAATGTCACACAAACGTTATACCCCGTCGCCACCTCCCACAAAAAACTCCAACAATTATCAAAATTAAAAAGAGCTAAAACACATATGGTCTGTTTCAAAAACTATTCTTGTACCAAGTCATCATCGTCTGTAGTTGGGGGGAGTAGTTTATAATAGTTACTTGTCAGAAATATACAACAACAAAACGATTAAGTTGTTTTTTCTCGGTGTCTAATGTGATATCAGTAAACATAATTTTGGTGTGTGTCAGCTGCAGTTATGTAGCAATTTAACATTGTCAACATTGTTTCAGATGGGATCCAAGAAACATTCCGCTCAGAAGAAAATGACAGTCAATGAGGTAATTGTCGCGAATAGTACCTTATCCTGTACTTATTGTCTAATTTTGTTTATGTTTACATTTATAATTGTTTTATTATAAATTTGTGCACAAAGAATATAATGAAATTTAAACAAAAATATTAAACGGTGTGTGTGCGTGTGTGTGTGTGTGTGTGACCTCTGCCGTTTTCTTACTCTTAAATCAATCCAGCACTTGCGCAGCATTTTATCATAACGTCTGATAATGTTATTCATCGTGGTCGTTCTCTGATCATAATGTTTACGTTATTATTTAACGGTCACAGGTAAAAGTTTCCCGAATTAGTCAAAATGTTAGTGTTATATATTAAAACCAATTTCAGTCAGAGATATAGTTAATTTTTTCCTTGAAATAAAGTTACAGAGGTGTTAAAACTCGCTTTGCTAGCATCTCAGATGGCCGAAACTTTAATAGAGAATCTTAGGAATGTGACGTCATCTTTGCCAAACAAAGACCAAAAACACTGCGCGTGGACTTGCTTAACCTATGTTACGTGTTCCATATTTTTTTTTTTGGTAAACATATAAAATGGTGTATTCTGTCACATACAATTGTGCAAACAAACATAGATCAAATACCAATGATTATATCCGACATGTAATTAAGTACCGTCAAAACCCTACCTGAAACAACGAGAACAACCCCAAAAATTACAAAACACACCAAGGGCGGCACATCTCTATATAGACTAGCATAGGCCACATATTGGAGAGCCCCATGCATCCCCCGAGATATGAGGAGGGAATTACTCGCATTCAGGCCGGGGGTGTTAATTAAACTTATACCAACACAAACAATTACACACCATTCTAACTTTTGTTGTGGACCAGAACTAGGTGTTGGTAGCACAGGTGGCTGCTCTGGATCCATGTATGCACTTGCTGCAGCTAATTCCTCACAGTTAATACTTTCTGTGACTTTTTCCACAAGTGGTTCAAAGCTGTAGGGCTTGATGTCCCTGAGAATGTCAAAACTTTCGTCGGAATCTGACATTTTGTCTGTCAACTGGTCAGAACGGTTGTAAACAAGCTGTGGCACTACATGATGTTTGGCAAAGATGATGTCACACAATAACCCCTAGCGAGTGTAGTACACACTAGCAATGGCTCGTGAAAGTTAGGAAATTAAAGATTTTTGGATCCTTTTAATGGAAATATGATAGCTGGTGGTTAGAAGTGTTTTGATTTGTGTATCTGATAGGGAACAAAATAATTGTTTGTTACGTTATATTTACTTCGAAATGTTAAAATTCTTTTCCCGTCACCTTTAAATGGGCATCTTTTTCTATGAACTAATTCCAGGACTTGACTGCTCAACATAAAAGAGCTCATAGGATGGCCAGGAAGATAAAGGTATGTTGCTGACAGTTAGTTGGTGCTGTCTATCGATTTTACCCGTCATTGTTGGTAGATAGTTGGAAGATGAGCATCAAGTTATGTTGACGTTAATGAATTGTACAACGTCTATTGCTTTCAGAATAAAGCAGAAAAATTTCAGAAGAAGTTTCAGGAGAAGAAGAGACACCATCTTCACCATCTGAAGGATGGCAATGATCAGAAGAAATCAGCATCTGATATTAGCATAATTACCCCTCTGCCACTGAAACCGACACACAATCAAATGAAATGTAAGTTCCTCAGTAGATTGGAAAGTGAATTGGGGCGAGGAGAGAGAGGGAAAGAGAAAGGGGGATTGAGTGAGAGAGAGAGAGTGTGTGTGTGTGTCACAATCTCTTTTTATTGACAAGTGAAAGGAAAATATATATGTTGCTGCAGAAGTTGATCTGTTAAGTAATGAACACAATGTTATGCTTTTATCAAGTTGTAAATGTATCTTTTAGTGTCACTAGATTCATTTCACTGAAAGTTGAAACAAATGTTTGGTTTTAAAGAGTATTATGTATATATGTTACAGTTAATCTGTATTATCAGGTAATATGTATATTACCTGAAGTTTTCAGGTATTATGTATTAAATCTCAGTTAGCAATAGGCGTATTACCTGAATAGTTCAGGTAATATATATACTTATTAGCTGATTATACAGATTAACATATCTGTGGAAACTCTAATGCTCAATATACTACATGTACATTTTAATTATTGTTAGTTGTCTCTATTTATTTATTTTAATACTGTGGATGTATATGTGCTGTTTTGTTTGTATTTTCCAGACTGTAGCAATAAGGATTTGGAAATAATGGGAAAACGTCTTCTGGACTGGTTTAAAGTCATTCAGGATCAGGCGGAACACCCTCACGTTATCCAGAAGAGAAATTCTAAAAAAAAGGAACTTCATGAACAAGGTTACTGGCTTTCAAAATTTTGCAGCCATCGTTTTTATGATGAAGTAAATAATGATAAAGTGAAATCAGTGGTAATTCATACTAATTGAATGTTTGATAAGTCTCTGGTAAATGAAAGTATGTGTAGTTTAACAGTTGTCTCATTCCAAAAATATTTATTTACGTTTTGTCTTGAACAGTTCTGAGCACAATTCATAATTAAGTATTGTGCTGTTGTTTATAATTAAGTATTGCGCTGTTGTTCATAATTAATTATTGTGCTGTTGTTCATAATTAATTATTGCGCTGTTGTTCATAATTAAGTATTGTGCTGTTGTCTCTGATTAACAAACTTCCTTTCTGGTGAATTAAAAACAAATCTTGTGCTTAAATCATAGATAACAATTCCTGTATTAAAGACCAATTTATTTACCTCCCTTGGATAATCTTACATCACTTCTTTACATTCTTTGACAGATGAATGTATCTGCCAGGCACCAGTCAGGTCCGAGTTCCTGAGACTGGACAAAGATCACAATGATGTACTCTCTGTGAGTGAACTGAGCACACTCGAGACAAATGGCTATGAGCACTGTGTGAAGCCATTCATTGATTCATGCGACCATGATAAAGATGGCACATTGTCAGACAGGGAATGGTGTTGCTGTTTTGCAGATGTGTGTAAGTAAAAGAGATTAAGACATTTTTAAGGAATGCTTTTCTCTTAGCATTTGTCTCTCTAATTTATGACATTGGCATGTGTGCACACACACACACACACACACACACACACATGCACATATACAATCCCAAATATATATAAATAACGCTAACTATATTGCTTACTTTGTACAAATATGTCAAAAACATTGCTTAACCATTGGATTTAGTGTAATAGCTTATCTACATTTAGATAGAAGATATAGCTAGCCTTTAAAACAAATATAGATTCTGTTTTCTACAGATAAACTGGACCATTAATCAAGACATAAATATATTTATTCACAATATCTTTAGAATATAAATGATATTCAAATAAATTGTGATAAATAATAGAAATTGAATGGCCAGCTTAACAATTAATTTTTGTCTTCCCAGAGACTGTAGTGCACAAATATTAAATAATACGTTGACTCCATTATATAATAATAATTATAATATTTCATATAGCACCGTAATCAACTTAGCCCAAACACATTTATACCTAAATACACTGTCGAATAGTATAATAGTAGGTTTTAAGAACGAAGAACCTTAAAAAGTTTTATTACTTCTTCCATGCTTAACATGATTGGGCAACTTATTGCATGGTCTGGAAGCTGACGGTTGGAACGATTTCTCTGTACATTGCTGTGTGGCTTTCTCACACCTTCAGAAGTGAACGAGACTTTGATCACAGCTGTGTTACAGAATCTGTTGGCTCAGATTGGTCGGATACCATGATAGCGCCGTTAGTTAGAGCATAGGACTCGTAGCCGAATGGTCGCGGGTTCGAGACTCCGTGAGCTGCAATGTTTTCACTTAGCGACTGGTTTACTCATCCTTAAAAAAATGAGTACCTGACAAGACGTGATGGCTATGTGTTTGAGTAACGCTTTGCGCCTATAATGGCAGCATGCGTTGTATGCTTCCTTGGGAGTTGAGATAGGTGCTGGGTGGAAACAGGTCTGAGTCGGGGATACTAATATTGTAAATAATATTGTAAAACGCCTTAGAGCAGCTTCCAGCTGAATAGGGCGCTATATAAATATCACATATTATTATATTATTATACACTGGTGGTGTTCCACTCAGTTCTTTGAATGTATGAAATAGGATCTTGTTTGGACTCAATAAACTGCTGCATAAGCAAACAGAAACATGTTATACATTAGTGAGATAAGATTGAGACATGCTTAGCAGTAATCATAAAATATAATATAAACCTATAATTAGTGAATTTATCACTTAACAAATTATTGCAGAGACTAAAAGCTGTAACCTGCTATGTTGTTGCTGTTCACTTTGCTTGGACAGCTACTGAACACAATTGATTGTTTTTTTAATACTCGTTTTACAGAATATTTTGTTTCCAAAAAGTAGGTTGGATCGGAACAAAAAATTTAAATCACTGAAAACATAGGGTTGGTTGAAAAATATTTACACAAAGTTCTAGTTTCTGAAAGATTTGCCGGATTTGGCACCTAACCATTTAGAAATGCCCCATGACACATATTCTGGATTACTCAGGTTTTATGTTTTATTTTCAAATTCAGTTTGACAATGATATCCACCTAGACGATCGTCTGGCCCACGACAATGTCTTCTATAACATATTCTTCCTTTAGTTGGGATTTCATCATCTCCAATAGTTTAGCTTTTTTGAGCCTTTATAATTTTCTTTTGATCATAAATCATCAACAAAAAGTAAGCAAAGATGGTGACAGATCGAAATTATTTCAGTTATTTCTACACTAAATTGTTCTTCAAGCCTAGAAATCGCCATAAAAAATATCACCGTAATAAGGTCTCCATCAGTCCGTGCACATATTCTTTTATCAGTGCTAGCCTTATCACAGTGATATTTTCTATGGCAATTTTAAGTAGATTTCTGCAAACGTCGAACTATTTATGTGTTTCTCGATGAGTGGGACATTATAACTAGTTTAAATTGACAAGATTTCTAGGCTTGAAGACCGATTTACTGCAGAAATAATTTCAAAATGGAACTGACCTATCACCATCTTGGATTTGGCTGCATGGTAGCCTTAATCCGCTTCTGGACAGAGGTCAGGTGGGTCGGCACAAAAATAATAAAAGAATAAAAGTCAATTTTATTTCCTGGCAGCAGGTTTCAGCTGTGATTGGCAGCTTTGTAAAACAAGTATTAAAAACCAATGGCCTAAACATTATTTATATTGTTATATCAGAGAAAAACAGTGTATATGTGCTATTGTGTGTGTGTGTGGTGTGTGTGCGTGCACATACATGTGCACACTCTTGTATCAGATATATTGTGTTCAGAGTTTTACAAATGATCACACAGTTTTTTTCATATTTCTTAAGGTTCTCATGGTAAGAGAATGTAAACAAAAAGCAGATTTGTTTAATGTGGACCTTAAAATTCACAACATAATTGATTATATTTGATATATCTCTATATGTTGTTAGTGATTTTATGCTTCTGACTATCATAATTATATTTAATATTGTTATGTTTTACCCATCTAGTGCCTCCTTGTTTAACAGAAATGAAGAAGGTTCCAGCAACCCTTACAATGGGAGAGCCAATTGTATTGCCAGGTTAGTAATTACTGTGAAATAGATGGCATCAGTATCCTAATGTTATCAAAATAAAGATGGATTTAATATAATATGGAGAACTGATATATAGGTTGTCTCATATAGGTGATTAAATAAACCAACAACTTGATGTGTCAGTGTATTAATATGTTTCATGTTCATTGGTGAATGAACAGTAAAACATTTTTAACTGTGAGTCCTTTTGGCATAGACTTGACAGTCCACTGGACTTTTGGATCCACTTCTTTCTGCTATTAACCAAATAGACATTCATCAGTGCTATCATATCCTCCTTCAGTATTAATTGGGACTGCACATTTTAGCATTTTTTGGCCAATTGTTCTGTAGAATACTTTCCTCTAAATGTGCGTACCATCCACTATAGATAGTGCTTGATTATGAGTCTGTGTTCATAAACTAGTTTATGAGTCTGTGTTCATAAACTTGTTTATGAGTCTGTGTTCATAAACTTGTTTATGAGTCTGTGTTCATAAACCTGTTTTGTAATCTGAGGCTTGGGTTTTGATGAAAAATTGCATTGATGGAACTAGGGGCTGTAATCTAGTTTCTCATATGGTGGTGGATCAGTGAAGTGATGTTGTTGGAGAAGATGAACAGTTAAAAAGCTTTATATATTCACATGAAAGATGACTTTATGTGGTCAAAGCTGTTAATGGTATCCTTTCTAATATAATAGATGAAGACTGCTTAGAAATTGTGCAACAAAATAGCTTGTAATTTAGTAATAACCGTTTGATCCTTTGTTAACTAATACATGTATCTAGCAAATGAACTAATGTTCATTTCTTAATAATCATTAAACTTTTTGTTTAGTTTTAAGGAGAGTGCACAATATTTTACCCTTTCTACTAATGATGCTGCGAATGTAATAATAATATTTATAATAATAATAAATGTCAAAGCTAACTAAGGCCATTGTGTGGAGATTGAAGATAAAAAAAATTACAATAAGAAAATATGTTTAGAGAGAACAAACTGATGAGATTATTTACTTCTAGCTACAACCTACATTAGTGACAGCCGGTTTTTATGCTAGTGTCCGGGTTCAACACCTCATAATACAAATTACTAATGATGGTGTTTCACTAATATGTTTTTTCCTTACCAGATTTTGATGTGGGCTTTTTTTCCGTAGGAGCATTTGTACCTCAGTGTGACAGTGATGGGTTCTATAAGCCAGTACAGTGTCACGGTAGTACAGGGTACTGCTGGTGTGTAGACAGGAATGGACTCACTATTGAGGGAACACACACCAGAGGGATGCCGGACTGTGGTACGTCAATCAGTTGATGGCTGTACCAGCTGTAATTGCGTGATGTGACTCAGCATGTTAATAAATCTAAGTTTATGTCTTATTAATTATTCTGTTGCAAATTCTATTTGATGAAATATTTTCAATAATAATAATAACTGTATTACTACAGTATGTAGTATGTAGGTAATTCTTCAAGCAGTACATTAATGCATCATTGGCCTTTTTTATTGGCTCTATGTTAAATCAGCCAACTAGTCATATACCAAATTTATTAGAGCTTTGTGATTTGATACTTTTATGATAACTGTTATGGATAAAAATGTTAATGTTAATAAAGTAATATTGTCATTGATGTGGCTAAAATTCAATTATCAGTTCATCCGAACACTAACATTCATCCGTTTAATGTGAAAGTTTCCACGGATTTTAAGCTTTTTTCTGGTCTTGTTCTTCTTCAGAAGTTGGAAAAACCGACAAATCTGACAACACAATCACGGAAGACTTGGAATAAAGCTAGCTGCTGTCATCAATATTGCTTAGAGCAGTAAAAAAAACTGATTGTGTTGGAACAGAGGACATTTGTATCAGAAACTGATTATTTCTTGACAATCAGTCGTTATCAGAACATTATCAGTATATGTATATATTGTGCTACCACGAACCTGCTGTTTGATTAGATGACAAGAGATTCATCTTACAGAAGCCAAGATAAGATAATATGGTCATGCTCATCTATTCCATTTATCACAATCTACAGCTCGTCAAAAATGAGTGATCACCATTAAATTGTTACAGCCATGTGACTGCCATATTTACGTATAATATTTGGCAATGAGGAAAGACTTCCAAAGAAATTGTTTCATCGTCATGATAATAATGAATGAGAAGTGTCTTGGAAGTGATATTATACACAATTATTTCACCTCTCATTTAAACGAGATTTTCAGTTCTTCGGGTTTTTGATAATAATTGATCAATATAGCTAACAGTGTCTCCACCAATGTTAAAAAGGTAACATTTTCATCAACTTTCAAGAACCGGCCACATCTCCAAACAGATCTGTATGTATATATATTTATATATATAATTGTGGGTTTTCTTAGATAAAGCTACATGACTGGAGAATGATTGATCAGTTAGTTATATACGTATACTGGGTGAAAGTTCACTCTAGCTCAGTGTTGTTATATCGATGGTTAGGAGTGGTGTTATATATAATAGCTTCATTACAGTTGATATTTGTTGGTGCTGATGACCTTCAGCGAGTTCGTACGCATTAGTTCTTGTCTAGTGTCTGCGTATGTTGTGTGTTGTTATTACTATCAATGTAATGCCGTAGTTCCATCTGAATCACACTCGGCATGATGTTAATCTTAGGACTTCCTCGAGATAACTTAGTACATAGGACTTGGAGATTTTTTGAACAATATTATGCCTATTTAATGGAATCAGAAATTTGCTGACTAGGAGTGCAGGTTGTGTTTCTCTACTTGTGTATATATATATATATATATATATAATGTTTGCCTTCGTAGGCCAAGCATTTAATGTTTTTACTCATTTTTCAGGAGGCTAGAAATAATTTTGAATTTGTTTCCACCAAATTACGATTTGTTTTTGCTAATCAATAACAATTATAACGATACTACAGCTGGCTTCAGCAATTTTAAAGCATTCCATTAAATAATGCTTGGCTATAATTAACTCGTAATTGTTTGTATTTCGGTCTCTCACTTGGTTTCAGGACATTTCTTATACCTTTTATAAGTGTATTGATGTGGTGCTGTTAGTGAGATTGTTTTCGCAAGGTGTGTTTGTTACATCGCTGTATAATATGAATATACTCTATTGGTGTTCCGTATTGATCAGTTTGTTAAGGAATGTTTTCTGTTACGAGCATCATCACTGGTCTTATTTTTGAGCCTTAAAGCTTTTAAGACACATCTCTCAACAACCCGCTCCTTGTCTTTAGTTGTCCATTGCTGATTAAGAAATGCGAGCTACAGACTTGGTGATACAAGATCTTACTTGTGTAACTGACAAAAACTTTATTTCTATTCGACTTGCATCTTTGAAATACTTATTTGTCGTGATGGTTTTCCAACAACAAATGAATAGATTCAGCTGTGCGACTAACATGTGTCTCCTCATTATTGTCTTTTCTTGGATATAACATCTTCTGGCATCATTTTTAATTTAATGCCAAACAGAATGACTTTTTGATGCTGTCCAGCAACTGTTTTAATGAACCAACCAGAGTAGCATTCTATTAAAAGGTGAGGAAGTGTACGTCTAACTTCATTTTTTGTATCATTGCTTGCTTATGGACTTACTGTAATAATTAGCTTTAAATAGGAACTACTAATTATAAATCTTTATTGTCATAATACACATTATATGTAGATATTATGCAGACATTTGTGGTCTATCCTCCTATATCTTGCTAGTTCTGTGTGACTGTTGGTGTTTTAAACTGTATCCTCTAAATATAAGAGGATTGATTGTACGATCTCCATAATAAAACAGATTGACAGGTGTCCATCACTTTCATGTTTCCATACGGTATCGTGCCAAAATTTTCACATCCTTCATCGAGTCATTTCATCGGAATTCCCCCAACCGACCAGTCTCCTCAGCTGACCATTGCTCCTTTACATCCCCACTCAATCTTTCTCTTAAGTAGAAAAATTTTGGTTGTACATCTCCGTTTTTTCTCCTCTTGAGCACAAGACCTTTAAATCCAACAGATTGTCTTAATAAAATAATTCTACTATACTGTTGTCTGGGATATGAAAGAGAAAGCTGAAATAAATTAGCTGTTAATCGGTTTTGTCACATAGTTAATTGTTTTCCCTGGCTAGAGGCTGTCCATGCTTCTTCATATGCAATTCATTGAGAACACACATATAACCAATAGCCACAAATGTTTTTATTAACAAATAAATACAACTCTGAAAAACAGTCACAAATAACAGCTCAACTGAAGATCACAAAAACTTGTTAGAAAAATATATCATTTCATAAACCGAGACAAAAACATAATATGGGATGCCATTTACTTCTTGCCAACAACCTAAACCACCGAAACAAGAAGCTCTTGAATATACAGCAACAAACTGACTTATATATGTATATTTAAAAAATAACATCATAAACATGAAAATTATACTAATACTTGATATTCCACCTTAACAGATTACATGTAACTCCATGAACATGGATTCTAGTTATATATTGAACAGAACAAAGTCATAACACTAACTGCTGTAGGGGCAGATGTTCACAACACCGAACTCCTCTCTGAGTAAACGCACAGCAGATTATCACGCAGTTAGTGCTGTGTTCTTGATGTAGTCGAGCGTTTTAATCAAACCCGGTATAAAAATACAAGTCGGCATGCTCAGAGATCTGTTCTTTAGTGATCACTGAAAAACATATACCTGAGACTTTCCAGATGTGGCTAGATTACATTATAGTTCAATGATGTATGTTCTGACACAGTTCTTCCGACCAATCTGCGCTTCTATGATCATCTAGTAAAGGTATTTTGCCTAATATAGCAGCTATCTTCAAGGCATGTGTATATATATACATATATATATATACAACTCTAGTACTTACATACTTCACACAGCAATAGAAAATTCAATCCAAACATCTAAAATTACAAAGATTTTTAAATACACAATTTAAATTCAAACAAACCTAAATTGACTTAAACACACCTGTAATTTTGCCATTTTAAATAGTACCATCTCCCTGTTTATAAATGTCAAACATGACAATTATCTGCAAGCATACAACTCGAATGCCGTCGCAGCAGAATGTGGACACAATTTCCATCTGCTGTCTATCTAATGATCTTTAACAGCAGCTTTCCGAAGTCGCCACTTGTTTCACTCTTAACAGTTTTGGCTAGAGGTTGTCCATATTTCTTTTCATAAATCATCTTTATGTTACCAAGGTCAATCTGTAGGCAGAAATGGTTAGATGATGTAGGTAAGTGCACATGCAAGTATGTGCGAACATGGGAACTTACTTATAGGTATTTATTTGAACGTGATTCATGATAATACACAAGTTGAGTTGTTTAGTCATAGTACTGGTCACACCTGGGACATAGGGCCAAGAGGTGACTATCTAAGGACACATTCCACAAACACAGGTGCGAGCTGGATTCAAATCCATAACCCGGAGGTTTGCAGCACACTGTTCTAATCACCAAGCCATCGGATTGCCACACACACAAATAAGCAGAAACTAAATTATTACGTTTTGGGCTAGATTAAGCAATGATGAGGAAGCTGCGGACCCATCTTCAGTAAACATATTGATAACAAACGTTACATCTCGCTCAAGATTAAATTAGCACAAGGTATCTAAGGGGATAAAGATGCTATATTAAAATTACCAATAAAACATTATTCCTTTACATAACATTCTATCTTCAGTTCTCTATTTGATTCTAAGACATGGTAACTTCGACATTCTTACATAAACACAATGTCCCTTTTGTTCTTACCCTCCCCTGCTGCGCGTGTGTGTGTGTGTGTCAGTGTGTGTGTCCCCTACACAGAGCAGTTCTAGATGCATCTCTTAGAAGCAAATTATAAATCACAAACCTCCGATCTGCTGACCACAACTCGCATCAGTGAACCCTCATCAGTACCAGCTCCCTTCATGGCCTTCTGCAGTTTATCAGCGAAGTACTCCTGGAGATTCATAGCACACTGAGCTGGTGGAAAATTGATAGTATTATGGTGGAGTTTTATCGAGCTTTCATATATTTTTATCGGATCATACCATAAATACAACAGGACATGCTTGGACCCGGAATGTTGTTCATTCAGGAATAATACTGATGCCATAAGTATGTACAGCCGCTGGCCATCAGAGCACGTTGTACATTTCCACTCTTACACAACCATTCATCTCTGCAGGATTGTGTGCACACTTGCATATATTCATCACGTTCTGAGCACTTAAAGACTGCCTCATCTGCTTCAATTGACAGGACTATCCAAACAATAGGTTATATCAGTGAATGTTGTCCTTACTGGAATTTAGCATCCCACTTCGGCTTTTAAACGAGTGATACAGCATCATCATTTGACATAGCTGAACAATGGGTAGGTATGAAAACATAATTTATTGTCACTTCCTTTTTGTCAATTCTTAAGACACGTCAGCTATCCACCAAAAAAAAAACTGGCTTCTCAATGTTGTGAGCCAAGATGTTACCTTTTGTTACCTTAAATGGGAACCGGAGTGTCACACCTGATATGTGATTACCACAAATACCCTATAATAATAATAATGATATGTGACATTTATATAGTGCCCTATTCAGCTAGATAGCTGCTCTAAGGTGCTTTACAATATTTTTATCCCCGAGTCAGACCTGTTTCCAACCAACACACATCTCAACTCCCAAGGAAACATACAATGCATGTTGCCATTATAGGCACAAAACATTACTCAAACACATAGCCATTGCATCCTGTCAGGTGCTCCTTTTTATGGATGAGTGAACCATTCGCCACATGACGGCATTGCAACTTACAGAGCCTCGAACCTGCAACCGTTCAGCTGTGAGTTCTATGCTCTAAGTAACTGCGCTATCACGGCTTGACCAAATACTTGACTTCTTGCCTTGTATTGTACATCAAAGATGCTACAGGTTTAGAATTCAGCCATTATGCTCTCCAACATGTTGTGGAAGACAACTAAATGGTGAGGCAATCTTAGACGAACTCCACATTTTGCAGCGTCTTTAAACGTTGTTCACCCGAGACACCACAATGTCAGTAACATCTTCCACAAACATTCATAATCTTAAGTTTTATTTGTGAGATTAGGCAGTTTTCTACCAGTTTAGAAAACTAAGTAGTTCCAACAATCTGTGCTGTTTATAGATATATAGATTTTGAAGCACACATTTCATATTTTCACCACAGGCTTCCTTAGTTAGTGTAGAAGTAGCCAGTTGCATCTGATGACATCTGGCACCTTTTACAGAATTCTTGACACATTAACAGTAGCCACATCTTGATCGTTTAACACTGAAGGTGGCACATCTGGTGATAAATAACATTGCAGCGTATTTGATGTGAATCTTCGTTTGGCATCCAGGCTGTTTTCATATCAGTGTAAGTCCACATTCTTGTGAAATAAATGAGTTAATCATTTAATGGTGGCAACCATGACAACATCTGCTGATTGAGAGGATAACAGATGATGATTGATGTTTTACGGCCATTTTTGTGCACATGGTAGGCTAAATGGACTAAGCGACCTCCAAAGGTAATGAAGCGAAGTCAAAGTTGAAACACCCTTCAGATAAGCCCACGCCAAGATTCGAACTCAGGTGCCAGTCATATGTGGTCTAATGCACTACCAACAAGACCATGGAGAGGATAACAGATCAATACTATCAATTACAGGGTTTTTTTTCAAACTTGAAATTAGATCTATACTAATAACAGATGATGGTGAAATGCCAGAACCCCTTTTTTGCTCACATCATCATCAAAATTGCTGTCCCAGTTGCAATATAAATATTTCACACTACATCAAAATAGCGTTAATTATTGGTTCATACTATTTTTGGTTAGAAACATTATTAACTGTATTAACTGTATAACAAAATATATTATAATCCTAATCAAAGTTTTCAATCATTGACCTGAAGGATTTACTCACCAACAGCTTTCATGCCAGACTCAATGTCACCAGAAAATTCAGCTTCTATGGCCTTTAAGATGGTATGACCAGTCAGCTGAAAATGACAAAATTGGAAGTTATCTCCAAACAGAACAGTTCGCAATAAACAGTTTAAACTAGATCGGTGTCATTTTAAATATTTCATGGATGTAAAATAAAAATTCTATCCAAACTGGAAATGTTTAGTTCTGAGCACAGTATCCCCAGAAAAGGGGTATTCTTCCACAGTATTTTATTAGTTTATTTCGACGTTTGAGCATCCAACAGTTACACACTATCACAAACAGAAAATGCCATTTACTATTGGATGTTATGATACAAGATGTGTTTCAGTCAAGTATCAACCACAGAGATCAACATTTCAGAGTTACAGTTCACCAACAGAAATATAAAACAATGTTTACTCTGTTGGTTACTAAATTTATCTGAATTCTCAATTGACCAAGACTTAGAGGTATGATTACATAATATCATAATTACAGATTCGCAATAATACTGTAGTTAATTGTTTCCTGAAATATATATATATACTGACATATAACTAGCAATAGTAGCATATGACTGTAACTCATTCCTCCTCCAATTGGGATGAAATGATGAATAACCTAATGGGGGGGGGGGGAGAGATAACTTACGGGAAGATAGACTATACGTTATATTTTCTTCAATGGAGGACACGATGATGATAATGATCACGATTGGCGTTTTAATGCCACTTTTGTGCACCTGGTAGGCTAAATGGGCTGAGCAACCTCCAAAGGTAACGAGGTGAAGTCGAAGATGAAACACCCTTCAGACATGCCCATGCCAAGATCTGAACTCGGGTGGTAGCAATCTATGATCGACGGTGCAATTCAGGACACAAAAGCTACTTTACAAACCTCGGCAGTTCAGTAGACTGTTAATACAAAGCACACTTTAATGAGGTAAACTGCAGCATCATTATTTACACAATATTGCAATGACAACTATAAAGATAGATGTGTAAATTTGTTAGCTCTAATCCAATTGTCTTTGTAATCTGACTTAGCAAATATAACCAGATTATCCTAGTTTAACTCTATATACTTTCTGTAAGGAATTAAAATTGTGTACATATATAAACTTGTATATTGTCAAAAGCAGAAACATTATTTTGTATGTTTTGGGTTTATCCAAGCTAATATTCTTAAATAAATGCATAAACACCTACAAAGGTCAATCATATATATATATATATATATATATATATATATATATATTATATATTTGAAACGAATGGGTTTAAAGATTTACGTCATGTACACATAAAACACCATTTGATATATGTGTGTGTGTGTGTTACAGTTAATCTGTATAATCAGGTAATATGTATATCACCTGAAATATTCAGGTAATACATCTATTGCTAATGGAGATTCAATACAGATCATCTGAAAATTTCAGGTAATATACATATCACCGGATTATACAGATTAACTGTAATATATATATATATATATATATATATATACAAATTTATGCTAAAAATAAGCACAGCATAAAATAAATAATTTTCAAGTTACAAAAGACATTAACTACTCATATACAACGAGTCAAACCTTTTCTAAAATTAGTCTACATATATGTTGATTCCAACATAGCATATTAAGGTAACCATTGTAATAATAATAATATGCAAAATTTGTATAGCACACTATATAATCTGTAGGAAGATTACTCTAAGATGATTAACAAGGTAAATAATATAGATGTAGCAGATTTGAATAAATGCTTTTAAAACTATGCAGATAAATATATCTTTAGCTGTAATAAAAAGGTTAGTTTTTACCATCTTCTTGAAGGTATCAAATGTCTTACACTTCTTGATGGTCAGCGAAAGCCTTTCTGAAACACCTATTGCTATATGTCATGCCATATGTTCATACCTTCTCATATTCTTTGAACACCTGTTGTAGCTGGTATATATGTCTGATGGCTAAGATCTTGAGGAAGGTTGATTCGTCGGTTCCCAGCTTGCCTTCACCAGCCTTGTACAGAGCCTTGGCATCCTCTCGGGCCTGGTCATGGTTGACCACTGCCATGGGTCCGTCCTTCTTCGCCTGTTCCTGCTGAGCTGGAGTCAGTTCTGCCCTGTTAGCCTGCAATTCACCAATTGAGTGGTTTAATCGCACATCGACACAACCATTGTGTATTGGATCAATTCAGGATCTATGATCACAAAACGTTTATTCCAAGTGTGATCCCTTTTACTGAGTGGCTGATAATATCTTCTCCTTCCTTCACACTAAAGTGATGGGCAAAAGAATACATCAGAGAAATAAAAGCATAAATACAAATATAGAATGAGAGAGTTTTCCCAAAAGTTAAGTAATCTACAACAAATGTGGTATAGATTTGTGAAAGTTTCTGAATATCAAAGTTAATATGGAGTTTAGGTGATTCTCAAAATGTAAATAATGATCAATGGAAAATGTTTAGTGGTTAATCTGGGCACAAGAGAGTGCACTGATTTAAACATAGCCCTATACATTACATATAATTCCCAAACTGTTCAGACATAGCCGAGTCAGAAGTTCATGGAAAGCAACACACACTCTAGTACAGAACAAACAAATCACAAAATGTGATGTCTCTTAGGTTGATGTAAAGTCCCATTTCTTTTTTAACATTATCAAGCACATATAAGGCAAATAAAGAAAGTGTTTATGGAAGCCACTGATTGGTGCCAGCTATAGAAATTCAAACTTAAGTAATGTAATTTCAATGCAGAAGTGTACTGATACAGAGCTGTAAGGATCTATAAACTCACTAACTGTAAGACCAAAACACGTCCCAGGTTAATCACAAAATAGTCCATTACTATTTTTCTTCTACCAACTTCCAACATTTGTCAGTATTTACCATAAAGGATGTGACTGAATCTTCTGAAGCTACATTACTAGATCAAAGCAACCGCATAGTGATTATAATAAACACAAAATAAACTCACAAACAACGAGAAAAACAAACAATCAAACACATGTCTGACATTACAGTTAACTTTAAATCATGATTTCTGGAGCATTTTGTACTTCTTGCTCGTTTATATCATACACTGCTTGTACTGGCTCAGAGAACAAAAACACACTATAGCTATCAGCAATGATAAAGACTACTTTATGTTTACTTACTGAAGAACATAGCAAGGCATCTCTGCATCTGAAATATTTGAGCCATTAACCACACACATAAAAATGGCCATAACCAGCATCTCGCTAGATAACATAGCATCATCTAACCATAACATACGGTTGAAGGACTACATGCCAGAGAAATGAGATGACTATTGTAGAATGATGTATTTCACAGACATACACAACATTGGGTGGGATTCAATCTGCACTTCCTGAAATAGGACATTTATTTATCGATGCTTCCTTTCATTTATTTTTTTATTACATGAAGGATAAGATCGGAGTTAATTTTAAACATTGAACCTCCAGAAGGCCCTATCTTTATAAGGAATAATTTAAGTTAATTCTAAGTCTTATGATTACTTCATACTGATTTGATAATCTCAGTCATTAAAGTAATATTATCACTAGCCACAGACTTCTCTAGTCAGGACAAACATCAAGAATAATTCTGAATCTCAACTAGGTAATTCTTCACACCAACTGCTATTTACAATTATCAATTTCACTACTTGAGATAATAAATGAATGATAAAAGTTAACTGAATCAGCTTTTAGAGCATAATTATGCTATGGATTAAATAATATTATGAAAACTTTACTGATAAAAAACCACCAACCTGCAGACAGGATATAAGGAGATTCTTGAAGTGACCACTGGTTTCACTTGATATATCCTTCTCTAAATCCCTGCCAATCTCTGTAAAGAGACATTATTCCCTTGCTTAAAAACACAGGCACCAAAAACAAGCAACAACATGTAAATGTGACAACAGATCTGAGTCAGTTTTTACGAATCTGATTCATCAAAGAATACACACCAGTCTTGTAAATGTTGATCATTTCACGGATCTCCGAATTAGTTCTAGTACAAAGCATCTCCGTCAGAACACTCTCCTTTGTTCCAGCTCCCTGTGATAATAATAATAACAGATCTTTACACTTGAAGTTTCCATATTACTGGCTTTTAATGTTGAAATAACTATACCCACTGCCACAATAACCTCAATTTCTTTGTGAGAAGGTATAGATGTGTGTATTTGTCATCTCTAATTCCACTTTTATCATACACAATTCCATATAAAACCCATTAATTTCATTTTAAAACCAAACAATTCCAAACTGATAACAATTTCAATTCAGGAATAGAATTAATTGTAAAACAGAAATGGCCTCATGTCATGTGCATGTAGGTGTAAGATAGAGAGAATGAGTGAAATAGTGTTATGCTCAAGCCTGGATTTAAGACTGAAGTGCTTCCAATGGCATAACATTTAACAAGCAAATTTTTCACTGCACCAGGGTCTCTGGATAAGAAAAGGATAGCTGTATTCTGGTTATTTATCGTATGGAAACAATTTCAAATTTTTTAAATATCTGCTTTTACCTATGAATTACAGATAAATAAATATTACAGAATCAAGAAAAACTGGATCAATAAAGAAGATATTTCAGCAATGTTAAAGATTGTGCATTTATCTCATGTTGCAGTATTTAAAATAATTTAGCACTAAAGTACTAAATTCAATTCACTAACACACAACTTCAAAAATAAGAGCTTGCACCTAATATTTCTGTTAAACAAATCAGTTTTTTTTACAAACATCCTTTCTCATTTCAGAGACCTCAGTTTAATAAAGACATACACTTACGAATTGTCATTCCCCTTTCTGACCCATATTTTTGGATTACATCACTAAAAGGTTGAGAAAGACATACAGACAAGACTAAAACTCGGTAATATCAGAAACACAACCAACCTTCATAGCTTTCCGCAGTGACCAAGCATCATACTGCGGAGGAGTCATAAACAAGGCTACAACCATCTGCTCAAAGTCACCACTCAACTCCGACTTTAGCTCCTTGATCAAATCCTGCAAAAGACAATAATTAAGACCGAGATGTATGATGTTTTATGGCCATTTTTGTGTACATGGCAAGTTAAATGGTTCGAGTTACCTCCAAAGTTAATGAGCAGAAGAGAAAGATTAAACACCCTTCGGATATGACCATGCCAAGATTTGAACTCAGGTGGTTGAGATATGTGGCCAACCATGCTACCAATTTAGATCATGAGGGCAGTTCAATATTGTAAATACCCTAATATTATAATTGTAACTGGCATACTCTGACCCTCATTCATTTGGCTGACATTTCAATTCTAAGATTTACTCAGTTCACAGGAAAGTACACAGGACATACTACCCTAAGTAACCAAAATGTTTAATTATATTATAAATTGTATACCTCTAACAGGTATACTTCTAGGGCCTTCCCTAGGAGAGTCTGGGGCCTGGAACACTTACCCATGCTAAGACCACAGTGTCAGTGAGAAATATGACAGTGAAACCTTTTTCATGATCATGGATGTCATCTTGCATATTTTTGGCAGGTTTGAGTTTACTCCAGATTAAACTGGTTAAGCCCAGTCTGTCAGGTTAAACCTGGATTTTACTAGTTTAACCCAGGTTAAACTGGGTTTTACTCAGGATAGAGTATATTGATTCACAAATGTATACTCATCGCTACAGTCTTTATGCAAGATATTATGCTTTGTTGGTGCCCAGACCATTTGAATTGTTCTGTGATGAGTCGAGCTCGTCCGTTAAATCTTCCACTGAAGCCTAAAAGGTGGGGCCAATTCTATTGATCTATTTAGCAATTAGATGACCAAAAACTATTAGAAAGAACACTGCCCTTCAGTTTGGCTGGTGTTAGTTATACGAATGTGGTTGACCATGCAGTGCCAGGTAGCTTTGCTTAATCCCTCAAGTGGCAAGAGATCGAGATAACTGCCAAATTATTATAAAATGGCTTCTATTAATCCATATTGTAAAATTTCCATATAAATGTGAGTCCCACATGGTTATTTACATATATGGCTTCAGTACAACCAAAAGTGATATAAAGTGGGACAAAATAAAGGTTGAATTATAATCTAAAAGGATGATGACAATGGAAATTATAATAAAATCCTTTCCATCAACAGAGCATTGAATCCAAATGGGAAACAACGTATATAATTTCAAAAACATATGTCAACATTTAGCATACAAATTCGGATTTATTCAATATGTAATACATCGGGTCATTGAACAAATCTAGTCATTCTTAATAATGTGTATATATAACATGTTTATATTCTATTTTTATCTTCTAGTTAATAGGAGTTCGATATATTCTTATATCAGTATATTATAATGATTTAATTTAGTTGATTAAGTTTATTTTATTTGTCTTTTTTTAATCATACTATTACGTCACCACTATATTGTAATATATTATTACATGTCATTTTAACATTTTACGTTTATATGTCTTGTATTGTAAAGCACTTTTGAACATGATATAGTTTATGAAAAGAGTGCTATATAAATATGGTATATAATAATAATGACCAAAACCAGAACAACACAAATTAATAAAGGGAACAGAATTGCCAAACATCAAAGGTTTACCTTGCCAAACATCGTTTTAAACATCTTTTTTAGTTCCTGTCTCTGCTGATTGGAACAGTGTGACACAATATCAATAATAGCCTTCTCATCAGTACCTAGTACAATAAAATCAACTTATTCACAGTCAAATATTCATTGATATCATTAGTACAACAAAAATGTGCTACACATACAAATGAAAGATGATACATTATAAATTTAGGCACACATAATCATAATATTCACATATTATACAGCACAGGCAGCCTTTATCAATTGCATTTCACGATGTAGAAACATTTCACACACTAATACATTAATAATGTCATAATATTTAATAGATTACATATCAATAAGTGACATAATATTGATAGAGATTTATTTAATATCTAAGCAAGTAAATATTTGTCTACAATTTTTGCAGATTATGATACTGTATCACTTGGTTTCCTAATCTTCAAAAATCTACATGGTTTTAGAATACGACTGGCTGTATATAACAATTGGTTTGTTAAATATAATGCTTCTAGCTTGTTTCACTGTTAACCCTGCTCCAGTATCATGACCTATTGGTATCATACAGTCTGTCATTATCATTTAATCACACAATATGTGTATACTCATAAAATATCACTAATTTACATAAACGTGGAGCTTTATATTCTAGTATAATTGAAATACAAAAACGAAGGATTTTATTTATTAAATAAACATTGATACAAATCCAGACTCCTACTTTTAACTGCAATATATTTGACCAATTATGAATACACTGTGCTGTGAACATCACAATATAGTGAATACATTGATACCGAGTCATTTTTATGAGGATTACGTACAAAACGTAGATTGATTACAAATTTATCAAAGTTAAAATAAACCAATCCACTATGAAAATTAGCCATCCTGCTGATATAAAAATTTAATGTTAAAATTTTATTAGATCTGTCACTTATCAATTAAACAATAGACTAGTCCATCTTTCTAAAACTCTGTCAAACCCAGGTTTAAATTCTGAATTTCTACATACAGCCACAGAAAAATACCATCTTGTACAATATCTGCTTAAATAACTGAAGTTAAATCTGACAGAAAAGATATATATTTAGCATACCAAGTCCTTTCATAGCCTTTTTCAATATATCAGCATCTTTTTCGGGATCAAATGGATCTGCCGGTTGTACTGTACCGAACAACCTCCCTGATGTATCACCTGATGCCATTCTATTCGGATCTGAAAATAATCCATATTGATCGTAAGTGATACATGATTATCTGCTTGTGTTAGATCACATGCTTTCACGGACACATTCAATAATAAATTACAATAAGGTGGGAAATTTAGACAAATAAAAATTCATGATGCAAATTTTACTGTACCATTGAATAAATGAATGACCACCAAGTCTCCAAATATATACAATATACATACACACACCAAAATTTCTTTTTAGATTCTTCCTTTTACCATTAAAGATCACTTTTTTATGCTCACAACAAAACCAATCATGCCAACAATCATCCTTTCTCCACAGAATATCCTCAACATTACTATTTTCCAGTATGATCGAAATCATGCAATTCTAATGTGGCATCGAAGAAGGCTTTCAATAATTTTTAGCTTTTTTCTTCTTAATTTAATACAATTAATTGTGGCTGTTCTGCCATGAACTACAATTATTTCTATCAGATTGCTTTACTCATCACAGTGTCACCAGGTAGCTGGAGCACCCTAGGTTTTTCCTCTTATTTAGCCCCATCAATGATCATACAATGAGACATGAGATGAAACATCCGTCACTCTCAGAGGTTTTATTATGAAATAAAGTAAGAGGGCACAATAAAAATACCAGGGTCAGATATTGGTAGGACTCAATGACCTACGATGGTACAAAGTGGCATCTTATGTGAATAATATGGATTTGTCATTGGAATCAAAAAGAGCCACTTCTCTACACAAGGGTAGGCGGGTCAAATGATCCGGATCCCTGCTTCTAACAAAACCACTGACTCTACAGCCTTTTCAACAGCAGCTGACATTATACATTGCCTATTTTTTCAGGGGTGAGCCCTATACCCACCATTCCAATGAATAAGGGCTAATACTCTGTTAGGTTAGTGTGACTACCCCCCCCCCCCCATCCATATCTCCCTGTAGCCATGCCACGGCACTGTATTCTTACAGGCCACCACAAATGAGATGCTGCCAATTTTTTGTAAGGGGTCATCTACTCTATTCTCTACTGAAAAGGCTGCTCTAATGATGATAGAGGACAGACAGAACTATGCCTGAGTGAGGAAACAGCCTGGCAAGAGTTTATAACCCTACAGACAAAAGGGATGTTCAAATTGGAAAGAGACTGTACCCAGGCTGGCCTTACTCCTATTGGATATAGCTGACATGCACTCTGTCACAGTGTCAGTTCTTCTACAATCAAAAATACTTGCTGATGACACAAAACTCGACCAACCAGTGACTACATTAAATGATTATTGTCAACTACCCACTGGTCCCAGCAGTAGTTGTTGTGGTTTCAACTACGTATCATTGGATAGGTAATACATATGGCCTTATTGCACATATACATCCCAGGCTAATTCAAAGCCTAGGCAATGCACAGGATAAATTTATCTATCCATTTCTGGAACAAAATTATATTTGTGTGGGAAATTCACAATGAACAAAACTGCAGAAATGATCGCATATTTTTTAGTGGAATTTCGAAGGCAAAAACTGAAAAAGATCATGAAACCGGAACCTAAACGTAAAAAACTAAGACTAAGTTGGTCATATATTGCCCGTTAAAGACAACCTACTCTCTGGCTACTGTCTAGACTACTACCCTAAGACTAAAGTAATAGCAGTTAATGGAATTTTCCAAACGCCATATCCCATTATCATATGGGATATGCCAACTGTGATCATAGTTATGGGTATTTAAAATAGTTAAGTAGACAGATCTAGACGTCTATCATTACATCTGAAACGTACCATAATGATGATATGTTTGCTATTTCGGTTAGAGTAAAGGAGGTAAACTTCGGGCAACCTTGTTTTGACTTCATTCACAGCTACGTTCATCTTGCACCAATAAAAAGAATACCCCTTTTCACTTCGTATAAAGAAGCACGTTTTCCTGTTTACATTCAATATTTCAAGACACGCGAGAGTTTGGCTAAGTATGTCCGTCGTCTTGTTGGCAAAACACGCGAAAATACCAAATCATCCAGTCTCTTTTCATACCTGTTTCTATCATGTAAGTAGATGTTTGAATCTTTACTTAGTGTGAATGTATTAATTACTAATGGCAATGCTTCAATGTAATAATGTAAAAATAAATTGTACTTAAATAAGGTGATTTTAGCCGAATTATTGGCTGCCCAAAATTACACCACTACCATTCGGACTAGTGCCCAAAGTTAACATTCTAAATTTTCGTTTGTTACCAAATGAAGCATTATAGGTGCGTTTAGAAATAGCCCGGAAATCGTTATGACCAAACCTGTCCGAAGTAAACCTCCCTTACTCTAATATCTGACGTCAAATTTGACCACCACTCAAAACAATTTATCGCCAAAACCCAGAAAATGTTGGCTAATGATGGGTAATTTGTCTATCGCGTGAATATCTGAAGTGAAAGAAATTAATTAACTTTAACACAGAACATTAGTCATGATTAGACTCTAGTATTAAATAAATAATCCATAATTATGATAATACCGATAAAAAGAAGCAAGGAATTAATTGCCAATTGATACAAATTACTTACACGGTATTAATGATAAAGCGAAAGCCACGACCTTGCACGTAATGCCTATATATCTGTATCACCTGTTATTAAAACACCTTAAATCATTGACCTAAAATACCCGCAATAAATGTTTGACAGGAAGAGGAAGTAGACTGTCAAACAGAACACGCGGGGTGTTTCCCCCATACATTACGTAATTGGTACGATTCAACCCCACTGCTAACCCGCCCTCACTAACAGTTCGGCCCCTGAAAAAGAAAATACGTATATTTCATCGTTGGCCAGATTATCACTGTTACTTATCACTGATGATTTTAGGTGTTTACTTTAAACAATGTCAACAACGTAAATTATTTATCGCAAAAATTACTATAATTTCAATATGTACTTAAATACTATAATTAACTACCTTAATTAGTATAATATCATTAAGACTGATCAAGCCACATCGTATCGTACGTTGGATAATCAAGTCACCGTTATTACTCACACAGGTAACCATGCAGCCTATTATTACTATCACTACTGCCAATCAGAAGTCAGTGATCCCTGTACCATCAACACACAGCACCCCAAGTGGTGATGCCACGCAAGTGGTAGTCAACCACACTGAGGGAAGCCCGATTTGATTAATGATGAACTTGATGTACACAAATGTAGATACGTTAACCAACAAGATGAACGAATTGCTGCTGCTGACTGACATGTATAATTTGGACGTGGTCATGGTAACGGAGGTAAAGCCGAAACACTCTACAGAACCTACTAGTACTAGTGAGTCTATGATCACACTGAACGGGTACCAGTCCTACACCAACCTGGATGCAGGATGGTTGGTTTGGTTGTTCGGGGAGAATCCCCAGGCTGTCGCTTAATCACCACAGCCTCTATGTTGGAGTGGTTGAGAAATCTCCTCCCCCACCACTCACAGGGGAGCAGTACGGAAAGATGGAGCCGAAATACCCTGAGGGTGGTCACTGCCAGAGTGTTTTACGTCCTCAGGGGTTTTTTAACGTCCCCCTTTATTTTAAATAATTCAGTGGAGACGGCAGCGCCATTTAACGTGGTCATCCACCCACGATGTAGTGAGCCGAGAAATTAATTCCTGGAAAAGTTTCGACCTCTTACGGGGTTCGAACCTGCGACCGTTGGCACCAAGTGCCGAGTGCTTAACCGCTAGGCCACCGGAGCTCACTGGATGCAGGATCACATAGAGGAATTACTATATATGTCTCGAACAGCGTTGACCACCTAGTGACTATGAAGAAAACATTTTGCTACAGACATGGGGCCATTTCAATTCCGGATTTGAAATTGACCACCAATCCAATTCCGGAATCTGAATTTGAATTGATTATTAAAAAAAAAATGGAATTTGAATTGAGAAATTGTCAATTTGAATTTGAATTGAGAAATTTTGAATTGGAATTGAAGTTTTCTACAAAAAATGAAATCCACAAACTAATTTATAATTTTTACAACGTTAACACTTACATCTGGTGTTACCAATATACTTGAACCAAAATGATCCAGAATTTGGTTCCTTATACATATATATATATATATATATATATATATATATATATATATATATATACGCACACCGACCGTTGCACCCCAAATGAGCGTTTAACCAATTAAATTGTTTGGATACCGTGGGATCCGTCCACAACATATCTTTTGTAAACTCACCATATGTCAATGGTTTAGTACACAACAGGGTGGTGAAAGTATAAACAGAGGATATGACCCCTGCTGGGTGGAACTAAGCAAAAACATTCGTTTCAGGGCTCCTACTGGACAGTGGAATATAAATACATCTTTGATGATTATAAAATACAATTTTACATGGGGAAGCACCCAAGACTATGATCCACCACTTGATATCATCAAATATCTCTTTAGCTAAAAGTACCTTGTGGTTAGGCTTTTGCAATTTTTTACCACGTTAACACTTACATGTGGTGTTACCAATATACTGGAACCAAATTGATCCAGAACTTTGGTTCCTTTTATATATATATATATATATATATATATATATCAGATATGCACACTGACTGTGGCACCTCACGTGAGCATTTAACCAATTAAAATGGTTTCGATACCGTGGGCTCCACCCACAACACTGACACCACTACATAGCTTGCCTGTAATCTATATAGAGATATTGCTGTTTAGGAATTTACTCCCGTTCAATGTTTAAAACGGGCAAAAAAATTAAATCCACAAATTAATTTACCATTTAATTTTTTAATTCAGAAATACTTCTTCCATGTCAACCCTACTTGGAATATAAACTACTCGGAGTAGGTATTCCAAGTAGGTACTCGGGGTACCGACTCATGGTAAAAAGTATTAGGGGAAAAAGATTAGAAAAAAAAACGGAATTGGAATTGATAAATTTGGAATTGAATTGGAATTGATAAATTTGATGTGGAATTGGAATTAATCAAATGGAATTGAGTGGAATTGGACTTGGTATTGAAAAAAATGGAATTTACCCCATGTCTGTTTGGCTACACATCAAACTAAAAGGTAACGACAAGCTGCTTCTAGGTTGTGTGTACAGAGCAGAATAACTTTAAGGTATTTAATCACCTACAAAAAATACTAGAGTAGGATTACACCCACAAGTTATAGCAGGGGATTTCAATTATCTACATATAGACTGGACCACGTGCACTACGAATAATTAAGTCGGAAGAGCACCACAGTCAGAAATTCATTGATGCTTGTAGAGGTGCCTATCTTCACCAGAACACAACACAAACAACTCGACATCGGTAAGGTCAAAACGAAAGCCTTTTGGACTTAATATTCACGAATGAGGAACACATGGTCAAGTCAATAGAATACCTATTGGGCCATGTATGCATGTTATTTAACGTGCATATCTACACTCCCACCACAGGACAGGCCCAGCCAAAGTTCAGATACCAAAAGGGAAAGTATGATCAAATGAATGATCGCTTAAACGAGCTTGGCTGGTCTCTGATGGACAACATGTCATTGCAGGAAGCATGGTTATTTTTCTACACCAAATCTATGAGAAGGCGATGGATCAGTTCATCCCCAAATCTGTGCCGACAAAGGATAGCAGGAAAAAGCTATGTATGAGTTTTACAGCTCTGACATTACACAAACAGAAACGCCAGGCAGAGATGAAATACAAATAGACAAAGTCGTATGCAGACCACATAAGAGCTACACAACTGAGTGTAAGTAGTTTGAAAGAGACCTAGCCAACAATGTGAAAAGCAACCCAAAGGAATTCTGGCCGTACTGTAATCCCAAGCTGAAGAACGAGCCCAGACTAGGAGACCTGAAAACCAGTGAGGGAGCATTAGTCCAGGGAGATAAGGAGAAGATGGATTTGCTCAATGAGTACTTTGCCAGTGTTTACACACAGGAAAACCTTGAAAATCTGCCATCACTTGAGTCCAAGTATGATGGTCCTCTACTCAGCAAGCCAGACATCGCAGCTGATACAGTAAGAAACAATTGTTGAAGCTGAATGTGAATAAAACAAAGGGACTAGATGGACTCCACCCCCGTGTACTGAGGGAAAAATTCTGCTTCAATCTTACAACCTTCCAGAAGTCACTAGACAGCAGCTGGAGTAGACAACTATAGACCGGTCAGTCTAATACCAGTAGTAGGAAAGCTAATGGAATGACTTATCCGTGACCATCTGGTGAAAAACAAGCTATTCTGTGATGCCCAACATGGATTTTTTTCCAGGAAGATCTTGCATAATCCAGTTATTAGTTATTAGTTGTCATAGAACTGTGGACAGAGATGTTGGATTCTGGTGACACAGTTGATGCCACCTATCTCGATTTCAGCACACCAAAGATTGTTGAATAAACTGAAGGTATATGGTATAGTCGGAGACACATATGACTGGATAAGAGCATTTTTGACTGGGCGTATACCCATAAAGTCGTCGTCAACAGTAACCTCTCATCGTGGCTGGAAGTCCTAAGTGGCATCCCACAGGGCAGTGTCCTGGGCCCGATATTGTTCGTACTGTTCATAAACGATCTCCCTGACATGTGCCGAAGCACAGCGCATATATTTGCTGATGACACTAAAGTTTACCAAAAGGCCCTCACTGACCAAGACTGCATCGAGCTGCGAGGAGACTTTACCAGACTGGTAGAGTGGTGTAAAAGTGGCAGATGAAGTTTAATGCAGCTAAATGCAAAGTCCTGCATCTAGGTCGCAGTAATAGGAAGTTTGTGTATAAGATGGGAAGTGTTGAGCTGCAGATAACTCCAGTAGAAAAGGACCTTCGGAGTGTTTGTCGATAACATCCTAAAGTTCCGTGATCATGTGTGATATGCAGTAAACAAAGCCAGTAGATTACTAGAGCTCATCAGATTGACCTTCTCTCGTATAGACGAAGATACTCTACCGGGGTTATTCACGACCCTTGTCAGGTCCCATCTAGAGTATGGGAATAATATATGGCATCCCCGACATCGGATCGATAAGTTACAAATCGAGAAGATACAGAAACGCGCTACTAAGTTAATCCCACACCTGAAACATCTACCATACGAGGACAAATTACAAGCCCTTAAATTACCATCACTAGATTTCAGACGTCGCCCTGGAGTAATGATCCAGGTGTTCAAAATCATGAATGGTTTAAATTGGCTTGATCTCGGTTTTTCTTTCTCATAATTGAAGTGGATGTATCAGGGAGCACAAGGACAAGTTACTCGTGCGTCACAGTAGGCTTGAAGTTCGTAAGAACGTGTTCAGCCAAAGAATAGTCCAAGACTGGAATTCACCCTCTGAAGGAACTGTTGCGGTCACTACCCTCAATATGTTTAAAACTAGGCTCGATAAAGAGTGGCTGGTAATGAGATATGTGGTACCATAGGCGTAAAGAGCGGAATACAAGACAGACTCAGCCTTACATTCCTATTTTGATATATATATATATATATATATATATATATATATATTACGATACTTCACAGTCTGTTAAAAATTCCAGTCAAGTCTTGTTTTCTATATAAGATGTTTCTTATTAAACGGATTAAGGCAGTTTGTAACGCCACCTAATTCAATGTTTATATAATCGGGACTTGAATGTATTTAATGTAGGACAGTCTACTACGTGCGCTGATAACCCATTCTAATCGTTTGCCATTCTCTGACTGAATACATTTTGCCTCAAACTTGATCTTGAGCGGCGCTTCACTAGCTTGAGGCTGTGCCCTCTGGTGTCTGATACGTCAGCCAGCGAGAAGAATTGGTTAGATTCCAGCCTGTCTATACCCTTCAAGATATTATACACTTCAAGCATGTTGCCTCTTCTCCTACGATAGCACAAAGATGGGAGTCTCAGGGTTAAATTGGCTTGATTTTTGGGCCATTCAAATGACACTCTCATTAAATCATCTAATAAGTTTGTAGCCAGGCTGCACCTCTAATCTGGTACGTTGCACGTACATATTCGTAAGTTATAAACAATAATTGGACCAGGAACAATTTGGCATCCACGATGAAGCGATGTAGATTACCTGGGCAAAACAGTATGAACAATAACTTTAGTATTTAATCTAGAAATCAACAACGCAGTACACAATCCCCGACGGTGTCAGTCATCCAGGAATCCAGGTGATCTACAAGAAAAGCATGCCAATGTTGTTCAATCTTCCGTGTCCGTGAAAACAACCCTGGAAAACCCTCGAATTATAGTTAATACAATGTGGGTATCACCAATTAGCAAGCATTCACCATTGAAAAAATGGACCAATGAAAACTCCGTGCTAGTTTACTGTACTGATAGACAATATCGACAGCGCATGCGCAGAGAGTAGCATTAGCATGTTGCGGGCCGATATCGACTTAAAATGCATCAATTTAATGATCAATCCAGATACTGGCTAATAATGATTATAATCGCATTATTCTAATAGTTGTATGCGTAATATCGAGAAATATGTTAATACTGTTTATTTATTAACTGAAGTAGTAATACATTTGTTTAGCATTTTACAAATATTATAATGTTTATAAACATTTATCTAAAATGCGTAATATGATATGTGATATGTATATTTGCAATAACCTAAAATGATTTGTTTGGTATTCTTAATCCTTGTGCGTGCGTATGTGCGTGCGTGTGTGAAAACGTTCGATGAAACTTTAGTAAATAACAGAACGTCTGCAATTTTACTTACTACTGTACTAGATCATTTATTCAAAATTATGCCATCAACTTAAAGAGATAGTCCATCTTCATTTCAAATTTTCAGGGCTAATACATCTATGCTCACAAATATCATAAATAATGTAAAAATGTGTAAACGATCACCCACGTATTCAATAATCTAGTTCAAAGTACTCATTAATCGACTTTTAATGGCCTGAGGGCGCTGCCATTTTGAAGCTAGACAGTGATCGGAAGCTCCTGAATGGTGACGTCATTTCAGCATATACGGTTGACCTGAAGTCTGTAGAACCTACGGGTTCTACAGACTTCAGTATATTCAAAAGCATATTAACAAATGTGAGCAAACAATTATTCCAGAACTAAACGGCATTATATTGTTAAAATTATGTCATGAATGATATATAACTATATCAGTTTGAGCCAGAAGGAACCTTACAAGAGGAAGATGATTCAAAATGTCTCAGAAATTAACGCTCCATAAGCCTGAAGCGCGATGACGCCACAAACCAAAACAAACCAGCCGCACTTTGCATTGTGGGATTTATAGGGGGGTCCGCTGAGTGATAATACCGTCATAATTCCGCCATTAATAACGTCAATGTTCCGGATCTGTTATAATCATGCCAAAAACTAACTGCTGTGTACTATTTAGCTCTGCTTCGACCCCGAAAAAGTCGGCACTGTTGAAAAATTGTATTCCAAAACTGAAAATCAGATTATAACTATATGCTAATCGTCCGTCATTGCTACTTTATAAATGATAGTAAAGTGTGGTATTCAACATTGACAATGTTGAATACCACACTTTACTATCACGAGGACACGGTTTACAATGACTGTTAAAATGTGGTGTTCTTAGTAAATCAAACTAAAATTATATTTAACGAAAAGAAGAAGAATATAGTCTAGTATATTAGTAAATTTAATTTATTATTTATGGATATAATAATATGGTAAATTACACTTTATTTCCCAATATTATTATCTATGATCTGATGCATAATAATATTGGGATATTACACTTTATTTGTACCTTTCACTGTTTCAGTCAATCCTTACACTGACACTATAATTATAAAAATTTGACTCGCAGATTGTCATTTCGAATTAAAACTACCCAATGCTTTCTCAGCGTTTGATCCCGCGGCCAACACTGTGACGTCATAGCATTTCAGTTTTCTCCTTCCCGCCTTCGGATCTGGTTTCCGGTGCAGCCGTAATGGCGGCCCTCCAGTAATCTGGATTATTTCCCTATATCTATGATATTGTTGTGGAGCGGTCAAGAGGTATTGACTCCATATTAATTATGGTAATAATGAATCAATTACGATATGTAATTGCTTATGATATATATATATATATATATATATATATATATGTGTATGTGTGTGTGTGTGTGTGTGTGTGTGTGTGTGTGTATGTGTGTGTTAATGTGTGTGCATGTGTATGTACACCGTTACTATATATATAGTAGATTTCACATATACCGCGGACAGTGTGTGTAATCCCACCCCTTTATATATGTTGCTTGCTTGCTTGTAGTTCGGGGAGTATCCCCAGGCTGTCGCTTGTTTGGCACAGCCTCTGTGGTGGAGTCCTTCTCCGTAGAGTTTCTGTATCTGAAAATGACTTTGTAAAGTTCCGGTCCCGGATGTACCGGTGCCGAACCTTTACAAAATATTTACCGTGTGTTTGGTTTTTGCCAGATGTATGGGTCTTTTTTATATATGTGTAATCCCACCCCTTTATATATGTATGATCCTCACGGCAGCCTAGGTCACCGGCCAAACACACAGGCTTAGCCAATCAGCCGCCAGAGGTCTATCTTTATTACTTAATTAAGTGCCTGACACTTAACAAAACTAGACCGCAGCATGTGATCGGGGTTTTTGTTAGTGATTCTGTCGACTACCACACACCATTCGCAGGACATTGTCTGAATTCGGCTATATTGTAATATTTGCAATAGACACGATCCCAAGTAAGCTACACGACAATATATCAGGTATATTTCGTGATTATTATTGTGGAATTTTTGGTTACTGTTCTAAGTATTACATATTTAAAAAAACAAACAAACTATTTTCTGAGGGCGGACTGTCCCTTTAAAGAAGATCAATATAATCAACCTTTCAACGAGGACCTCCTGTATAGATTTCTTATGTCAGTCATTCTGCACAAGTGGCTTGAGATCGCGGCCCATAACCAGTGTTACCGACTGCCGTCAGATGTCGCACTAGCTGTGAATATTGTCTATTTCACTGATACTTATCAGCATGCGTACGTCACAACTATTCAGGTTGATACATTTTATGTCCACTGGTTTAGGAGTCGGGCGTGATCTTATTGAAGTTTGGTCATTATTTCGGTCTGATAAACCAGGCAGCTAACATTTGCTGCCACACCAAATTCTTTGCTGCAGTTAATTTCGAGTCCTGATTATACATCATGGCTCACTAATCCAATGCTTTGCTCCTTCAGTGTTTTGTTACAACATTATTTACGAAAAACGTTCAAATCATGCATATTTATGTCGTCAAGATTTACATTATTGAAATATAATTATACTATTTTAAAATAGAGTTTAAACACTTCTAAATCTATCTGCTTTTTGGTCACACCGTAAAAATACTTAAAATTATATTTATGTGGTCGGTTTAAAACGTTTTCATATTTAGTTAAATATATCTATATAGCTATTATTTATATATATATATATATATATATATATATATATATATATATATATATATATATATATATATATATATATATGAAACTATACAAGCTATTAAAAATAATCCTCCCATAATTTATATGCGTGAAAAGTCGCTCTCTAAGTTCAGTATCCTGATGAATCGCCAAGAGTTTTAATGATTGATTCCAGATTCTAGAAGTACCAGTGCTCGACACTTGTAACACACACACACACACACACACACACACACACACACACACACACACACACACACACACACACACACACACACACACACACACACACACACACACACACACACACACACACACACACAACACACACACACACACGCAAACACACATACACACGGAGATATACGCAAAAAAACTAAAATGATATTATTGCTTGCATTAATGGCTAGCCATTATTAAAATACTTCCTGACAGTGTTTAACCTTCCATATGTCTTAAGTTGTAGTTGCCCGCATAGAGCATTACCCTGTGTCAAATTGACTGCCTCTACTAACCACTTCAAAGTGGAGTTAGTCCACACGTATACTTAAGGCATTGCAGGACCTCTTGTGTATTTGAGTGACATTTTCCAGGTAGATACATACACCAGTCAGGACTCTAAGATCCCATAATATTAGTAGCTCCAAAGATGTGGACTATAGTATATGGCAACATAATGTTTTAACTATGCAGCACCCAGTATCTGGAGAAACTAAGACATTAAGAAACTATAGCCATTGAACAAATCTATTAATTCCCAATAAGGTGTAAATATAACCTGTTTGTATCCTATTCTGTCTTCTCGTCAATATCAGCTCGAGATAATCTTATAACAGTATATTATGGTGATTTAGTTTAGCTGGTTATGCTTTTTAAAATTATTATCATATTAGTACGTAGTAATACTAATCACCGGTATATTGTAATATTTTATTTTACCGTAAATGTATATTTTACAAGGTCATTTTAATATTTTACTTTTAAATCTCTTGTATTGTAAAGCACATTTGAACATACATGTAATATATTTAATGGAAAGGGTGCTATATAAATATAGCATAGCTAAGAAAAATATGTCGTTTCAGTTATCGAATTTCTTTTTAATTTGAATTCTCTTTATACTCTTATGCTACTTCTGTGCCATTAGATAGCGATTTCAGGGGAGAAGATCATGACTTCTTCAGCGCCAATGAAAAGCTTGAAGCATGAAGTTCCCACACTCTTGCAAATCTCCAAGTTTTGTCATGCTGAAGAAAATATGTTTGATTTATGTGTACATCGCCGGATATCTTCCTTAGGAGCAATTCATAGTTGGCTTTGATCAAAATCAGAACATCAAAAATCAAAGTGTCAAGCTCCTTGTTGCTGTTGTCATCAGAGGCATGTCATCCGATACTACTGAACCGTTTAGAGATTACCTTTGACACAAAGGAAGAGGTCTTAACCTGGGTAAAGTCATACCTCGCCGACAGAGAAAGATATCACCGGATGTAGGTCTTCAGTTTTGTGTATCACAGGGATCCGTTTTAGGGCCAAACAATTATCGTACGTACACTAAACCAGTTGGTGAAATTACTAAATGGTACAACAATAAATATCATTGTTATACCAATGATACTAAATTCTACATCACTTTAAAACGACGTGTGAAATGGAAGGTTATTTCATTGTCAATTGTAGTTTGTATTGAAGACATAAGTATTTGGATGAATAGCAACACACTGAAATTGAGTAACACTGATTTCATTGTTTTCTCATCCAAACAACATGTGGAGAAATCTTCTCATTAATGTAGGACAAGTTCTTAAATGTCTGTGAGAAATGTAGGGATTATATTGGCTGTTGTTGTTGTTATCTCTAATATGTGTTGATATCATACGAAGAACGTTTGAGACTTATCTTCACGGATCTAGGGCTGCTCTGGAGCGGTTTGAAGACACGACACCAACATTTGGGCATGTTGGCTCTAGTTCTGTATTAAACTGTTTCCAGTTCTGGTTATTGGATTTCGAAAGTTCTGGACTAGCATTACTAGACACTTGCACCTGTGGTTGAGGACTTAGTTCTGGTACGGTTAACACATGGCTTCTGTTACGGTGGTACTGGTTGCCATCTGACTTGACGATGTATGATCGAAGTGTAGCATCTAGTCTCACAATCTTCCCAATTCTTTTGTATCTTTGCGAAGTCTGCATTCTAATCTAATAAAGGGAATTTTATCATATGCGTTACTTTTGAGTTCGGTTATAACTGTTCTGGATATTATGCTGTCCAAATAGTTGATTTCCCACCAACCTGAGTACGAGTCGACTAACACTACATAGTGTCTCCTATTCCACTCGAACAAATCAGCCACAGTTATGGACCATGGATTATCCGGTATTGGGTAGGATTTCAGTGGCTCATTTTGCTGATGTGGTTTGTTAATGTTACAGACGGAACACATTTTCACTGTTTGTTCTATGTCTTTGGCCATGGAGGGCTAGTAGACAATGTTTCTGGCTCTACACCTTGTTGATTCCACACCAGGATGTCCGGAATGTCGTTTTATTTATGTACTCGGAATGTAACACATCTGGGATGACTGGCCTCAATCACTTGTAAATGACACCATCTTCCAATATCAGCTCGTCTCTGAATCCGAAGTAGTGCTTAATGTCTGGTGCGACACAGTGCATGCTGGAAGGCCACCCTCGGATGTTACTTGTTTGAACTTCTTCATCTGTACAGTGGAGATTAGTCCCAGGGACACGACTTCAAAGTCACCATCGTCCTATACTGATGGCTGTGGTGTAGTTGGGTATGCTCTTGACAAAGTATCTGCAAGATACATCTCTTTCCCACACTTAGACACCAAGTCTCTGTCATATATCTGCAGGTTCAATAGCATTTTCTGAAGTCTTGTGGGAGCGACATGCAATGGTTTCTTCATATCAAAGTTCCTGATCCGCTTGAATGCAACTCCCTGTTGTTCAAGCCAACTCCACTCAGTGTCATTCTTCAGTGGTTCATGCAACGGATGTACTTCTGAACTGAGGTTAGGAATGAACTTTGCACAGTATGTAACCATTCCTAGAAAGTGTTGCAGTGCTGGAACATCCTCCGGATTAGGAATATCCACGATTGCCTGTATTATCTTTTGATCTGGCTTTATTTCTTTATTGCTTAGGTGATCAATGTATGCTACTTGGTTCACTCTGAACTTGCACTTTTTTGCCGATTTAGTTTAAGCCCGACTTCCCTGGCACGGGCTATGATGCTGGTGACACACGGGTATCCCTGAAATATGAATTCTATGGTTTTCTGACACACTTGGTGTAGTATGACGTACTTCCATGTAATGGTATCTGCCAGAAAGTCGACTTGACAAAATTTTGTGAAAATTTCGCTTCCGGCATTTTGGTCATCACTTCCTCAATCGTGTGCATGGGATAATGGGTAACTTTTCTAGCACGGTTTAATCCTTGTGGATCGAGACATATCCGGATTTCATCTGTTTCTTTTTTCTAGTGACTACCATCGAGTTTACACAGTCAGTATGCTCTGTTATGGGAGTAATGACTCCAATGCTCTCCATTCGATCTAATTCCATTTTGACTTTGTCCGCCATGGTTATGGAAACTCGTCTGGGTGGATTGACCACAGGTAACATGTAAGGTCAAGTTTCATATCATATGAGAGATCAATTTTTCTTAGCTGACCATCAAACAAGTCCTTGTCCTTTTATGATATCATTTACCATAAGGATTGCAGTTTCACTTGCGTTACCGATCACATCTACATCAGCGTTATTGACAATTATCAGGCTTTATGATCAGTGACAAATACTTTTAAGATACATATCTGCTGTGCTATCTTGCAATGGAAAGTAACTTCACCGAGTACATATATTGCACTCCCTCCTAATGCAATGAGTTTAAATTTGCTAGTGGAATCAAGATTCTCATTCTTACACACTCTGTCGAATGTCTCTTGCTAATCACATTACATTTAGCTAATACTTTCGAGCTTAATTGTTTCAGTTTCAGTTGTATAATTGGACATCCACTTGAAATTCTGATTTTCGTTTAGAGTTAGTGCTTTCCACATTTTCCATTCGGAACACATCCTGGTCTACTTCGTAAGTGTTTCCTCCATCATCTTCATCTACGAGGAGGTGGACTTTCCTGGAATGACACATCTTGCTGAAATGGTTCCACTTGCCATACTTCAAGCAGATTCTTTGTTACATAGAAATGTATAAGAAGGTATGTGACCTCAAAGGTCTGTGACATCAAATCCAATTTTCGCAAAAAATGTTCATTACTCTCTGAATATTCAAAGAAATAGCCTGAATGTTTCAGCAGTTCACCATTTAATAACAAACAAATACAATGGAATAAAGGCAGCAGTTGTTTTCAATGTGATTATGGAATTATTCTTTTACAACATCATAAACATGTTCATTTACCAAATATTAACATCATACTGTAGATCTGATGTCTAAATAACTAATACGAAGTGATGCCTAAAAACTAAATAAATAACTGATGTCTAAATAAATAACTAATGTCTAAATAACTAAACGATTTCTAAATTATCAAATAAGTAACTGTTGTCTAAATAACTAAGTACAGTAAACTTCGCATACATCCAAGTCGGACTAAACAAATACACCACTTAGTTCGAAGTGACTGCTAGGCCCCGCCAGAGCTCCATTCATTCCAATATTAACTAATCGGTTTGAATAAATCGAATTTCTGTTATTCGAAGGTATTTCGGTGTCCCGTGGACTTAAAATGCGTATAAATTACGCCTGATAATTCGAATTCGATTGTTGGCAATACAAACCGACAGAAACAATCGTAGTGAACTCCCAGTGCAAGCGCGTCAGTTGGTTGATTACTAGTAAAAGTAGTCAATTGTGATTGACGGTTAATTACACTTATTTTGCGCATATCTTTGATCTGTGTATTTGATGCATTTGCTATAGGTATATATCTTTCATCTCTGTATTTGATCAAGAACAATTTATTCTCGAAGGCCAAACAGACTCCAACAGTTTGCCACATATATGCAATTTAATTCTAAAATGCAATCACATGTTATCGATTTTTCATGTAGATATATGATGAAATACTTTGATAAAACATGTTCATGATATATCTTGATATTTCTTAAGAACAAACGTAATATAATATAACCTAGCAACAGAGTCGCCAAAGATTTAACATTGCATTCTTCAGAATATTCTGTTAAAAATCACATAAATTGGATTAATCGAACTACGGATAAATCGAAGTAATTACACATGTCCCTTCAAATTCGAATAAATTGGAGTTTATTGTAATGTCTAAATAACTAACTGATGTCTAAATAACTAACTGATGTCTAAACTAAATAGCTAACTGATGTCTAAAGAACTAAATAACTAGGTCTCCAAGCACAAAATCATGGGCCAGCTCATATAGTGACAATTCGTAATCTACTGCACCATCAGAGGTTTCGTCCGTTTTCCCGTATGTGACCACATATTTGTTGGTGGATTTTCTAACCTTGAACTTTTCTATCTTCCCATTGTATGTTCGCAGGCCTCCACCCACTGTCTAAACATAGACATGCCAACAACAGTGCCTTCCAGCAGTTTCTGGAGATTTGCTCTCTTTTCCCCATCCAACTCAGGGAAATGAGCAGCCAAATATCCAGGATCTAGCCTCTGAAGCTTCTTTTACAGCTTGCTTCTTTCAGCAGTTTCACGGCGTTCTTGTTTTTGGCATACCTGACCACCATTTCTAGTTGTAGATCCAGCTGACACTTCCCTTTTCCGTCTCTTCAGGCGTCCAACTAGTACAACAAATTTTATCACATGATCACGCTGGCCGTGAAACAAATTATCCAGATACTGCAGGCTTCTATTTTTCTTTGACCTCACCTTGCTGAAGAGGTAACCGACAATCGCATATTAGGAGCCTTTTCCCGCACGCCACTAAACATCTCCACCACTTATTCCTCATCTATATTGTACGACCACGGAGATAAGGTCACCTCTCTCAGTTTGTCGGTTATGGTGAGGTCCAAATATGTCCTGTACTGCCACTCGAGGACCTGGACAGTGGACCGAAGAAGCTCAATCCCGTATTCTGAGGGCGACTCTCTCAATGATATGAGGGTTCTGTCACTGCTGTTCAGATCATCATCAAAGAAGTCTACCTTCATCTGGAATAAGCGGCTTGGAACACTATTCGTTTTCACACAGTCCATGTGGCACACCACGCACCTTGCCAAGTACGTCTATGTGATTTATTTATCACCGCGAAGATGTATAGAACCGATGCATCCAGGGCCCAGACAGCAGTTTACCTAACAGGCCAAGGACCTGCATCTCAATGCGACATGTGGTGCTGAGGAAATCCTTCAAGATGTCACTTCTCAGTCCACCACATGATGTGCATGTATGCAAGAAATTAACAAATATCGAATGATATTGATGGTAAATAACATACAGATGGAACAAAACTTGGAGCCGATTTCCACGATAGAGATATATTAATCCTTTGTGCAGCCAATTTGCTACAAGACATAGCACAAAGACCTTGATATCGCCCTTTCCATATTTATATCTGAGATTGTTCATTTGTAGAACAGCATTCACAGCAAAGCAGTCGACACCATGGAGTTGGCATGTTATTGTTCCATCGATCTTCTTCAACGCTAGTCTTGCTGATGAAGCGATCACATCCAACGGGTGATTTCTTCCACTCTTTGGCCAGATCAGTCACTCATCCAGCTAAAACAAATGCTGTCAAGTTGCCAATCGAGCTGCAAATGTGCTCCTGATAATCGATGGGTGTACCACCTTCCAGTTCATCAACAGCGATGACGTAGCACCTGGAAGCAAACCATTACTTTTACATTAAATCTAATTTACTAGTCCCTAGTGTTGTTGCCTGTGAGTAAAATATGTCACAAGTATTCAACAAACTAAAATTATACTCAATAGTGTTAAAGTACTATTTACAGTTTAAGTATAAGTTTATTGGGCATGGAACAGCAAACAAAATTTGTGCTGGTTATTAAACACGTGTATGAATTTTCTCTTACTTAGAAACAGTTGTTATGTGGATGCTGTTGATATGGATGCCCTTCTGGATGGTTGAATGAAACCCCAAAGTCACATTTTCGTTCTCCAGGATGGCCTCTGCTGTCTGGACATCAAGATCTTGGCCCATCATCTCAATCGTGTTCAGATGCGGAACATTGTAAACAAATTGTCCACATCTAATAGCAAACTTGGGAAGAAGAATTGGAATATTGGCAGTAGGGACCAGAAGAAAAGAAATGTAAATTAACTAAATTCTAAAATTGCAAGTGCGCAATTTAAATACCATTTGATGGTAACCTTTTTTCAGGTCAATAGGGAAACTACTTAACAAGTAGACCAACATTATATCTAACACATTATACCTTTTGCCTTTTATATTAAGCTTAATTTATTAATTACTAATATGGTTGCCCAGGAGTAAATATTTTATTATAAGATGATAATATGTACCTGATTTACAATTGCATCGTGTACAAGAAGCTGTATGTCACGTGAATATGTTTTGGAGGACGTAACAAACATCCCAGTCTGGAAGCCAGCAATTTCCTGCTGTAGCTGTTTAGTTTCGTTCTCAAGGTAACGGATGCTAGCAGAGCTTCATAATAAGGTTCCCTCTAACACATGTAGTTCTTCCTGTGTGTCGCCACATTTCTTTTATGCAGCTCTGAGCAGTGCCGGATTGTGCACTTTTTTGCAGCGGTTTATGACGTCTCCTGACTACCGACCGTACCCGCTTTGTATCTGTAATGTTGGATGCATCGCTGTGTATGTATGGAAGTATGTGTCCATAACACAGTCTTGAACATGAACTGGTTTTATTAAACAAGTATTGGTGTGCTACTGTACTACTGTGGGGTGTGTGTGTGTGTGTGTGTGTGTGTGTGTGTGTATGTGAACCACTAGGGAGAAGCGTACGCTATTATATAGCAGAAATATATCATTACAGTATCCAGTAACTCCCGATTCTCATGCTCTTTATGCCGGAGATGCTTCTTTAAATCAACAATAGACCGATTAAATTACCCCCTGGAGGCACCATGCGGATGAATTTCTCACTACTGTCTAAGAATCACTGTGTTACATGGCGATTTTCACGTGTAGTGGCCGAAAAATGTCATACTTAAAAAGTGTGTATAGCCTTTTTTCCTGCTATATTTGGATTTTATTTATAGTCTATTAAGGTTGTGTGTTCTCCAGATCATAATTTTGCATTAATAGCAATGGCATAGACTTTATCCAATAGATATATGCCACTAAACTAAGTAACGTTCAGCGCAGTTTGCATGGCTGTCATGGTCCGGCCTGTCTAGTTCAAACTTATCTTTTGTAGAACCTTTGCCATCTGACATGACGATGTGAATGGATAAAATCAATGATCACATAGATTATAATTCAATGGGTGATTCCTATTACTGTAACATTGGTATTTATGCATGATATCTTGTAATGAAAGTGAATTAATTGTTTTATTTTCTAAATCAGCCATTCGTGCAATGTTTACTACATTTAAATGTCAAGAGTGTTAATACTCTAATGTATTTTTAAATAATGTATTTAACCCATTGAAATCTATGCTAAAAATTCCCTACCAGTAAACAATAATGAATGCTTAGCTGTGCCATTAATCTGGAAAGATCCCCATAATCATTGGGTTATATCCTGATAAATATTGTGTTAAATCCTTTGGAAAGACACAATCCTTCAGCTGAAATACTAGTCTCAGACTCCGTGTATTGTGGAATAATTTGCTGAATGATGTCCAGTACTTATCGTTAGTGAAAAGTTGCTATCCCTTAATAACAGCCGGCGCCATAGCTGTTTCTAACCAGAGACCGCAGTTGGTAACCGATGCAACGCATTTCGCATGGATCGGTCTATTAGCAGATCTTTCCGTTTCATTTTCTGATTCAAGACCTTGGCTGCCTGTATTTTCTTCAAATCATACTGTACAATCTTCTGCTGCTACTATTTGTAAGCAGGTGGCTTCAAACGTGCCGTGTATAAAAGTTCCCGCAAATATTGACACGATGTGGACCGTTGGAGTTTTCTGGAAACGACAATGTTGACTGAAGAACCTGTGACGTCAGATTCCAACTCATGACTGCTTTTAGGTTGTGCAGTGGGTGCGATATATAGTTTGGAAGTGTCAAACTACAAAGCACAGACAGTTTCATTTCTTTTTGTACCAATCTCTGGATTTGATACTTCTACAAAGTTCCCCGGAGAGCCAGGACATAATTGCTCTCTTAACAGTCTGCCGGTTGAGGTAACCGCGAGGACTGATTTTGCAAATAAATAAAAAGAATGCGTCCATTAAGCAATGGAGGAGGCACAGCATTATCTGTACTGTATGTTGTCAATGTGTACTTCTTTGTTATGCCATGTTGTTGTGAAGTTGAGTTTGATCACTCACTCACTCACTCACTCACTCACTCACTCACTCACTCACTCACTTCCTCACTCACTCACTCAGTCAGTCAGTCACAAGTTATGGGGTTTTCTCAAACCGTCTGTCATGCTTATTTACACAGTTGCCGCACGGGACGAGTGAAGATTTGAATTACGTCAAGTTTACACTGCCTCACTGTTTCCACTTTGAGTGTTTACGATGACTGGGACGTACGCTTACTCCTGAGAACATATTGTTCTTGTAATGTATTATATTGCTATTGCGTAAATACTTGTGAGCGAATCTAACTGTATTATTATATGAACAACGTGTGGTTTTGCCGTTTATATCCCGCCAATTTGTATTAACTAAACATCACCTACAATAATAATGTATCTGCGGCGCCTTATGTAGCAATACATATGAAAGGGCCTTTCCTATTATCAATACGTCTTCCCTTGTTTTAAATATTAACTGGTCAGGTGTTGCTAATTACTCTATTTATTGTAACAAAATCTACAATTTATAATCATCTTAATTAGGAAAAATTTCAGTAATTTCATCATAATATAGAGACCAAAGTTTATCAATAGCAATGCTAAAATTGTAACAGTGTATGCAAGATATTGAATGATAAATGGCTAAAACATCAACTATGAAAAACTGTTCTTACATCTTATTCACAACATTCATGGATATCATGCAATGCAATAAATCAATATAATACATAGTAAATAAACCAATCAACATGCGATTTTCAATGTCATTATCAACATTGTTCAATAAGTCTCTGTGGCACTTTCACTGGACGGGAGCTACGTCTCTGTGCTACAGGCTGCTCTACAGTCTCTGGACCAGCAGTGTGAGTGACTGCAGACATAATAGGAGCTGCTACTTGGGAAGTCGGTTATATTGTACTTGTAATACGCTCATCTGAGTGAGAGGCATAACCATCTTTGTCATGAAATTGCTCCTGGTTCTTCCTGAGATGTCTCCTATTCCTACGGAAACCGTGCCCATCCTCAGTAATAACATTATAAGATCTTGGGCTTTCAGAACTGACCACTCGTGCCAATCTACTCCAACATTGTTATTATCATCCTGGATGCACACAATATCACCATGCTTCAGGGATTTAAGCTCCTTACCACTTTTATTGTAATAGCTATGAGTGCTATTTTGAAATGTTGCATTAACACTACCACCACATACAAGGTCCGATACACTGGGAATCCTGATGCGGAGTTTTTTGTTCCCATAAGTAACTCAGCGAGTATCCACATGCCAGTGGACTGGATCTGTAACTAAGTAGCGCAAGATATGGGTCGTTTCCTGATTCTATGGCCTTAATGAGCAGATCTTTTACAGTCCATACACCTTTCTCTGCCATTAGACTGGAGATATCTGGGCTTGATGTTGTGTGACTAAAACCATATTCTCTTGCAAACAAACGGAAGAATTCCGAGCTGAATTGGGGACCATTGTCACTGACCATTGGTAGAAGAGTCCTGCATATCCATGATGGATACATTTGAGCCTTTTACAGAGACTGATATCAGACAGTTGCTGAAAAAGTCATCTAATGCTTTCTGTGCAGTTGACCCTATGCCTACATGGCTTGTGAAAGATTGTCTGGATGTTCTGATAAACCCAATTACAAATATAGTTAATAAATCATTATCTCTGGGTGTTTTCCCAAGATCCATGAAAGCTGCCCTTGTAAAACCATTAATAAAAAACCACACTCTGGACTGTAATATTCTAAACAATTACAGACCTGTTTCAAATCTTACATTTTTATCTAAAGTTATAGAAAAGGCAGTTGCTTTCCATCTAAACAAATATTTAATCAATAATAACCTTAATGAATCACTACAGTCTGCCTATAAAAGTGGTCACAGCACTGAAACAGCCTTGGTTCAGTGAAAAATGATATTATGATGTCAATTGATCAAGGTAAGCCAGTAATACTTGTTCTTCTGGACCTGTCTGCTGCATTTGATACAGTTGACCATAATGTACTTTTCTCTAGGTTAAAAGACATGTTTGGTCTGTCAGGTAGAGTACTTGAATGGTTTAGATCCTATCTGGAACAACGCTCCCAGAGAGTGTCTGTTCATGGTATTTTATCTGACATTCAGTTTTTGTTATCTGGTGTACCACAGGGTTCAGTTCTTGGTCCTCTGGTTTTCACAATGTATACCCGTCCTCTTGGGATCATTGCGCAGCGATATGGGATTAAATATCACTTGTATGCTGATGACACACAGCTGTATATATCACTGGATCCTGACAATGAGTTAAATTTCTCCTCTTCCTTGAAGAATTTAGAACATTGTATTGCCGATATCCGGCTATGGATGACTCAAAATCTTCTAAAACTAAATGATAATAAAACAAATATTTTATATTTGGCATCACCACATTGTGTTAAATCCCTAAAGACACCAGCATTACAGATGGGTGCATCTTCGATTACCCCTAATGGGTCAGTAAAAAATCTAGGGGTTATTTTTGACCAATGTATTAACATGCATGAACATGTCACATCAGTATGCCGAGCTGCCTACTACCATCTTAAGAACATCCACTGTTTAAAAGCATTCTTGACACAAGAATCACTTTTAACTGTAGTTCATGCCTTTGTTACATCTCGTATAGACTATTGTAACTCCCTGTTATATGGCATATCTGATTATAACATTAATCGCCTTCAGCGAATTCAGAATAGTGCAGCTCGCATTGTAACAAATACTAGAAAATATGATCATATTACCCCAATTCTTCAAAAACTACATTGGCTACCTGTTAGACAGCGTATCCATTTAAGATTCTGTTAATAACTTATAAATCTATTAATGATATGGCACCAGAATACCTGTGTGAACTGGTTTCCATTAGAAAGTCATCCCGAAAACTCAGGTCATCCAGTCAGATACTATTGCAGGTGCCAGTGTCTCGGCTCAAGTCATATGGTGATTGTGCGTTTAGTGTTGCAGCCCCCAATTTGTGGAATAAGTTGCCGGCAAATATTAGAAATTCGTCGTCTCTTGGAAATTTTAAGTCTCTTCTAAAAACACACCTATTTAAGGTCGCTTTCACAGATAAATAATTATTATCTTTTAAATCATTACAGGGTTTTTACAGACATTATTTGGGGTATTATTAAATTACATATTATTTGTACAGCGCCTTTGAATGGCTCCTGCTAGTAAGGGCGCTTTATTAAATATACATTATTATTATTATTATGATCACTTGTTCTGGAATTCCATGACGTGCAAACATGGATTTAACATGCGTAATTACAGTGTCTGATGTTCTGTTTTGTGAGAAGTAATCGATTGCTAATAAATATGTCTTGTTTCCTAGCTGGACTAGATCCATACCAATCTTCTCCTATGGTTTTGTCTAGTCATGTTGTATGATCGTCTCCTTCTGCTGGGACCTCTGATGTTGCTGACATGGAATACAGAACACGATCATGTTCGATATATCATTGTTCATGTTTGGCCAATACATGACCTCACGGGCGTCTTGTCTTCTCAATACCCATATGTCCATCATCCAAACGACTTAGCATGAATGATTGCATAGAGGAGGGTAATATTATCCCCTGGCCCTTCAGGAGTACACCATTCACTAAAGATATATCTTCACTAAAACTATAGTATGGTTGACATAAACGAGCATATGGGCCAGACCATCCATCTAGAACATGTTTCAGCACTTGTGAAAGTTTATACATGTAGTGTGTTTTAGTTTCACGAGATATTTCCTCCCACTTCTGTTCGCTGACAGGAAGTGAGTTGATAATCATGTCTACGTGAACTTTTACATCTGCTTCAGTCGAACTCTCACGATTCGGTTTTGATACACGGGACAATAAATCAACCCATACTAAATGCTTGCCAGATCAGTTCAAATATGTATGGCTGAAGTTTTAGTAATAATCTTTGGATACTGGGTGGACAGTCTGATAAGTTACGTCTTGCAATACTGATAAGCGGCTTGTGGTCTGTCTCCAGTATTACGTCTTTACCATAAATATACTGGCGAAATATTTCACATCCAAATGCATTTCCAAGAGTTTCTTTTTCTATTTGCCCATAACGCGTTTCTGCACTTGTTAGTGTGCACGATGCAAATGATACTGGGTGCCAGCGAGAATCATGTTCTTGTAAGAGGACAGCTCCAATGCCGTCTTTGGACGCGTCTGAATTTATCATTGTCGGTAGCGATGGATCGTAAAATTTAAGAACTGGCTCAGACACGATCACTTGTTTAACATAATAATTATTATCTTTTAAATCATTACAGGGTTCTTACCGACACATTATTTGGGGTATTATTATATTACATATTATGTGTACAGTGCCTTTGAATGGCTCCTGCTAGTAAGGCCACTTTATTAAATATACATTACTATTATTATTATTAGTCGGTTGAAACAATACCGTCCAAATGGTGTATTGAATGTACATAATCTGGCACTGGATTTGTCCAGCTCAATCTGCCAGAATCCATTTGAAGCATCTAGCTTAGTGAACCACTTAGCTCCAGCCATCTCGGCTGTAATCTCCGTCTTTGTTGGTAGATGAAAATGTTCACGTTTATTGTTCTTGTTTAGGTCACGTGGATCAATACACAATCTAAGTTGACTAGTTTTCTTCTCTACGATCACCAGTGAATTTACCCAATCTGTAGGCTCATCCACTTTAGACACAATGTTTAGTTTTTCAGATTTGTTCAACTCTTTGTGCAGTCTATTGCGCAATGAAATTGGTACTTTTCGTGGCACACGTACCACCGGAGATGCTTCCTCTTTAAGTTCAATGTATTGTTTCACCTGTAGGCATCAGATGCCTTTGAATACATCGTCATATTCCTGGACTGATTATAGCATATATTCCTTTCACCAATCTTAGGTGAATACAGGCGTTTTCCTAAAAGTGCAATGTTATCTGTGTCTACGACTGCAAACATAACTTTATATGTTTTGTGTTTCAGTGTGAGGGTAAGCCTTGTCATTCCTACACACGGTATTGGTTGGTTGTTATATGCTTCTAATTTGACACTGTTCTTTATGATTCTTTTCTTTGCTCGTATGTTTTCATAGTCTTTCAATGGCAGTATATCCATTTGGGAGCTAGTGTCCAGTTTGTATGGGATGATAACATCTTCCGTTTGGATTGGCGTAATCCAATCATCGTCATTTTCTGCTTCAATTGCATCGATCAAAAGTGGCATGTCATCCCTCTCTGTGTTTAACGTTTCATTTGACAGTGATATATTGTTGATGGCTCCAACAAATAACGTGTCCGGATATACTTCCTGTTCATCATGTTCATCAAGAGCATGGACCTTCTTGATCTTGTTTGTTTTGTGAGGGCTGCAGGCCTTGCAGACAGTTGCAGTGATTTAACGTTACACATTTATGACATGTTTTACCGTGTTCGAATCCCGGCGTGGGCATATCTGAAGGTTGTTTCGTCTTTCACTTCATCTCATTAACCTTTGGAAGTCGGCCCATTTAGCCTACCTTGTGCACAAAAGTGGGCGTAAAACATCAACCATCATCATCATTACCATGCGCTGGGCAGTTACGAGCTTCACGTACATTCACACAGCTGTAATATTTGATTTGTGTCACGGTTCCACCACACGCACCAACTTGAATCTGGCCTCGACCAAGATAGGTACCGTTTCTGTATGCAGATCTACGCAGAGCACCTGGCGGAATGTTGTATTCTTTTGATTAACAAAATCAACATGTTTATCTGATGTAGATTGGAGTAGTTTTAACTGTTTACTTGCCGTTTCTGCAGCTTTGCATATCTGAATAGCCTTGGGGAGGTATAATTCAGCTTCACGGAGCAATCGTCCCTGAACTGTTGGATCGTTAGTCCCGATAACTATTTTATCACGAATTAAACTATTCCTCAATGTTCCAAAATGATAGTTCTTTGTCAAGTCTGTAATGTCTGTCAACCAATGGCAATTGTCAAATAGGTCATCCGGGGTTTTTTGCATTCTCATTCTAAACACAAATCTCATACCTTTCGTTTATTTTGGGCTTACAATACACCTCAAATTTAGCCCGAACTGAATGATATTTATCCTTCTCTTCATCCGTAAAAGTGAAGGTATTATTGATATAGTTCAAATGCTTGTATAAAACGTCTCCAGTTTTCCCCAACATTCCCAGTACATTGTATGTGACTGGTAGGGGGGGGGGCTTGATCTGATCCATATTTCGTGGGTTATTTTTTGTTTCTCGTACCGTGTATTATTATATGAACATGGTTTTGCCATTTATATCCCGCCAATTTTTATTAACTAAACTTCATCTACAATAACAATGTATCTGCGGTGCCTTATGTAGAAATACATATGAAATGGACTTTCCCATTATCAATACATTAACTTCGCACATGCGCATTAAAGCACTTTTAGTTGATATGTGTTGATATTATATAAAGATTTTTTTTGACTTCTGAATATTTATTCTCAGCCACATGGGATGAACGCATAACGAAGCTCGGCGCAAGTTCAATCCGATTAAGATGTAAAACCAGGAATTACTATTAAACAAAACTTCGTCATTGGCTAATACTCTATGAATAGAGAAGCAGGTAAATTATATACGTAAGTCCTGTTGTTATCAAATAAGAAACATAGAACCCATTCCTAAGTCTTATAATTTCTCGACTAGACTATGGCAATGCATTGCTATATAATTCAGTGGAGATTTTCTAGTTTATATCTGCTGAAGATGTGTTTGTGTTCAAGATGACTGGTCACGATATCTAGAATTGGCCAACAATAGCCCCTTCCATTGGCGCGAGAATTACCGATCAGTCGATAAACACCAATTAATACCCGAATGCAATTTCAAGTCAACTACGCGAGTTATTAACCAGAATATGGTCGCTTTGTACCAATATTTCGGTATTATCAGTTGCCTCAAATTACAACCGCATAATGTATTAGAAGGTCGTTAAGAAACGAAACCTAGAATAAAATTACTTTTTAATGTTTAACTGACCGCTATTCTGACATAATTGATCAATTATTTGCTGGTTTATAGTAGGATAGTATGCATTACGCCTTTTGATGACTGTATGCTTGTGTTGTTTAGCCTCAGTGCTGGTTTTGCGTGGCTACTCACCGGGAAAAAGAAACGCTTGAAGTGAAGTCTTTAATTGTTGGATGAAACACCGCACAAATAACAAAACTTACGGGGTTCAGTCCTATACAACCTGGAGGTGCTATAGAGCAGTACGCCGTCAATATCTTTAACGGAAGCATTCCAGAAACACCTGCCAGCCATTCGACTTTATTGTTAGATCTCAAATATTCTATCAGTTATAGTCACCGACAAGAAATTCCATTCCCATATTTACTTTATCACGACCAACGCAACGCACATTTTCTACAGTAACAGTTCTAGTTTCCCAATGTACGTATCCATTGCATTTCATAAAAGGAGTATTAATCCATTCGTTTCCATATAGGTTTTTAAAACAAAATTAAAAAACTAAACCACAGTATGTGAATTTTCTACCAAACAAACAAAAACAGGTTTTTCAACTCTCGTGTTTTAGTCATTACAAATGACTGTTTGTATATTATATACAACTATTAATTAATCCGGTATATAGATACTAAAATAGACCATCAGTTTATATAAATATCACCGAAGGATTCAGATTCCAGGTATGATTGTATTTAACCCCCCCCCCTCACTCAAAAAAAAGAAATAAGGTTATACACGACCGGATTGCTGAATTTAGATGGCGCGCATTGTGTTAACATCTTTCCAAAAATTACTTTGGAAAAAGGAAAGCTGAGCAATCCTTAATGTGTGCGATTCGGTTGATCTAAACATCGTACAACATCGATCACCGGATTGATGACATACGGATGTTAGAAACTTTCTGCTGTAGCAGCGACATATAATAATGTCCACCCACCTATCATCATCATCATCATCATCACCACCCACTAGTAGATTACTGATAGCTTAGCATGCAATAATACAGTTCTTCAAACACCCAGGCAGCTTCTCCATGACAATATGTTCAAGACTAGGTTTATTGGAAAATTACAGAGTCCATGCATTAACTGGCCAGAAAAGACACATATATATACTCGATCACTAAAGACAATATCAGCCTTTAGTTAACACGTTTGTAACAATCCAACCTGCTGTAATAATCCAACCTTCTGTAACAGTCTATAACCTGGTGTAACAGTCTATAACCTGCTGTAACAGCCTAACCTGCTGTAACAATCAGACACAATCACTGCATGCTAAAAAAACTAACAAAAAACCCACCTAGACAACAAACATTACCTTTAACTAAAAACACACTCCAAAAACAGAATTACGAAAATATAAAAAAAATATATATAAAAATGCACATTTTTGTTTATTTTGGTCTTCGATGCTCTGGCAAGAATTTTAAACAAGAATATCTCCATCATGGCTGTCAGCATCACGGTAAACTGGCTTTAAGCAAGAAAAAACGAAAATGGCACTATAATTTGAGGACTAGTGTTAACATAATAATTCACAGACTGCTATATTACCGTATATATATATATATATATATATATATATATATACCAAATGACTAAACTATTTATTACAGAACATAGGGAAACAACAACAGATTAACAGACAAGTACAAATTTGATAACATATTCTACCAGTAAATAAATTACATCGATTTTTCGAAGTTCAAAACAAGACAACGTACGGAGGTCAGTTAGATAATAAAGTCCAGCCACCATAACCGAAAAAAACATACAGAGAATATATTACGATAGTATGCTCCACATATACAAAGCGAATGCGACATAGACAGTCCTATAGCGGGCATTATATACCTTTCATAATAGAACAGTAATCGGGTATCGAAACGTGAAGTCTACGTCAGTGACGTATGTCGGCGTACAACACTGAGAGTGATGTACGATGTGTCGTCGGGAATGCTCATAGATGTATGATGACCCATTCCAATTTTCATTTATCCGATGAAAGCACGGTGTGTCCATCGTACGTAGTTTATTCGTTGTAGCCCAAATGTCATACATTAATTCGTACACGTTTCGATGTTACATAAAGCTAAATTAGTGTCCATGGCTATGATGATTGATGTTCTACGGCCACTTTTGTGCACATGGTAGGCTAAATCGGCCGAGCGAATTCCAAAGGTAATGAAGCGAATTCAAAGAAGAAAAACTTCAGATAAGGCCACCGAGATTTTAACACGGGTGGTAGTGATCTGTGATCTAACTCGCTACTGCTATGGAAAACGGCGAATGTTCAGACACACGTTTACTGAAATATTTTCTCCCACTCAGTTTCCGGCACGTGTCGTCACACTGATCGTAGGGTAGCAGATGGAATATCGGGACAATGGGATGTTGGAATATACAGTGAACACTTGAAATATATGTTACCACAGACATGTGCCATCCATTAATTAGGTGTAGTACAAATTGTCACTTATGAATTAAGCGGATCCATACTGAAAGCCAATATCTGGAACTTTACTGGGGTATGCCTGTGTGGGGACGGACAAACACACACACACACATATACACTTTCAACGAATTATAGAATAAAAATCAAACTTGAAAAGAGGATACTGCATTTTACTATATATATATATATATATATATATATATAACTCAACCAGCAGAAATATTAAATACAATTATACGTTTCAGCTGTTAGGTGGTGGGGTGATACACCGTAGAGTAATAATGAAGTTTACAGATAATGGCATTAACATTTGACAACCTTTCACATTATTCCAGGGTGGGGCTAATGTAGTATAAATGGGAAATGTAAAGGAGACCCTTAGTTATATATACACTTTAGTGACCATATGGGTCGCTATGCATAGAGAAAGTGAAGAAACTACTGCCCAATACCCTAATCATTGTACAATACTTTCGTGGTGCCACTAAACGATTAATAAAATGGTGACGAACAATTTTAAAAATGTTAACATCAATAAGTCAGGAAAACTGGTTCACTATTCGTTCAAATACACTAATGTGAACGATTTTATTTGTGCAGAAATCTCTCGTGTTAGAAGGATATAAGTGGATTACTGCGCGTCACCCAAACTATTCGTTTTCTGCAATAAATACGTACCTTCAATTAACTAGCTAGGGACATGTGCCGCTAGGGAGAGCCCAGCCCTAATAGCTATAGCCGCAAGGAGAAGCCTCGCTTTATGGCTGTACGGTAGCCAGATACCCATTCCAGTACAATATATGGGATTGTATATGTTGACTGCGTGGTCGGGTTTGTGGAATCCAGCGCATAAAGGTAGATATTACAGAACACAATAGGAGATGAGGAAACGTGTATCGATTAAATTTGGGAAACTATAAATCGAAGCGCCTTAACATTTCAACTTCGTCGATCTTTTATCAGATTTATTTAAATAATTATACCACCACAAGACTGCAATTATATGACTAACCTCAGTTAATACGACCAATTTTCTTCCAAACACTAAAAATTCTGTGATATTTCGTAGTGATCATTTCCTGTAGAAAATTTACATTATTCATTCTGGATGCAACGCTATTGCTAGCGTGTCCATTTAGGAAGTAAACATGTTGCCACTTTTGTGTACATGGTGGGCTAAATGGGCCGACAGATCACCAAAGGTAATGAGGCGAAGTGAAAGGCGAAACAACATTCTGACGTAACCAAGCCTGGGTTTGAACCCTGGTGCTATAGATCTGTGGCCAACCGCGCTACCAGTTAGGCCACAGAGGCTCCCTAACATATTGCCATGTCTAATATGTTAACATTTCAAATTATAATCATTTATTTCACGTAGATACAAACAAGACCAGGTGATTGATGATCCCAAACTGTCCAATAGTTAATATTAGTGAAACAGGTTTCATTATTTGGATATTGATGTGAAAGGCAGTGTAACTACTACTACTACTACTACGACCAACAAGAACAATAATAATGCAGATTTAATGATGTACATCTACTACCAGGAATAATTCAAAGGCACTGTACAGAAAATCCTTAATTAGGAGGTTAAGTAAAACTAATTTATAAATGTAGAATTCTAAATATTAACTACTCACAAAACTAACCCTGAACACGTGAGACCAAAGAAAGGGGCTTAAACATTTCAGGAGCGGAGACATTTCAAATCCAGACAATAATATCCGAATGGGGTTGGGTTGATGTTGTTGTTAAAAGGCCATTTTTATACACATGGTAGATTAAATGGGGTGAAGTGAAGGATGAAACACCTATCAGACATTGGCCAGACAAGGATGGGCTTTACAGCTCCAGCTAATGGGGAATAGATAGATGCCACGATATGTGACGCACATGCCCATTCTACTGTATTATTCTCTTTACAGATTCTAATAAATAACATTTAAAGATCGAGCCTTTCGGAGCATTTTGTCTGAAGAAGATCTTTTCCAACATCGTTTAATCTATTTCAGACTAAACCTATGTCATACCGCTGGTTCATAAAAACAAACACAGAATGACTTATGAAACAATACTCCCAAATGACAGCCAACGAATGGTACACATATTCAGAAAGGCAACACTCTACTGTAAGTTAGAAGACTACCATAGAAATGAATGTGAACATTTGTACAATAAAAGTACAATTTCAACAGAGTCAATAAAAATACGCGTGGAACCTGACCACCCAGTAACCATTTTTCATGGCGTATTACTCTGAATTATATGTCTGACAGCACACAACAGAAGGATGTCTTGTTGTTCTAAAATAAACAACTTTATTTCTAACTGGTGTTTGTTAAGGGAAAACCATACAAAATAACATCAGGCAGATACAGTATGTGGCTTATTAAGAGCATGAGCATGTAGTCATTACTACAGCATTATGACCACCATCGTTCTTTTAAATCAGCCTTTACTAGAGACCTTTCAGCTACCTTAAAACGTTTTCTTGTATACACAATAATGTTACTGACAACTTAAAACAGGTTACAAAAAATTGATGTGTCATGGTCAGTGATATATACATTGATCTAAATTTACTATTGTCTTGCTTCAATTAGGAAATAGTCTGTAACTTGAATTAAAACTTACATGAATGGAATGTCATGCGTTTATGTTGAAGTTCAATCCCTGATTTCAGATGAGTCATCAAATATCTCATCACACAAGCACTTACTCATCGCTGATCGAAGTCTTTTATTGAACAATCCTGTAGTATTTGATTACGGATGTTTGAAGGTAACTGGTGTCTCAACATAGTTCTATGGCATCATTTCAAAATAGCTGTCACTCGGTCAACAGCCATCTCATTAGACACGAAAACATTCCTCCCTAAAGTATGGCTTCATCACAAGCCTTGAAACAAAGAGGTACAAATACAGATGACTAAGTTAGATGTGAAATAATTCAATTTGAAGTTGTTACTGCAATAGCTTGTTTACGAGACTATTGTCTGATCCATTGATGGGAAACATCCTTTATCAATATCAATAAAGATGAATGAGAATCCTGCTTCAGCGGCAAGTTTATTGTAAGACGCACATACTCCCCGCCCCCTATTTAAACCCATGCTCTCAATCTGCCATATATTGTATACAAAGAATTAGGTCAAATGACCCAAAGCAGAATTTCATCACAAACAACGTCAGCACAATATTGACCAATCACATGACAATCTACTTTATGGTAGCCAGCAGAAGTTTTCGGAAATCACCGCTAGTCTCACTCTGTACTGCGTTATACAGAGTCTTGCCGTAGTTATTTTGGTAGTCCTCTTTTATGTTACCAAGGTCAATCTAAAAAAACAAAGCATACAAAGTCAAGGACATTATGGGGTTATAACAAATGTATGATTGCGTACATGGAGGCAGATACACACCCTCTCACTCTCTCTGTCTCAGATACACACACACACACATACATACAGAAAGAGAGAGAGACAGACAGACACTCTCACACACCTACAAATAGCCATTCAGTTAGTACCTACCTCAGATCTGGAAACGACAACTCTGATAACGGTACTCTCATCAGTTCCAAGTCCTTTCATTGCATGACGAAGTCTCTCGGCAAAGTAGTGCGGTCGATTCTCAACACTCTTAACTAGAAAACAAGCCATACTGATAATGTACAACAACCGAGACTGCATGATAACTCTAACAGTAACACATATCAGAATCATACACAAACATGAAGTACAGATTGTTATACTGAAATGTCCTAATACTAATATGTCAGAGAGTAGATGATTCTTACCAACTGCCTTCAAGCCCCTCTCAATGTTATGAGAAAATTCCTTGTCGATGGCCTTTATAATTGAGTGGCCCGATTGCTTTAAAATAATGAAAACACACAATGAAACAACATAATATAAAACTCAAACATTAGATTAAGAGAGCAAATCTAGCAAGTTTTGCTCATAGATCATTTTAAAATCGAGAATGTAACCATAACCATAACAATATATACCACTACAAGTATATCTACCTCTACAACCTACTGAACTCCGCACTGTTGGTGCCATTAAGGCCAAACAACAAATGTTATTGTAGGATAAACTTTTCTTTATATAACATCTGGAAGTTCACCGATTTGTTCAGGGATCAAGAATACATACAACAACACACCAATATGAGAAATCCTCGCAGATAAATCCTGCTGATGAATGGTTCGCAAATACATAATGGTCTTCTGGGGAAATGTAAGCGTTAGGTCTTGCTGCCATTTTTAGGCACATGATAGAACAAATGAACCAGTGTCTATCACAGAAGATAGGGGGGTGAAATGAAAGAATAAACATAATTCAAGCACCAGTTGACATTTGAACCCTAGAGCACTAGAGATTTGCTGACAAATACACAAATGATTTAGCCACGGAGATGGTCTGATATATGCTAAGGGAAGGAAAGGGACTTGTTACTTTGTTAGTTAGTTGGTTTGAATCATGTCTTTCATTGCTCAGCCAGTTTGATAAAAGGAGAGCTGCAAAAGTATGTGATTATTATATTACCCTCAGCATCAGATTTAAAACATATTCTCTTACAAATATTCAAGTATTTACATATTATCAGAGATAAAAAAAAAAATATTTTTTTGTTATTGGACTTAGAGGGTGTCATGCTAGTTAATAACTTGTAAACAAGACTAATAAAATAATAATAATATAAATTAAAGGTAATAATCTCTTAATTGGTTGACATCGATAGATAATTCTACATGCCACTAGTCTCACTAGGCTCAAAGTTAGAAATAATGTTTCAAATAATTGACCAATGAGGAGTGAACAGGGACATTCACAGTAGTCACAGCATCAATGTATTAAACTGTTAACATGATCATTTCAGCTGAAATATTTACTGAACACGTGGACTGCTTACCATATTACAAGGGCCTGTCTTAAAAAACACATTTTAACATGAGGTCAGGCTTAATCATGACTACCCATAAGTTCGGATACTGGTGCTAATATGTAAGCACATCACATGGGTTTCCATTTTACTTCACACCACATTACATCCAACAGTACCTGCTCAGTGACAATCAACATACAAGAAACACCTCGGCTGGACGAAAACATTCAAAAGAGCCAATTCTTGCAAAGAACGAGTGGGGAATTTTATCTGACCTGCGAATACTCCACAAACACTTGTCTCAGCTGGTAGTAGTTCCTAGTGGCAAAGATCCGGAGGAAAGTTGACTCGTCAGTTCCCATTTTACCTTCACCAGCCTTGTATAAAGCCTTGGCATCTTCTCTGGCCTGGTTAATGTCTATGACAGACATCGGTCCCTGCTGCTGGACTTGCTGTAGCTGGGCTGCGGTCAGCTCTGACCTGTTAGCCTGGAAATAATTTCATCACATATACAAACAAAACCAGAACAAAATCAAATTATGGGATGAGCCACCATAGTCAGGCTAAGTGAACCTAAACAGAATCAAGGTTAAACATTTTGTCATTATATAGCTGTCTGTAATTTAAAATAAATGTTGTTTCTATTTATTACTGAATACCATTGAAACATAAATTAAAAAAATATATGAAACTATAAGGCAGATTAAATTTCTTTTACACAGTTAAATAAATACAGGCATATAATAATAATATGCAATATACATGCATACAGAAAGGCAAATGGGAATTTTCTATAATATTAAAAAAAGCAAACTCCACGAAACTGGGTTCACAATAATTGATATCATGCACTTCATGAATAAACTACAGAAGATTGATGAACCATTTATAATCATTATCTATAACACTGGCTAATTAAAGTAATATTAATAAAATACTCGTATCTGAATATTTAGTTCTAACAGACAGAACAATTTAAAGAAATGACAAATAGAATTTGTCACTTAATATTTAGAATGTTTTAATCAGCTGCGACTCTACCTAATTAAACTTAACGGGTGAGACAGTGAAATTCAGCCTTATGATGACGTTGAGCCCCAGGTAAATTTGCTGAAATTTTATATTTTTGTTTTTAACCTGATACCAGAGATTAATTTAATCCAGAAGATGTTTGCACAGTAAATCTAATCAAGCCATCTGTTTTGTGAGATGTTATCAATACAGCTTTGATACAATTTCTGTTTGATTCATATTACGAACTTCCAGTGAACACATTCAGCAGCAGTGTACGGATGAAACAATACAATAATATTCTCCATCCTATTCCTATGACAAGCTTCAAAATTATACCACGATAACGCCTGTTTAACGGTGTTTCTATACACATCAATGTACAGGTAATAAGGGCTTACCTGTAGACATGACACAAGTAGACGTTTGAAGTGTCCGCTTGTCTCACTTATGATATCCTTTTCTAGATCTCGGCTAAAATCTACAAATATATTGAGCCTTGTTAGATCATCAAACAATAATAATGAATATGGCTTCACTGTAAAACAAATCTTACCATTGTAATAGAAATAATAACTGTTTTTGTTTAAATAAATGGTACTTGGTGCTAATCTACTTATTGTATGCTGACAAATATTGCTCTATACAATGATGACATGGAATATAACACATACAGATACTGGTAAACATACCTCTCTTATAAACTTGGTTGATTTCCATAATCTCTGAATTGGTCCTTGTACAAAGTATCTCCACTAGTACATCTTCCTTTGTGCCTGCTCCCTTTAATAAAAAGGAATTAATATTTTTATTACTGAACACAATTAAACACACACACACACACACACACACACACACACACACACTAACACACATTCAACTGATAAACCAACCTTCATTGCTTTACGAAGTGACCATGCATCATAATAAGTTGTTGGCATAAACAGGGCTAGAATAATCTCCTCTAAATCGCCACTCAGCTCAGAACGGAGATCCTTTATCAGATCCTATGAAATGAAAATAGAACATAATAAAATGTCAATCAAGTTTGGTTAACACTGAAAATGAATGTTAATAATAATAAGAACAACAATAATGTACATTTTAAAAGTGGCCTTACTAGCAATAACCATTCAACTGAAATTATATACCAACTTATAGGATGGATCATCCAAACTAGCCTAAAGAAAAACAGTTGATACAAATTTGTATCTAATTTAATGAAGTAACTAAAAACGCAGGTTGTGAACAAACTGTTAATGTTAAATCATGAAACTCCGAAATTACCTTTCCATACATGGTCTTAAACATTCGTTTTATGTCTTGTCTTTGCTGGTTACTGCGATTGGACACAACGTTTATGATAGCCTCCTCATCGGTGCCTGGAAATAGTAAAAACATTAAACTACTTGTAATAACTGGGTACATCTACTACACCATTACAGACCATAATATGTGATGTGGTTGTTGAGAGCTTAACTACATATGGGAGGCTCTCAGTTAAATAATAATGACCAGAAAGGTAGTTAAGTTAAGCAGCGAGCTACCTCAAATGAAGGAGACAATTTTCTGCTTCACAGCTGGATTTTTGTTGACTTGTAAGGACTATTTATTTATTCTACAATATTATTATTATTACACTGGTTGATTTGGCCATAAACACATACCTGGTGTTGGATGGTAATAACATATTGTGTTGATTCTGTATTGATAAATAACAACTAAATAACAATAATAACAATATTGTCTATTTAACAAAGCTTCTTTACCAGTTAGAATGATTCAAAGATGCTATACATTGAAATTTAATAATTACATAGATTGTAAATCAAGGCATTTAAAGTTGTTATGGAGTAAACTTTTGACAAAACATCAATGTTTCATTTACCAGTGAAATAAGGTACATTAAAAAAAGGTCAACAATAACAAAATAATATTTCTATACATATTAATGAGGTTACACAGACACTACCCGGGTAATACAGATAATGTCTATATTTATAGAACTTGATACAGTATAGTTGGGTTAGGTGCTAAACAAAAACCTAGTTAAAACATGGAAGGATATAACATTTCAACCAGAGATGGAGCAATTACAATACAATGTAATCGAGTACAATGTATGAGTACAATTATTTTGAAGATGCACGAGTATGAGTACAGGTACTCAGAAAACAAATGTGTATAAGTAGGATTACCAGAGTATGATTATTTTAGAATGCAATCATGATGGTCTGGAGATGTGGCTTCTCTGGGGAGAGTAGGTATTAAATTACTATTAATTAGGTGATGATGATGATGATTGATGTTTTACGGCCACTTCTGTGCACAAGGTAGGCTAAATGGGCCCGAGCGACCTCCAAAGGTAATGAGACGAAATGAAAAAACGAAACAACCTTCAGATATGCCCACGCCAGGATTCGAAAAACGGGTGGTAGTGATCTGTGGTCCAGCACGCTACCGCTAGACCACGGAGGCGCCCCACTATCAATTAGGGAAATCTGACTGAATATTTACTCAAATGAAATGCTCAACAAAAGTAATAAAAAAGTTATAGCTCAATTAATATTACATTTATTACATTCCATTTTTGTCCGTCTCTGATACATTTGGTTGTAACTGTTTGTCTGAAATCGTCAGTATAATTACTTTGGTAATTTACTTGAGTATGAGTACTTTACTTTTTGAACCAATGTATTCAAGTATGAGTACAATTTGTACGAGTACAGCGTAGGATTACTCAATCTCTGATTTCAACAAACTGTATAATCAGTCACGCATTACAATTAAAATTGGTGAGTGTGAGTGTATGAGTTCCTTAACCCCAGTATTGGTCACACCTGTGTCATACGGTGGAAGGGCGACTCTCCACGGGGAAACACAGACATGAGTTGGATTTGAACTCTGGCCTGGAGTTTTGCAGTGCAGTGCTCTATTCGTTGTGCTACCAGATTCACGGCTTTAACTAAAACACCTGTTAAGTATTTGTGTCAGATTCCACTCACCCATTCCTTTCATTGCTTTACGCAGTATTTCACAATCCTTCTCGGCACTGAAAGGCTGAAATGGAACTATGGTCCCATACACCTTATCAAGAGTCCCTTCGGCATAACGTGCTCCACCGGCCACCTTTAGCCGCTGAAGGTCACCCACGAGCTGTTCTGGATCTGAAAGTAGGTCAGACTAAAATTAGCCAAATTTTAACTGGACAATTGACATTGAAGAAGACTTTTTGACTCGAGTAACACTAATCTTTCATATACAATATGTATTAATAAATACAAATAAAAAAATATCCATCTTCTTACTTTGTATACCAACACCACCTGGTGGTCCCCCAGAACCGCTGTATTGAGCAGGATATCCAGCAGCTGCTCCTGGCTGGCTTGAATATCCTGGACCTGCTCCAGGCTGTGCAGCATACCCAGGGCCACCTCCAGGCTGAGCAGCATATCCAGGGCCACCTCCAGGTTGGGCCTGATAGCCAGGACCACCTCCTGGCGGCTGTGCAGAATATCCAGGGGCACCTCCAGGCTGGGCAGGATATCCAGGGCCACTTCCAGGTTGAGCTGGATATCCAGGGCCACCTCCAGGCTGAGCTGGATATCCAGGGCCACCTCCAGGCTGAGTGGGATAACCAGGGCCTGAGCCAGGCTGAGTTGGATATCCAGGGCCACCTCCAGGCTGAGCAGGATATCCAGGGCCTGCCCCAGGCTGTGAAGGATATCCTGGATATCCCCCAGGCTGACCAGGGCCTTCATCTTTAAAACCTGGTGGTCCTGGTGCCCCAGTACTGTCCTGAGAAGCTGAAATATGAAAAACAAACAGTACCGATTATTTTAGGCATATATCTTTACTTGTATTTCAATATGAATAACACCTAATGTCAGTTGGCTCGTCTACTAAAGTTATTTACATGGATTAAAAGGTAATATTTTCTGGTTATTTGTCAATTGAAAAGATGGATTAGCAGACTGTTAACTTACAGCTGTCAAAGTTCAACTTATGACTATCTACATAGGTGCCAATGGGTAGACAGATCAGGCTACATTGGTCCTTCAATTTCCTTTTTTTGCGGACCTTGTGAAAGCTTTTCATATAAGTTATGTATTAATATTGTTATTGTATAACTATTTGTTGGAAATTGAAACTAAACTTCACTTCACTTCTGGGTCATGAACAAAATCTATGGTTACACAATTCCTTTAATACCGGAGGCAAAGAAAATGGATGGTTACAGCGAGATTTATTGCCAAATCTGCTCTGTCAAGACTCATTTACGACACATTTTTTAACCAAGTCTCAAACAATTAGAATGTGATCAATTGCTTTATTTAGGTCTGGTGCTGGTTTTGCCATGGACGTATAACTAAATGATTGTTCCAAGATAATCAGATGAAATAGCTTACAAACATAGTAGCACCTTGAATTGAACCCCTAACTAAAGGTCTGACATGCTATTAACTAATAACTGCACTACGGGACACTCCTCAGAAGATTTGACCAAATAAAATTAACAAATCATATCCTCTTCTTAAAACAAATTCTTCGCGAGTTATTTACAAACAGACCAACTAGGAATTATACAGTTTAGCAGTAAACATAAACCGTGGGAAAAGTAAAGAAATAGAAGCCTCAGTTTGGGATTTATTTATTCTGTTTCATGTTTACACATAAAAAACAAACCCACTCCATCATGATGGTTAAGGGACAATTAGGTCACCGAGTTAAATGCGTAAGAAGCTTAGTTGAATCTTTTGCCAGCAGAAGAATTAGGAAATTTTGAATGCATTTCAAATTTTCAATTGGTAAAAATAAATTCCATTTCAACATTACCGAAAAATGGTTTTAATGCGGACGGTGGCAGATATTTTGTGAATACGAGAATGACCGGTGCTGTTAATATCTCACTAACAGTATAGTTAGTTTGTTTTGCGAGTAACAGCATATTAGCATGGGTTATTGTCCAGTTTAAAAGATGGCTACACCACAACCAAAAAGAATAATTAATCACAACGCTACACCGATTGATGGAATCTATCGCAATGAGCGACAAAACATTTAGATATCAAACGTTAAGTTATATTATCCTTTTTTACCCACAATATTGACACTAAATCTTTATTGACAAGTGTGTTCGCTGACAATTACCATAAAGAAGATTTATTTTGAAATGCCTTTATTAAATGCTACATAGAGATACATGTCAGATATCTCCTTTCAAACATTATTTCCTCACTAGGAAACACCTACATTAATTATTTTATAACACGGATGTCGATCATTAATCCTTAAATAATAATAAAATGTACTATTCTGTTTTTGGCCTGAACTATAAATGTAAAGGAAAATAAATTATGATATTAGATTGTCCATGTCTGATTATATTCTATAAAAAAAAAAATTAGTGACAGTTGAAAATGAGTTTCTAAATACTTAATACAGCACCCTCGCATGACCTCTCAAAAAACCTTTCTTTACCAAGAATAAGGTACGTCATGCTGCACCCTCACACAACCTCTCACAAAACCTTTGTTTACCAAGAATAAGGTATGTCGCACAGCACCCTCACCCAACCTCTCACAAAAGCTTTGTTTACCAAGAATAAGGTATGTCATAAAAAATAAAGCAGAACAGTGATAAGATATCAGACAATATTATATAAATAAAATTTTAATATATATTTTTATATATATATATATATATATATATATTAATTAATATAATATATATATATATATATATATATATATATATATTATTTGTTTATTTTAATACACATATTTTTATCATTTTATTACTAAGAATATTAACTTTTTAACTAATCAGTATCTCTGTAAAAACAAAGTGTAAATAAATATAAAAAATTTATTTCAAAGTCATTTACCCAGTAGTCGTGAAATATTATTATATAGGTAGTGAAACGCTAACATATCAAAGCATATGATGGTTCTGATCATACCTAGCACATACAGCTGAGAACCAACCAACTCTCTGGAGAAACATCCAACAAATACGGGTACGAGTCGGACTTGAAGACACAACCAGGATTGTTGACGTCAAAATTTTAAACAAAAGCTATCCTATAAGAATCACGTTTAAATTTTAAATCTACCCCATTTTTAGTGTGTATCATCTTCATAAAAAACACATAATCTGATAATTATTTGTTACATTTATTCATATTTAGCCATTATCATACACTACCAAAGTATGTCAATAACAATTCTACTTAAATACCACATTTATTGACCATTTACAGGGTTGCCAGTTTCTTCTACGTGCCAGTTTCAGCCAAGGCAAAAATAGGTTTCTGACTTCAATTTGGCATAAATAGTCCAGTAGACCATGTATTTCAGTAAAAATTGGCAATTAATTACTAAATTCATTTGGTTGTTCTGCTTGGTTAGCATCTACCTCCTAGCCGACATCAAAGGATTGACCCTTGAAGAATTTCTGCTTCAAATGAGTGAGCATTTTCAACCTTTGGACTTGTGCACAGCAAACTCAGAAACTGACTTGGTGTGGCCATGGCAGCAAAGTTGCTTCTCTGTTACAGGATGCTCAGAGCACATACAGACTTGGACTATTGAATTCAACATTGTAGTGCACTTAATTATAAATGATTAGTGATCGACTGATTACACAGGCTTCCTTCATTTCTTTACTAAAAGTTGCCATGCTTAATGGCAGTTGAATCGATAAATTAATGCAGCAGTATAAACTCGGTTTTGGTGTTATGACTTATACTGTATGAGTATCAACTAAATAAACTTGATTGCGTTTTTCAAATCAGTTGTTTCAGCCAATTTCTCTGTTCTTGAAACGCTTATAAATTCTCAATGAGCATTCCTTAATAATCATCCCACAATCTTACTATAAATTTGGAACTTTAATCGCCGAGCCATGTTCAATAGACCCCATTTTCAGAATTAGCACTTGCTGGCAGAAACTAGCTTACTGTGCGGCAGAAATAGGTTTCTGCTGGCAGAAACCCAACCCTGAGCATTTATATGTAATCCTGTAAGTATTATTTCACTAGCTAATACCAGTATTTCTAAACTTTCCCAAATTCCATAGGAGTATACAATGAGTAAGAATATAAGAATCGATTATTATTATTATTAGAATCAATAAGATTCCAAGTGAACTTGAGTATGCAGAGGAGGCTAAAAACTACACAAAGAAAATTACGACAGAAACCAAACATTGAGGAATAGGTTCAACAGTTCACCAACTTAGATGGTGCAACAAATGGAAACAGTGTGCATGAGTAGCACAGTATTTCAACTCTTAAACAAATATCACATCTACTGCTATCAATTTAATCTTGTTCCGTGGCTACTTTTGTGTGAGTGATAGGATAAAACATGTCAATTTCCATTGGTCGTGAGGTTAAACAGCTCACCATATCAGTGTCACCCCAAGAGATATGTGATTAACTGTGTGCATGGGTTCCATAGCCAAAGAAAAATTATTTTCCAGGACTTTTCCAGGACAAAATTATCCTTTTCCAGGACAAAGTATACAAGATTTAAAGGTTATAAATCAAGACATGTGTGAAAAGCATATATTTAATCAATGTATGATCAATTATTGAAATTTGTATGGTACAGCCTCCTCCTCACTCCTTCTGTTGTCTGATCCACCCACTTTTATTTAAATTTGAACTGACATGAGATATCAATACTATGTACCAGCATTTTTTCTTCTACAATCAAAGTTTTCTTCTATACGCATAATATTTATTTGTGGACTTTTTTTGTTCTAAGTGGATTTGTTTTCACAGGCAATAACTTTTCCAGGACAGTTCATAATTTTGTAAATTTCTAAGACCTAGAAAATCAATTTGTCATTTTCCAGATTTTCCACGACACGTGGCAACTCTGTGTATGATATGTTTGACAGCATTGATGAACAAGCCATTATCACCATAATAAAAAGCAACAGGTATATCACTGACAATAACCGTCATCATTGTTGTTATTATTATAATAATACAAATTGGTATAGAGTTTATTCCACAGTTCTCTGACACAAAAGTTTTCCATGGATGAAGTCTGTACAATCTTATACATAAATCTCAGCACTTACATTACAGTCCACAACTTGTATAAGAGTGTAATATACCTCATCCCACCAAATTTTTTATTTGTTTCCAGTCTGCGTGTTTATAATGTTATATTTTAAACAATTAAAACTAATTGCACCCTCCTCACAAGGTGAAGTACCAAATGATCAAACCCAAAGACCTTGAAGGCAGTCACCTTCAAAGTGTTTCATGTCATCAAAGGTAAGGCTAACCTGCTAAATCAATCTGGTGATAGGGCAGTCTCATTAAACATGGTCAGCCTTAAAGATGAGGAAAACATCTCCAAATGTCCCAAAGAATACTAGATCTACATTTTCGTGCAGCAAATAACTGTTATCACACTTTATCGGGCAAACTTCAAATGGGTACTTACTTAATTTATTTTAAACCAACAATAGCCACGAACAATCAAACAAAACAAACAGGGAAAATGTTTGACATGCATGACCCCCCCCCCCCAAACCCATACTGTGTATAAATGATATGTTTAACTCAGGTAACAAATTAAACCATATTAAAATTTCTTGTACGAGTGTATTCACACTTCACTCCAGAATGTTTGTTTGTTTGAAAGAGTCATATCAAAATAAAGATGTAATTTATTAGATGACTACTAACAAGAAAATATTACATAATAATAATAATAATCAGTTAACACACACACACACACAATAAATGGCAATTTTAATTCTGAGCAGAGACATCTAAAGGCAAAAATTAGCTGATTTCAATATATCACATTCAATCACACACACACACACCTACCCGCTGAAATTACCAATTAATTACAAGGGACAATTAACCAATATATGACCATTGAAACCCAAGCAGCTTAGCAGATTTAACAGGTGATATAATAAAGCTATCATAAAGTGATTGCTAGAATCATTTGTTTCCAGAATGGCACAACTAATTCCAATAAGAGAGGATATGATAAGTTGAGGCCGAACTACCAATTTGCTCACGCAGCATGCAAGCCTATTATTGCGTATAGCTCATCCTGGAAAGAAACGAAAATAGCACATCTGTAAAAAGAGCCTACTTTCCGAACATCTGACAGGATAACAGTCCATCAGATGCAGAACAATTAGCTGATAATAGTTGAAACAAACTTTGTTATCACTAATCTAGTCTCTTTTTCTGAAGGGGGATATGGTGAAGAATATTAGTCGTTAGTAATGACTCAGTTGCACAACAAACATTAAAAAGCATACCACATTACAGAGTTAGTAGTAAAACAGTTACACTAATCTATGTACAAATGAAAGAGAATAGCAGCTGTTCTTCAACTAATGAACTGGTTTTGTGAAGATGATGATGATGATGATTGATCTTTTATAACCACTTTTGTGCACATGGTAGGCTAAATGGGCCAAGCAACCTCCAAGGGTAATGAAGTGAAGTCAAAGATGAAACAACCTTCAGATATACCCACGCCGAGATTCGAACATAGGTGGTAGTGATCTGTGGTCCAACACGCTACCGCTAGACCACAGAGGCACCGTAGGGTTTGTGATGGATTAAGGGCAATAACATAAATGACAAACGGCTTAGGCATTGCCATGGAAACCAATTGATAAAAAGTCAACAATATCCCTAACTGGTTAGTGATCCAGATTTTGCTAGATCTCGGCACTGGTTCTGCTTGGGTCATATGATGAAATGTCAGTTTTGACGTGAGCCGTCATCTCCCATGATAAGTGTGAGGTAAGTGTGACAAATTCCTGATTTCAGCCAAAAAACAGCATCAGGATGCAAAGCAGTTAATACTTCTCCCACTCCCACACTAATGAGTGAGTGAGTGAGTGCATCATTATATGCTCATCACATCTGGGATGTATAGGTAAGGAGTAATTCCCTGGTGAAACATTTCACAGACAGACACAGATAATTCTGATATTTCAAACTAGGGTGGAAGGTTTAGTGTGGCTGTGCCTTATTAGCTCTGCCAAAAAAATTATTCCTACACCAATAAATAAGCACTATATATGACCGTTCTATAAAAATACAGTTAGAAAACAAAAATTCTGCTCAATTCGGAAAAACACATTGTGAGACTCAACTGTCAACACATCTCAAAATCAGGATACTCACTTCCATAAGGTGGCTGTCCAGGATAGGGCTGCTGACCTGGATAGGGCTGCTGACCTGGATAGGGCTGCTGACCTGGTGGTGGCTGCTGTCCAGGATAGGGTTGTTGTCCTGGATAGGGTTGTTGCCCCGGATAGGGCTGTTGTCCCGGATAGGGCTGTTGTCCTGGATAGGGCTGCTGCCCCGCCTGTGGATAGCCACCAGCTGTAACAGGAGCAAGAATGAACTCATTAACAGCTGTCTACCACAACAGCCAAACACCATTATACTCTAACAATGGATGGAGGTTAAACAAATTCACATGACTTACGCTGGCTGCCTGGAGCGCCACCATACGGCATTGGCTCGGGAAATCCGGGCTGGGGAAAACCAGCAGAAGGTCCTCCGTATCCAGGAGCAGGATACCCTCCTGGAGGCATCATACCCTAGAAAAGTAAGATAACCGTTGATTTGTTTTCTCCCTCATCGTCTGTGTTAAACAAAAAATAGTCTACTGACAACTGCAGAATAAAAAAACAGACACGAGAGTGGCCTTTGAAAAAAAAAACTCTGAAAGGCAGGGAAGGAAATTGCAGAGCAAAGTGAGCCACGTGAAGCTGGGGGTGTGGATGGATGAATGTTGTTTAACGACACATCGGCACAATTTAGGCCATTCAGTGTCCTAGCTGGGGGTGTGGAAGAATTTGTTTTGGGTTTTGTGCATTTTTAGAACAATCCGAGACCACTTGAGTGGAAGTAAAATATGTCTTCTGCAAGAGAACCTTTTTCCAACCACTAGTTCGATTCACTCCCCATTTCCAAAAATTGTATTTTCATCCCCGATAAAATGGCCCAATTCTAAATCAGTCCATAATGAATCCAGCGATGGGTGGCAAAAAACCTACTTTGGCCACCTGTTAGAAAGCTTATCCATTTCAAGAATTTACCAGTCACTATCCATGTCCATTAGAAAATCATCACAAAATCTCAGGTCATCCTGTCAGCTACTATTGCCGACATCAGCTACTGTTGCCGACATCAGCTACTATTACCGACATCCGTATCTCAATGGCTCGCACTTTATGGACCATGCTGCCAGAGGATATTAGAAATGTGGCTTCTCTTGAAAAGTTAAATTCTGTTCTAAAATCTTGCCTGTTTAAGGTAGCTTTCACCAATAAATGTTGTTTATCATTTAAATAGCACATTGGGTTTCTACGTACACCTTATTTGGGGTATCATTGTACAGTGCCTTTGAATTGTTTCTGCTAGTAAGGGTTCTTTATTAAATATACATTATTATTATTATCAATCAACAGTGACATGTCCATATTACAAGATCACAACAACAGGGAGATTGAGTTGGGTCATTTAACTTCAGTGCTGGTCACACCTGGCTCACATGGTCAAGGGCACTAACTTTCATCAATGCAGATATGAGTTGGATTCAAACTCATACAGCCTTTTCAATACGGAATAGAGTAGACAAGCTCTCACAAAAAGTAGGCAGCAGATCAGCTGTAGTGGCCTATAAATACACCGAGATGCCATTGCCATGGTACTGCCTGGAGGGAGGTATGGATGCGGGGGTAGTGAAAAGCTGGCCGTGGGGTAGTGGTAATGACACTAACAAAGTAGTGACCCTTCTCCATTGGAAGGGGAGGGTAGAGGTTCTCCCCTGAACAAGTTGGCATAAATGGAGTAATTGGTATATTCTAGGCCACTTTTTAAGTACCCAACCCATTTTCTGCCGATAAAATAGGTGACGAGGGACTGTAAAATGGATGACGTATAGCATCGGACGTCAGCTGCTATTGAAAAGGCTGTCATTGCCTGAAGGTTTGCAGTGCAGTGCTCTAACCACTGCACCATTGCAATACACTCTCCAAAAAGAGGAACAAAACAGTAAACACAATAACTGTTTAGTTACCAGTAAGCAAGTAGTTATGCGTGTATGGAGCTCAGACGTGGGCATCTAATAAACCAGCTCAGGGGAATTAAATTTGTGCGATAAACGTACTTATGAGGATGGGAAAATGTATACGGTAATATTTATCGTGTAATCTTGCGATGATGATTGATGTTTTACGGCCACTTTTGTGTACATAGTAGGCTAAATGGGCCGTCGTTCGAAGGTAATGAAGCGAAGTCAAAGATATGCCCATGCCGAGTTTGGAACATGGGTGGTAGTGATCTGTGGTCCAACACGCTACAGCTAGATGACAGAGGCGCCCCACCATGTAATCTTGTGTTCTACACATGTCTATTACTGTTCTCAATGTCAACTGGCCAGTGATGTTGATCATACTTGCAGATCTCTTAGTAAACTATACCATGGAACAAATGATCAATATCTGATGAAAAATGGCATTACTCTCGGGCATGTCCCACTCACAAACTTCAAATTTATCATTACAAGTTACAGGACATAATAAAAAAAGCTTTGTGGTCCGCTAGTTCAACATTTGTGCATTATTATATTCTTGGCACGTGTTACTTTTAGAGAGTGTGCTTCTATTTGGAACAATCTACATTAGCCATCATAGGCACACTGACTTGCTTCTTCATCTTCTTCTGTAGTTTCTTCTGCCTCTTCTTTTCTTTCTTGTAGGGATCTTCGTCTGAAGACGAGCTGCTACTGGAGCTGCTGCTAGAGCTGTGTTTCTTTAGGTGCTTTTTGTGTTTCTTTTGTTCTTTCTTTAGCTGTTTTTCACTGTAACCATACATAATATGCTGAAAGAGAAAAGAAAAAGACTCTTAATTATGTGTGTGTGTGTGCCTAAAAAAAGTTATATTTCTCTTTAAACTAAAAATTGGTTGATTAGTTTGTTTGGCTTCAACACTGTTCACACTTTGGACCTATGGCTGAGGGATGACCCCATAGGGAAATATAAAATATACACAGGTCAGATTCAAACCCACAACCTGGAATTTTCCAGCCCAGTACTCTAACCACTACACTGTTGGAACACCCATTTAAATTAAAAGCATACATGACATACATCATTATAAGAATGATATGCAAAAGATAAAATGATATATGTGTACGGAGAGAGAAAATTTATGATTTCCAAAATAGACATTATACAGTATAATGTCACATATATTTACAAATTAATCAAAGTACATATACCTAAGGAAATTACGGGACAATCACGGTCTTCCTATTTACCCCCACAACAAATAAATGATACCTAAGGAAATACACATCAGCTAACAGATTCGGGATGAGAAACAGATTGAGGATATTATTTAGCACAACACGGAAGAGATAAATTCATGACAAGTATTATGGAAACAGGTCGGGATGAGATAACTCAATATTGCATTCAACAACATACAGAAAAACTTTAGTGCTGATAATGCTGTTATAGATAACATCGTAAACACATGCAGCTCTTCACCATCACCATAACGCTCAGCTAAACGAATGATGTAATCCCATTACCAGCAGAATTACTCCCTCTCTCTCTCTCTCTCTCTCTCTCTCTCTCTATATATATATATATATATATATATATATATAGAATCACCAGACCTTGTATCTACCACATGACATTCTCCAAACATGAAAAAAAATGAACGCTTCTCGTTAATTCCAAGAGCTAAAAATCCCCCCAAATCTGCAACAATCCTACGCCGATGAAACACCTGACATAAAATAGGACATCTCACGCAGTCAATCTAATATAAATATGCTGCTATTAAAATAATCCCATGACAAGTGAAGAGATGAACAGGATTCGCAGTGACCAAACGATCAACAACGAAATCATACAAACACTGACATCGTTGAATCCGCCCAGTTGTGACCAACACAGATATCAGTAGAGATATTATACCTGGTCTGTTATCTCGAGTAGTTGACGTCAGATCAGATAACACCAAACCTTCTGATGTATGGTGACCTAATACTGACGTCTTGTTATGATGAAGTAGGTGTGTAGGCAACGAGGTCTCGGGTCCACATCATTTGTTTTTTTATCGTATACACAGACAGGATGATAACTAGAGTCATCTCTTATCTTAATATGCGGTTATGGTCGGGACAGTTTATTTTCTACAGAACTGACTGTCAACAAACAAATGGAGCACAGCCAAAAGTTTGGTATATGAGCCGGCTTGAACAACATACTAAATGAATATGTTAACTATCTAAACACACCAACCTAAATCAACATACATGTGTATGCATGTCTGATTTGGGATATATAAATGGTGGTGCATGGTTAATGCTCTTTGAACAATCTATCTCTTATCTGTAATTCATCTAAACATCTTCACATGCAAACATGTAATACTGTTATCTAATTAATGTGTAATTAGTAAATGTGAATGATTGTTAATAAAAATTAATATAATATCTCACCATTATTTTTAAATCAAATATTAATTAGATAGTTTATTAAAACTTGAACACATCTTACATGTTATCATAACATTGGTGAAATATAACTTTCATAAGTATTGATATGTGGTGATTCCTCAAGGGCCTATCCCACAAACCCTAGGATTTGAACCCTGATCTGACGACTTTCAATATTGTGTGCTACTAACTATGCTACTGTAGTACCATTTGCAATTCATAATAGATTTGTTTAGACTTGGCAATGGTCAAGCCTAAGATATATGCCCAAAGGGCAACTGCTTCGGACAACATTCCACAAATACAGGTACAATTTGGATTCAAGCACACAACTTCGAGGTCTACAGCGCAATGTTCCAACTATTGAAGCACTAATTTGCAATTCACAGAATCAGTACACTCAACAAGGTACAATGACCAAACAGATATTCTACTTCAACATAACACTGCAAGAAAAACTACTTTGTCAGCACGAGATTTGATGATCCACACTACAAAACAATTCATGTGCTGCGGGAGGTTATTTAATTTCAATCTGAAGGACCAGCAGAAGTGCTTCGTATTATCTAAAGTTTGATATACCCATCAAATGGCAAGTCAATGTCTTTACATTTCAATCCAAGATACACTTACACTGGTCATATCAACCATAACCCTTTTTTAGGTATGGGGCTCTGACCAGATTCACCACATGCACATACTCAAGTTTTTTTCAAGTTAAAGACTGGACTAATTTAACCTTGTCTCATAAAAGTCATGATGAAGTTAGAATCAACCTTAAAATGTCTATTATTTTTAATATATTACTGCTTTTCTTCGATGTTAAGATGTTCTCTGAAAAGATGCATTTATTAATAATCTGGCCTTACTGCACTCATTCAGAGGGTTTGTTTACATAACTCGGGTGGAATTAAACATCTGATGAACATTGACGCTTTGTGACCATCAACAGAGAGACATATACGCAGTGTAATACTAAACTAACAACATCGACTACCCCCATGGTGTATAGAACATAGAACTATCAACTACTCACACATAATTCATCCATCCTAGATACTCATTCAAGACTTCAACCAACCTGAGAGTTATTTGTTTCACCCAAATACTGACCAAACCTAGGATATAGGACCAAGGGGGCCTATGGAATTATCCCACAAATGTAGGTAACTTGGCCCAATTCCAGGGTTGGAAAAAAGTTTTTTTTAATAAATTGAATAAATAATTTTTTTCCGATTAAATCTAATTTTTTCAATCAAATTGATTTATCCTGAACCACAAGGTTTGCAGCAAAGCACTACACCACAAGAGCATCTTCAATCAACCTGTGAGTACCTGAGTGAGTGATGATGATGATGGCCTAAATGGGCCGATTGAGTTTCTATTTAATCTCGGTACCGGTCACTACTTGGGTATACAGCCAATAAAGTATTGTACACTATTAGATAATATATAGTAGTAAATCTAATAATAATAATAAGTATAGTTGATAACATCACTTAATATGTGATGATCACTAAAAGGTGTTTTATCAAACAAGATATGAATATAATATCAAGTGTATACTTCACTGTGATAAATATATCAACATACTGAAAAAAATCGGTGCTTCTGTGGTCTAGTTGGCGGCATGTATGACCACAGATCACTACCACCTGAGTTCGAATCTCGGCATGGGCATATCTGAAGGGTGTTATCTTTGACATCGCTTCATTATGTTTGGAGGTCTCTCGGCTCATTTGGCCTACCACATGCACAAAAGTGGCCGTAAAACATCAATCATCATCATATGGAAATATCACTCGCCCCAACAAACCTTACCAATTTTCTTCGTTTTAAATTACAATTTGGCTTCATGTAGTGACTAGGGTCTACAAATTCTGAACTGCATTAAAAGTGGACCATTAAGACTCATGGTGGAATTCACAAAATTAGTCTGTCCATTACTGATAAATCAAAATTGTATGACCGTCCACAGGCCCACATAATTTAGGATGGTTAATCAGTCCATTGTTGTATTTTCACATAGACGACACAATACCATCATTTTAATCCAATTAGAATCAGAGTTGGCTTTCTCTCTGGACAGAAAGGTATTTCTCCCCTGCCATGGGGAGAAATGCAAACCAGAGTACATTCGTACTGGTATACAATTAATTATTAGTTTATTTATCAGTTTAATAAAATTGTTTTTTTTAATATTCAAGACTTAATTGGTTTATTATATCATATTTGGCACATAGCACTTGATGATATTGTGTATTAAAATTGTGGTATTAGAACATGTTTACATGCAAATTACGTAGATGTGAAACAAAATGATGTACATACATGACGTACTGTAATAATGTTCATATAGTCAATCATAATAGTCAATATCCCCACCTTCCTTGTTGAGAAATTTGTTCCTGACTTTGCTATGAATTTGACCAAAGTCTGAGAATGCTGGTGATTGTAGCAGGCAAACCTGAAAATCCACAAAATCAGAATTCACTCCACTTGATTTCATCGCGTTCCACCAAGTAATGGGATCAATGCCGAGTTTAGCTGGCAGTGGTGATGGAGATCTCTCCCTTTTTGTCGCTATCGGTCATTCAGGAATAAGTCAAGCCTCTGGTAACTGGTATGCAACACCACACTCGACATATCATTCAATTTGAGGCGATATGCTTTGGCAAGTTGCTGATTATTACACATCTTGCACTTCGCATACTCTTTTACAGCCACCATCACAGATGTAAAACGCTGCCAAACAGAATCTCGCGGTCCTGAACAAGTTGAATGTTATGTGATAATGTATAAAATAACGCTTCAAAACTTGAAGATAAAGCAATTTGTCCATCCACAATATTCAGCATTTACAAAATATAAATTTGTATGTCATATGTGCACATCAAGAGACTATATGTAAATGATGACACTATCAATACCATAGCCATGCGAATTTATACTACTGATGATCGGCCAACATATCTGCTCAAGAATAACTAACTAATCCACCACCTGCTGAGACTAATACAGCTTACATAAAAAGTCCCCATATAGGTAAGAAGCTGTTGGAGAAGAATCTTAAAGGACTCGGTACGAGAGCCAACTGGTGAGAAATTCAATTGATATTTGTTCATTAAAACGTAATCATGTTATTATAACATTTTCAGGTATCATTACCTGTGTTCTCTCTATATTTACTGAAATTTCTCAGGATATACCTTCATATGATTGGCTTCAAACTAACAAGTAACATTCTTTACATAATGTAAAACTTTTTCTTTGACTGAATCATATAACTATATTTAGTACACACCAAAGTACTATCATCTGCATAATTATAAATCTGCACATCATCATCATCTATAAGTAATAGGATATTATTTGAGAAAAAATATTATATGACTGTGTCCCCATTATTGACCTTTGAGCAGCTCCCTTATACATACATTGTTATTAATACTATCCAATTATACTACATGTAGTTGTTTCCAGTTACAGTAGTAGCTAAACATTAGTTCACAAGCAGGCATAGATAGTCTACATGCATGAAGTTCGGCTATAAATAATTTGTATAGTATAAAATCACAAGCTCGGAATAAATTCATTAACAATATACAAACAATCTTGCCTTCATTTGGAGATTGTTAAATATTTTCAATGATGCCATAAGAATGCAGTTTCACAACTATTTTTAGGTGCAAATCTGTTATAAATGGGCGATATTTCTACACACTTCAGCGAATTTGGAAATGAACATATTCTAAAACTCTTATTCACCCACCAGTATAGACAATCGCAATAATATATTGCCGCCAATTTCCAGTAATTAAGATGGTAACATGTCATAGTCATTGGCCTTATTACATCTAAGCTTATTTCAATGTGATCTTATTATATTAACATCAAGATTGTGAAAGTGAACCAGTTTGTTAGTATCAACTGATTGCATGAATTCCTTTATATTCTCAATACTGTCATAATTCAAATAGCTAATCATGCAAGACAATACATCGTTATAATCTTTTATTAAATGATGATCAAATGATCAGAATCAATATTAGTAAAGTAGCCATTAAATATGGTAACAACAAAATTTGGACGAGTGAAAACGTTGTTGTCCTATAACACTATCATTTTTATTATTACATTTATGTGAAATGAGAGGCTCAGCCATATCCCTAATTTATTTACCATTCACATGACTACTTGTACTGTTTTTATGTAAATATTCATGCTCTTTTTTGGCAGTTGTGTAACAAAATTTTGTTGAGGTCAATAGTTATTCCAATTTATTGTTGTTTTAAATTTTTCGTATTTATGCTTAAACATATTACTGATATTAATTGAAAGACTGAGTTCACCACTTGTATATGGAACCCTATAACCATTGATAATTTATAATAATGCATGTTTATATAGCGCCAGAACTAGATAACCCTGTTCTGAAGTGCTGTACAGTATTATTATCCCTGTATCAGACCTGTTTCCACTCAACACACATCTCATATCCTGAGGGAGAATACAACACATGCTGCCATAAAGGCACAAGGCATTACTCAAATACATAGCCATCACATCCTGTCAGGTTCTCATTTTTACGGATGAGTGAACCAGTCGCCACATGACAGCATTGCAGCTCCCAAAGCCTCGAACCCACAACCCTTCGGCTATGAGTCCTATGCTCTAACCAACTGTGCTATCACGGCTCATTTCACGTTTTGTTTCAACAGAAGCATATTCATTTACAACTTGCATGGTCAACTCAGTCCGTGTCCAATATGAATCAGCTACATCATCAAATATTTCATTAATATGAAAAGGAATAATAGATAAATCATACAAGAATGCTTCTTTAGGGTAATGTTAATCCAATTATATAGAGCGCTATATAAAATGTATTATTAGTAGTAGTATTCTTTGTCAAACATCTTATAGCTTCCAGGCATGGGGTCAAATACATTTGTATTTGAAAGTATCTAAATACTTTTTTCAAGTATTTATATTTGAGCTTACCATAAAGAAAAGTATTTGTATTTAAATACTTTCACAAAGTATTTGACTTTTCAAATACATCTTCAAATATATTAAAATACTTTTCTAAAATTATTTCATGTTTTGATCTGAATATTTTGTTACCAACATGATTTGTTTCAGGAAATATTCTGATCACTGAATTGTACACAGTCAACCATAAAGGAATTGTCTTCTCTTTGTGATCATAAGGAATAGCAATATTTTTGATGTAATGACTTCCTTGTCAATCAAAGGGAGATTATCCTCAATTCCATGTAGTATAATTAGAAGGGATCAAAGGATAATATGAAACATCTTGCGAGTAAATCCAATGAGCAGATCTAATCAACAAAACACTCATAAATTGATGTAACAAATCTAGCTGATGCTGTGATGTTATGGGTGTATCAGAATAAAAAGCAAAGGAAAAACAATGAATTTGTTCTTTTCATTTGAAAGGTATTTGCATTTTAAATACATCCAAAAGTATTTGTATTTAAATGCATTTACAAATGAATGTATTTATATTTGACCAAAAGAAAAGTATTTGTATTTAAATACATTTCAATGTACTTGACCCCATACCTGATAGCTTCTGTAGTTAAATTTAGTTTAGGGATTTGAAGTTTTGCTGATACAAGTAAATGGAAGTCACTCAGGCCAGTATCTAAACATATACTTTGTTTTAGTTGTTTCAAATCTGTTCTACAGGCAGAAGTACATTATGATAAGAAATATTTCTTAACAGTAGTACTCATGATATCAATAATCCAACTGCATATAAATGGCAAACAATGCATTATAGTTCTATATTAATTCTGCTAGAAGGAGATTAAAGATATTAGATAACTTTCACTGGAAATAATTGCTTCTGAAAAGTTTCAAAATAGTGCAAATAGGGTAGACTAGGGAAACAAGGTATGATTTAACCATTGTTGGCCAATCAGTATTTTAATGACCAGTATTAGTCAGTTAAACAAAATAAAAAACCTATTGTTTGACAATATTGCATACAAATACCTGTTAAAAATCACTAATTCGCTAAACTCTCTCAATCTTCTTCATTTTAAAATGAAAATATGCTCTAACTGACCAAACAAATAAGGTCAAACTATGCAAGTACATATCCTTTTGCACTTTTCAATTCACAGGGTTTTCCCATCTATATAATAAGCAAGGTGACTCACCTCGTTGATTTACGACACCCCTCTCCACAAATATGCCGAAATCGCCACTATTTCTGTGATGCATTATTTTTATTTCACGTTTCATCATCAGCAAGCAGTATAAAATGATGTCACAAAATCACTTACATTTATGCAACTAGCAAGCATGTATTTTAAGCTCAGATTCCATATATGCAGTATACAGATACCAAAAAAATGGAAAGCTTATAAACGGACGAGAGTGCTTCTATACATGTGGATTTGGCATATGATTTCAGTGGAGTAGCATTTGTTTTGTTCGACCTGTGACGTAGCCAAATTGGAAACCATCTTCCTTAATGTGACAGTAGCAAACACACGTACATGTACAGTACATAAAAGATTTACCAATGGGATAACAGCAACTACAAATGGCACCAACTTTTCTGACAGGGGCAGGTGTTTCCTGAACAAGTTGACAGGATTTTAGATTCTCTGGTCAACCTGAATTATTGCTGGAACTTTTCCCTGTCAAATTGTAGTTCCTTGACTAGGTTATGGTATGCTCCTTGTTGAAATTGGTTCCTGTTTATGTCATGCAGCCACCAGCAGTGTTTTCTTTCATTATTACGTTTTTTTAAATATATATGCAGTTGCTACAGCAATCAGTAACAAGTTATGTTGTTCCATTTCCAACAGAGATAGCTGCAATTTTTGACTGATCAGCCATATTCTTGACACGAAAATCTTTGACATATTCCGGAATAAGCATTCTAACAGGATAGTATTTTAATAATAATTTAATATGTATTTTTTTACATTTATAATGTGTAAATATGTTTGGGGACTAAATGACACATACACACAACTGTATTTTTTTGCACTATATATTCTGTATTTCTATGGTCATGTTCTTGGCATGAAAATCTTTGACAAAAAAGACTGAAAACACACAGGGAAATGTTTATATTTAATCATATAAATTGCATGCCATATGATATATAGACCGACTTCACCCCTTCAGCACTTGCCAGTACTGCCTCTTGTTTCTTTTTTCCCATCAGAAACACTGAATTAATATGAATTGCAACATTAAACAGTGGAGCAAATACTAGTCAGACACTAACAATGCTGTTGTTACACACCATCTTGACAAATAGGCCTGTTTGTGGCAACGAAATGTCACAATGTTATTTCTAAATTTTCTGTATTATTGGCTAGTTATCAAGAAAAATGTTAGGTTGTTGTGTGTGAAAATTAAATTAAGTATAAATTATATAGAATTCTATATATATATATATATATATATATATATGAAAAAATTTATTCTGAAAAAAGTAAATTATTTGAAGTTCTTGAAACGGTCCTCTTCCTGTTTCAGAAATTATTCAATGTGTTTTTAAAGACATTATATATACATATATAAATGCCAAAATAATAATTTCAAATTTTACAAAATGGGGCACAGATAAATTTTATCATGATCTGATCATGCTGTGCTGAATCAAGTGGTTCTGAAATGGGCCGCCCATCTTACAACCACAAGGCTTGCATTGCAGTTGCGAAACAGGAAGATCTCATTTTAAAACGGGCACAGTTGTGAAACGGGCCAGTACACTACTATCAACTATAATCCTCTAAGGCTTATACTGCAATGGATTACCATTGTTTACTTTGCATTAATTGGATGGCAATAAGTGTCTTAGCTAGATAAATGGTGTGTGTTTGGGGCAACTATAGCTATTTTATCTCAAAGATATAAAACAGACTATTTTGGTTACCTAGATAATAATAACAAACATACTTGACTGTTTATCATTTGCATAATAGATGACAACGGGGTATTAGTGTCCTTGATATATGATTCTCAATGTTAACACTCATCATGGAGACAGTCACAGTGTACCAAATGATAATACATACTCATCTCATTGAGGTTAGGCTATATATCCTGTATCAGGTTGGGGCCTTTCTAAATTAGACTTGTTTACATTATATGCATCATGTACCCAGTGTTGGCCATATCTATACTGCCGCCAATGACTATCCAGTCTGTTTTTAAAGGCATTTAGTGAGGGTGCACTAACCACTTCAGCAGGCATCATATTCCATTAGTTTAGTATTCTGTTGCTGTAGAATTGTTGCCTGATATTTTTCATTGAGCTTTCTTTCTTTAATTTGAAACTGTGACCCCTAGTGAGTGATTTATCTGGTTTGATGTACTCAGCATCTCCTGCATAGATTCCAGACATGTGTTTATATGTCTCTATCATGTCACCTCTAGCTCGTCTATAGTAGAGGCTGGGTAGATCTAGGGCATTAATTCTATCAACATAGGACAGGTCCCTCAATGCTAGGGTTAGTTTTGTTGCTCGATGTTGGGCATTCTCCAACAGTTCAGTCTTTTCTGAATACTGGGCACCAGGCAGTGTTTCCATATTCGAGATGTGGCCTAACAAGGGAGGTGTCCAAGGTTTTTACTGTCGCATTATCAAGGTACACATATGATCTTCTGATCAGGCCTAATAGTTTGTTCGCCATATTTACCTTTTTTTCACAATGCATACTGAATGTTAACTTGGTGTCAACATAAACACCAAGATCCTTTTCCAGTTCTGTGGTCTCTAAGTTAACCTGAACTCCCTCTTTGTGCATGTGATACTCTATGCGTTTATTTCGGCTACCATACAAGTAACACTAACAGGTAAAATCTTCCACTATCAGTGTTATCATTTTCTATAATACTAAACCAAAGGAGAACTGTGGCAGTGACAGGTAATCTGTTATCAGTATTATCACTTGATATAATTTGTAAGATTATGACAGCTTTAGCTTCATAAAAGCATAGTAAAGGCTTAAAGTGCGGTATAGTCTCCCAGACAAACTGCATGCTGACCAAATCAACGAGGGAAAGTGAAAAAGACTATTTAACGAAGACTTTTTACTTGACCTATTTTCACGTTCGGAAATACTACGTGGCATGAACAGATCAGCTAGGTCTGACCAACAAATATTTCTTTGTTATACCTATCATTATATGAAAACCTCCCACAAACGAAATCCGGGAAGGTGCCCCGCCCACGTCGACGACGGGCTAGTTTTTATGAAATTTATCGTTCATGAACGCCGTCAAACGTGGTTAGAAACAGTTTATGACGTTGTCTATGTTTGTCATCTGTCTTTGGAACGACTGAAGGAAATACTTACATAACAGAAACACTACAAACTTTACTTCCTGGAGACTAGACTCTAAGTACCAGTTCTCTTCCTTCCAGGTAACCACTAACTGACAACTCACTAAAGGCGTCTGTCACTAGACTGTATTACAGCTCTCTAGATGGCGCTGTACTACTATGCTAAAATTAGACCGGGTCATTTTGCCACCTCGACTTTTGTCACCTTCGTTGAGTTTTATAGTTGTTCATGGTTAACTGAGTAACTATATTTATATTATTTCACTGTTGTATTTAAAAGAGCGACTATGACAAAATTTTAAATGAATTAGGGCGATAACTTAGATCTACCCGGGGAAAAAAATTATGTGCCAAGCTAACCAAAAGTAAATCGACCTCGTGCTTAAAGGAAGGGTTCACCGCCATTTCAAAATTACAGGACTAATACAAATATGCTCACATAAATTTTAAATAATGTCAAAATATTAACACGGCCAACCACATATTAAATAATCAACTTCAAAGTGCTTGTTAATTGACAATTAATGGCTTGTGTGGTCCGCTTAATAAAGGTTTTGTATTATTTATCCAGTTATAACAATGTTAGCCAGGGGTTGGCCAAACAAATATGTTCCTAACATAAGCGTATTCACGATTATTACAGTAATATTCATTGGTCCGAACAACCTCGTGTGTTACTGAAATGGCTATAATAGTATAAACGACAGAGTGAAATTCCTTATGAAGTTTGTCTTGTATTTTGTAACAATTAAGAAACATCTACCGCGCGATTTATGTAGATGAACCGACGATGGCGTTAGTTAATAGTAATTAGTAAGTTGAACACGGGGACATATAGGTCGCGAGGATAGCTATATACGGCTCTGTGATGGCTACATAAACCTTGTACCATCTGAGGTCAGAACACGTGACTTTATTCTTTCCCGCCATACAATCAGCTATTCAAGTAAGTCGTACTGGTATATAGGGCTACCCTCCAATAATTAGGATTATATACTTATATTTGTGATACCATGTTGAGTTCAGGATTAGTATTGTCGGATGAACAATTCCTTTAATGTTTAATAACAACTACAGGGAGCTAGGTCTGTTATATGGTATTTTTATATGCCTCTTTAGATGGAGAATTAAAGTACAGACATACATACGGGTAACATATTGAAAAGTACAGAGATCCGTACAAACCGAACCAAACCCCGCGGCTACGACATCACCCGTGCGATGCCAACAACCGGCCGGCCACAAATCCCCAAGAGGCACCGAACGGGTGACCACCAACTTCTTTCGCACATCAATCAATCGGAGCACTATGTTTTCACACCCATTGACCCCACAATTCGTCGGCCACAAATATTAAAGCGACACGAACGGGCGATCACTAATTCTCCATAATATAAATTAATTCGACAACCGGCCATGACTTTACAATATTGCGGCATATAAAATATAATAACAAACAATTTTATCTGATTAATTGTTTGACCATCGGTGATATTTCCTGACCCATTAAATGACTGGGTCTTTTCAGAGATTCTGGTGTGATAAAAAATTGACATTGGAACAGTTCACACACTAGGAATATAGACTGTCAATCGGTTATGGTATCTTCATATCCAGTTCCAGCGTAGCTAATAGGGTGATAGTGTAGCCTTAAGTACCCAGCAACAGTTTTGAGTACACTATTACAGGATGGGTTATAAAATATCTCGTCATCATAACAACATGCTCGAAAATAACAAAATATTCATTAATTCTTTGTTCCAAACATCAATTCGGTTGTGAATTATTAATCGATTGAAGTTCATTTATATCTGGGAGTTGTGTGTCGAGATTTTAAACTGATAAAAAAAGGTACAGTTAACATTATACTTTTTTTATTTAATATTCTTGCTACCTGCATAGATTCAGTACGTGGTATTAATTAACCTATTATTTAACACTACTTAGGACTCCCCCATGGCCTAACTGGTAGCGTGGTTGGCCATAGATCTATAGCACCTGGATTCAAAACCCGGCGGGGCTATGTCAGAAGGGTGTTTCATCTTTCGCTTCTCTAGATTACCTTTGCAGATCGCTCGGCCCATTTAGCATACCGTGTGAACAAAAGTGGCCGTAAAACATCAACATTTTATGGCACTATTTGGTGTTCTCATCTAAATACCATCGATAGAAACAATTTCTCCGTGATAGCACCCTATAGGTTACATTAGCACCCTACAGACTACACTAGCAGCCTATATGTTACACTAGCACCCTACAGGCTTTACTAGCACCCTACAGCTTTTGATACTGCCCTTTTTCCTGAAATCGAATACAACTCTCAAATATCCTTATATTGATAACTTTCATACGGAAACAATAAAAAAAATTATGTCGTCGGGTGAGCGATAATCTGTTATATATAATTTGTTTTGAAGAAAGTAGCCAATCATATATACTCAACAGCATAATATAAGCATATTTTAATTAAAAGTTAAACCAACTGGTATGCACCGTGCCTGATATTTAACCTAGTATTATAAACTTATTTCACAGGAGTTAAGAAACCTATTGTTACGAATATTATAATAAAAACTGATTTGGCACTTTACCAGCAAAACGCTCCATTTATATTACCTAGATTATCTAATATTAAATAATATTAGTAATAGGAATTGATGTGTTCACAGTAAGTGGCATCGGTTCATTATTAACCGATGCCATGTTTTACCACTTACTATGAACACATCAACTCTCAATCAGATAATTTAAATATTTGCACAATTGTGATATTAACTAATATCATAACTGTGCACATATTTAAATTATCTGATTCCCTTGGTTGTATTAGGACCGTTTATTTTTCTACAATAATTACTTTAAAGTTTTTCCGATAGGCGAATAATGAAATGACTGCCGTGTCAATTCACAAGTTTTCGGTTAGGCTGCAGTATATACTGTGACCATATTCCCCCGGTTGTTAATATATGCTTATAATCATAATTCAGTATTGCTAACGATAATTATGTCCCAAATATCTTACCAGCACTCAATATTTTTTTTTTTTAATCAAAAGTATGTTAATTTATTATCTTCGAAGTCGTTGGTGGTCTAGTCAAACCAACTACACGATAATATCCACTCTCTTCAATAGTTTCGCTTGACAGTTCAAATGAGCCCACAGTGTTATGTTTACCCTTCCTAATCTGTCGATTGTATACGAGTGTAACATAAATAAACCACGAAGTCGGAGCCTGATTCGTGAAATTATCTATGAATTGTGTTGCCTCTTCTCACAAACATTGTGCATGTCTGTTTATGAATGTTTGGCGTGAAAGCGAAACAATGGGAGCATACATTAATCCGATGACACACACACACACACACACACACACAGGGAATTACTTTTGTTCTTTGTATTGATGTCAGTACTTGTACTTAAAAAAGAACGCCATTTATGTGGCTTCAAAATGGCATTGAGCGTGCTTTTCCTATGTGTCTCTCTCTCTCTCTCTCTCTCTCTCTCTCTGTGTGTGTGTGTGTGTATATACCTCCTCTCTCTCTCTCTCTCTCTCTCTCTGTGTGTGTGTCTCTCTCTCTCTCTCCCTCTCTCTCTTCTGGTAGATTTTTAATGCGGGTTTCGTTCTTAAGTATTAAGATAATACAATGTTTATTCGTAATTATACTGCTAATGAATCATATGCTTATATGTAATTACTCATTATCTCTGTTCATATGTACATACCTATCTCATTTTAAATATTTATATCGAAAAATAGTGCCCCGTACTAATGTTATTTGTTACTATACAGACTATACATAAACCTTTCTTCTTCTTCACACAACCAACATCCTGGATAAACCACAAGTAATTTCCAGTTCGACAATCCAGCGTAATTCTATGTTGTTATGAAACATTTAATAAATTCAGATATGTGTTGCCTAATCCAAGTTACATTTAAACTTTCATAATCTTGTGTTTTTTAATGCTTGTACATTCCAAGTACAAACAGGAAAATATGTATTTATTATTATTATTATATGTCGTTTATAATTTAAGCTCTCTCTCTCTTCTCTTTCTCTCTCTCTGAGTGTGTGTGTGCGCGCGACACATGTGTGTGTATGCTATGTGTGTGTGTGTGTGTGTGTGTGTGGAGAGAGAGAGAGAGAGAGAGAGAGAGAGAGAGAGAGAGAGAGAGAGAGAGAGAGAGAGAGAGAGACATCCACCACACAATACAATTACAAACCCCTATCACAAATAAAGCCGCCCATAAAACCTAGGTAAAAACATCTGCTAAGCTTTATGCATAAACAACTAGTAAACCTATTTCCATAGGCAATAATAAACCATTTAGAAACCAAGGCATTGACCGACCTTGAGCTGATTTCAACATGTTACAAATTTACTACAGTTTTATAAACATAATTACGTATGAATACAAAATTAGCATATACTCTGTTAGAAACAAACAAGTAAGATGACCAATAACGGAAAACTCCTGGTAAATAATTACCGGCTATTTCCTTAAAATACGTCATTGCAAAATCAGATAACAAATTGTAGTTAAAAAAAGGTTTTTGCAAATCTTCTCACAAACGATAGCAAGGTGTAGTGACACATGTCCTGACTTCAAAAGCAACGCAATCAACTGTTGGTTAAAATAGCCCTCCTTAGAACAACAGATGTACAATTTTCTTTCGGTTATCCAGTAATATGTGAAACGCAAAATCCAAATCAAACGAACCAAAATTCAACACAAACACGGCACGGGTCCAACTCGGGGCCAAAACTTGTTCGCGACAAGCGTAAAAGAAATCCCGCCCAGGGAATAAAATGGACAAAGTATTAATTAAAGGTGATTTCAGTTCATTTAGAAATTGTCGCGTTAGTGAGCTAAAACACCTGGTAACAACCCAACTTAATACGAACCTGGAAATTGTCAATAAAACTACCATGAAAACTGGCTCACCACCAGAAACTATCCCCATGAAGCCTCCTCGCGCACGCACGCACGGATGGACGCACGCACGCAAATACACAATATTAACTTTTACATACAAATACTTTCCGACTTCATTGACATTAATTCCACCAACAAGGTTCATCATCTGGCAGTCATTGCTAATTAATCTCACGACGCACCTTCTTACATACTGAAACGCCACATGACGGTGCTATATTTATAGTCCATCGCATTTAATAAACTATTTCAATTATTAAAGCCAGACATACAGTAAAATATTATTTATTATGGAAATATCTTACACACCAAAAAATGGGCGATATTTTGTCCTCGCCTTCATTTTCGCGTTCGCCAAATTAAAGTGATCTCCAATGCCTATGTAAATTCGTGTCAATTAGAAAGTCATTCCGAAAACTCATGCCATCTCCTGAAATGTGTCATTTAGAACACAGAAGTAGAAGGAAAAAACCATCCCGGATAGCATAACAACGTACGTAGACCAACGTTGCGTTAGGCCGGCAAGGTTGTAGACTGTTTAGCAGCAATGGACCAGTGTCGGACCGACAGTTCAGCATTTCTCGTTCATCTTTTACGATATCAAAATTTATAGGTGAGTATTTCGCTATATTAACATGATAATTCAGTGTTTCTGAAATATAGGTACGGAACATATATTAACCTAAATTTGTTTGCATTTATTGTCATTTTAATTGACGTCCAAGTTTCAAAATAATTTTCCCCGCAAAAATAGATATCGTTGTCATACAACGTAGGACCTATGTTGGTCCAGCAATGGTTGTTCACATTGAGCCCCCCCCCCTCCAACTCAGCCTCACTTTGGTAGTTTGATATACAAAATATACAAACGTAAAGAGCTCAGTTTCTATAACCATATACAGTTTGAATTATGTCAATAGATAACATGTACAGAAAGTTATACACATTTTAATCAGATAAATATCGGGAATTTATGTCACCAATTACTATTAATTAAAGGTATTTGTATATAATAACATGGGAGTTGTTTTATGTGGAAACTATCATATTATCTGAAGAGATCTGAAATTAGGGTCTTGCTTTGTTGGTCAATGTTTTCTTGAAGAAATTAGGATTAAATTAAGTGTATTAGTATATATGCCATGGGCAAAAAATTAGATTTCCAAAATAAGAAATTGTAAAATAATATAACTGACATTTAGGTTATTCCAAATGGATAAATTAATAAACAAATGCACTTCAAATATTGTTGTTTGGATTAACTAGATGTTTCATTCATATACATATCATACATATCAGATGAAATTATGGTGTTGTTCATATATTTATCAACTCTATAGAAGGGTTATTATTATGACACAGACTATTAATTGTTTTTACGTTACCAGATAATACAATACTGTAACACAGGATTAGAATACAAGCTGTTGTTGTTGTTTAGAATTAACTCTATTTACTTACAGAATCTTGTTGGAATGCACAAGAGGGTGTCAGATTTCCAGGATAGGAGTATGTATGGAAGTTTGCAACTATATAGTTTGTAAATACCATTTTTGTTCCCTGGAATAATTTTTGTAACCGATGCCAAATTTTGTGACAAAAAATGTACAATTGACATTGCTCAGATATTATTGAAATAGGCGATTGTTTGTCTTTATTTAGCACACAGCGAAATATCTTGTTTTAAACAAATATCTATATATTATTCTTCTTCCATTTCACTGCTTCCATTGTCAGAAATCTACCTTTAAAAAGACACCAAACCATCGTAATACGTTGCAACACCACGAATGAAGTCATCTTGATTATGCGATTGACTATATTTTGGAGAATAAGAGCTCTAATTAATTCATTCCATCTTTCAGTGTGCACACTGGAAATTTATTTGTGTTTAAAATGCATTTTGGAAATATATAATTATTCTGTCTTCATATAATTTTGTTGTGCACAGGGCATGTAATAACTTCATTACATTTTGTATGCTCGTTTTAATAGATATGATATTATTGATTTCGATTTTTCAGAGGGCTGGACGAGGTGGCACATATGCTGCAAAATTCTGTCTAATTAACTATACAATATTTATGGTTGTGAATTACTTTGTACATGAAACTGGCTAAATGAACTCTATGAATTTAGTTCTTTGAAGAGGAGTGATGCATGTTCATTATATTTAGCATTTGATATTACACTTATTGCCTTTTTTGTATTACGTACGTTAAAGAATAAATTTGTAGAATTAAATTAATAAAAATATATAAAACTTTTGAAGACATATTTTGTTTTCATTACTGTTACAGACCATCATTGGACCAAGCCAATGATGATGACCGTCTTCCAGCAACACCCTATAACACTTAAACAATCACGTTATTTCTGGAGTGAAACACGGCATGCACAGGAGGGACATCATCACCAATACACGGTCTCGGTATGCTATGTATATCTAATTGCAACGATGTGGCACCATCCATCAGGTTTGCAACATAGCATGTCATCCATGGACCAGTGTAGCGTACAATATTGGACACTGTTGGACCATGGTTGGTCCAAGATTGTTGTGCTATCTGGGATGCAGCTTACAATTTATTAAAAATATAAACAATATGCACTAAATGATAATAAGTTTATAAATTAATGTATTTTAAAACAGCGTCAATTCTTTCTAGCTGTTCATAAAATGTACGGAGACTTCGCCCAATAGGAAATTTACGGTCATTTCGCCCATGACGAGATCTCGTGGGCGAGATTGACCGGTGGTGACATCTATGGGCTGCATATGAAGTTGCCATTGAACAGTTAGCAAATGTTCCACGTCTATCAAAGAAACAACGGGATTTGCAGACTGAGACTGCGACAGTAAAGTATAATAGATATAATATTTATTTTATATTATTATAAAACTTCTATTCAGTGAAAAGGTAACATAATTTCACGTGTGCAAATATCTAGGATATTGTAAATTCCCAAATAATATTTGGTCAGATGCTGGTCCCATAATAACAATATGTCTCTATCATGGGAAAAGCTGGGCGCTATAGACTATAGTATATGTCATGTCCATGGCCATAAGCACGTGATGCGCCTCCATGGTCTAACTGGTAGCACCTAGGTTCAAACCCCAGCTGGGATTATTAGGCCACATATCACTACCATCCGTGTTCGAATCTCGGCGTGGGCATATCTGAAGGTTGTTTCATCTTTGACTTCGCTTCATTACCATTGGAGGTCGCTCGGCCCATTTAGCCTACCGTGTGCACAAAGGTGGCCGTAAATTAAAACAGCAACATTTTCATTTAGATAGGCATATGTCTTTTGTACAAACATTTAGTCCTTTCATTCTTTTCATCCACCGGGAATAAAAATATCATCCTATTAACTTGTGGGTCAAGAAAAATTATAGCTATCATTCAGTGTATATTGTTTCTATTTTTGGCTTAACTATAAAATCTCTTAGCTTCAGGTATAGACCGTATAGTTAAATTAGAATGAAGTTTGATTCGTGGTAAAATGTGCGATAATATTAGACTCGTAGTTATGGTGACTAGAAACATCATATTGATTAAGGCATCGGTTTTGTATTGTCGACTATTTAACCATCGGTTACATTGTGCGGATATTCGATATCGCACAATTCAAGCCAATAAATCTGTTATCATATGTACGTCCAAATTAACGTTTCTTATAATGCTTAAATAGTCAATACATTGCAGGATTACCAATTTTAATAGATACTAGCTCTAATAATATTAGGGGGGGGGGGACACACCCACACACTGCCTTTTAACACCTAATTTAAGACAGTTATTATGACAAAATTATATAACATATTTTTTTAAATTAATAACTAGATGAAATAGTATATTTCAAACAAGGAACTAGCACCCATTACAACATAATTATCAACAAATTTACTACATTTATCCCATTTGTCTTAGATTTGGCTTTACTTCTAGAAAGTTTCATTTGCCAGTCCTGCCAGATCTATTGATAGGGAAATAGGTGAATATTAAAAACAGTTATTGTAGCATTAATATATGAAATTAATAATTTTTTCTGGTGCATCTGCGATCTTCTGTCTCTGCTCTAATGCTCCTCATTATTCCGCTGAGAGGACATTTGGTGTTACACTGTATCCTAATTCTATGGATTGTTAGTCCAAATATTATATAGCCATTATTTACAAAACCCCTCTAATATCCATTAATGATCCTTGCTGGGTAGTGTGCATTTTGCTCTGTTTCAGCTGAAAACGTTTCGTTACACAAAATCCTGCCAAAACATATACAGGAACGCAAAGGAATAAAACTCACTTCAGTGATAGGATCCCATTTTCTATCATTGGAAAAGTTAAACTTGAATGTCATCAGCAGTGGACAACTAAAGAAACAACAGTTAGTAAATATTGGTTAAGCATATGTTTCAAATAAGCGTTTTAAGACAGTTCTTAGTATATCTATGATAGGTCCCTGAACATAATTTATATTATATTAAAATACCCACGCGCGCGCGCACACACGCATTCTTTGATGCAGTGACTGATCATTCCTACAAAATGTGAGAAAGAAATTTCAAAATTGATACTCGTGTGTTGTGTTTTCTTTCTTTTTTACTAAAGGAAGCAACTGACTACTGGTAGATATACAAATACAGACAAAAGTGCAGTCGAAGAGTATGAAAAAGACATGATCAGCTATAAATTTAAAATACTAAAGACGCTAAATGTTAGATTTAATTGATAGCAGCTTTATCTTAGGTACTTGAAATGCATACTAGGTAGTATCATTTTAAAGATGTTGTATACTTATGTGATTGCTAATTATTGTTATTAAATGTCGTATCAGCGTAGCGCATGTCTTTTAATGTCATTTTAACGTGATTATCACTTTTGTCGGGATATACGATTATTATAATTCCTATAAAAGATTGTTAATTCATACTCTTGGGCAAAGTCCATGCAAGTACAATGCAAAATTCATCAACAGATGATCTTATGCAGTAGAAACTTAGAAAGGATAAGCAAATCTGAAAAGATGAGTTTTCGAATGATGACGGAAATAAACTATGATGTTTTATGAATTAACGCGTTCAGGGAGTGCGTTCCAATGAGTAGGGACAGTAACTGAAAAAGCAAGGGTGCCAGCATGAGTTTTATCCGTAAGATCAGACAGGTGAGAACCAGATAAACGGAGCACTCTGGACTTGAGTGATACAGAAAGCATGGAAAATAAATACGGAGCTTCTCCGTCAGAAAGAGTTTGATAGGCAATAGTGCAGAGTTTGAAAATGATGCGAGATTGAACAGGAAGCCAGTGAAGAGAGTTCAGGAGTGGCATAGAATGAGAAAACCGAGGAGACTGTGTGACAACTCTAGCGAAGCAGTCCTGAACACACTGAAGGTTTAGAATATCCTTAAATGCAATGCTATAAAGAAGAGAGTTACAGTTATCAAACCTACTAGTAATGAGTGTTGTAACAATAGTTTTGGGGACTGAAAGAGAAATATAGCAGCGAATACGGCGAAGGTCACGAGTATGGTAGAAGCAACAACGACATGTCGTAGAAATTTTTTTTAATCCGCTATCAATTGCAACATCAAGATCGCGTACAGTGTCTGATGGTTTGATATTACAAATAAGGATGGGCGTAGGGAAGAAACGAGTAGGTTTCCCGCGTTGTCTGGAAGTTCCAATAATAATTAAATCTATTTTGTTAGCATTGAGCCTAAGTTTATTGTTTGTCATCCAGCCAGAGATATCACCGAGACAGTCATCTAGCTGTGTAAGAGACATATCTGCGTCTGTTGTAGGTAAAGTTATGTATATTTGGGTGTTATCTACGTATAAATGATGGTCTAATTTGTGGCAGTGAATAAGAAAGCTTAGTGGTGTCGTATCCAGAGTAAACTGCAACGGTCCAAGAACAGAGCCTTGGGGAACGACGTAAAACAAAGGAGCTGCCTTTCAAAAGCAGTTTCTTAGTGCTATTTACTACAGTCTATTTATTAAGAATATGCGGATCCAAGTGAGTGCAATGCCAGATATGTCATACCAAACAGAGAGGCTATCTAGGAGAACAAATTAATCAATGGTGTCAAAAGCTGCAGAAAAATCTAAAAGCGTTATTGCTCTGACCTTTCCTGTGTTCATGTTTAGTGATATGCCATTGTGAACTTTCAGTAGGGCAGTTTCTGTGGGATGAAATTGTTTCTAAGCAGACTGGTAAACATTAGACAAGTGATTACAGTTTAAGTGAACGTTCAAACGACAGGACACAGCTTTTCTAAAACTTTAGATATGAATGATAGATTAGAAATAGGTCTATAACTGTTTAGGTCATTGACATGTTTAAATTGAGAAAGGAATACTCCAGAGCTTAGTGATAAATGTATTATCTTATAGTAATTAGAACACTTAGTGCGTGAAGACAAGATTTCAGCAGAAATGTAGGGATAGAACCAAGTTCGCAGGACATATTAGGGGATGATTAAATCAGTTTAGCAAATTCAGTAAGTGAGGCTGGTTTAAACACTGCAATTTCTTTCTGATATGACATTGACGTGATCGGATAAACCTGTTAAATCATTCCATAATTCCATTACCTATTGCATGATACGGAGTTGTTCGAGATTGTTGTGCACCTGTCAATTTACGTAATTCCCGAATAACATTACTCTGGAATGTTGCCCCCCTGATCTAAGTGCCAGCGTTGAGGAAGCCCATAAAACATAAATCCATTAAACAACACTTCTGTTTTAGTTTTGCAGTTTTGTTATTTATGGGGATGACTGTGGAAAACATTGTGAAATGATCAGTTATCCCCAATATATTTTGATAACCCCCTTCGATGTTTCCAAAGTTAAATAGTCCAGGCGCACAAACTCAAATGGTTGAGTGGTGACTTTATTCACTAAAGGAGCCCGGTTATTAGTAGGTGATTTACGATCGATACACCTAGTACGCGCACGTACCTACTCATGAACATGAGAAGTCATATTTGGCCAATATACTCTATCTCGTAACACATTCAAGCTACGTTCTCTACCAAGATGTCCCAATATCATCATGAGCACAACACAAAGCTTGTTCACGAAATGCACAAGGCAAAACTAGTTGAAATTTACATCGCCGTTGTCATTCAACACGCGATACAATACACCACGCTTACACGTCAACTTTCGAAATTCACGAAGCAGTGTCTTACCCTCCTTTGAGGTTAATTCTGAAGAGTTTGGTTTCGTATTGTTAGTCACAGCACGTACATATGCGCCAATAATATGATCATCACGTTGCCGTCACCTTAAATCATTTGGACATATAACACCTTGCAAATCAATCTCATCAACTAAATGATTGGTCGACATGCTAGGTTTTTTTAATATAAGGATGAACAAAGTGACCTTTATACCAGACGTGATTATTTTCCATTGGAATAACCTTAGATTCAATCTCGGACACATCATAGTCACGTAGCATGCGGGAAAGACCATCAGCATCACTTCGACTACCCACAGGGATACCTAATAGAAAAGTCATACGAACTGAGAGCTGCAATCCATCTATGGCCAGTTGCATATAATTTAGCTTTCTGGAGAGGTTGCATCATATCCATCTGATCATGTGTGAACTGCTTCTTATCGAACTTGCCTTCAATGATCATAGTGGTATTTTCTGGAACAAATATTTTCCTAGAGGCCGCAGACTTGACGACAGCTAGCCGTCCAGAAGACTTGTTCTGCAAGCGGTTCTGAAGTATCATACATTGAAAAGCGAAATACAAAGCATCTCGCATCCTCACGTACTGCTGAAAACGTGTACCATGCAGCTGTTGAGCAGCATTTAAAAGAGGCTTCAAGACATTAGTCCCAAGAATAACAGGAACCTTCAGTCCGAAACGAGTGTCTGGTGTAACTAGAAGCAAACAAATGGTAGGATCAACAACTCCAGCCATTCCAATGTCAACATTAACACATCCAGAATAAGGCAATTTCTGATCACCTGCACACTCAATGTCCAAATGGAAATCATGGTTTAAAAACTTTGTCCGTGAATGTAGAAGGAAAGGCGCTGTGACAAATGGTAGAAACATTAGCGCCAGTGTCTAAAAGTGCATTGAAAAAATTATCATTAACAGATATATGAATTCATTCGAATGACTTACAAAATCAGATACATTCATTATTCAAGCTCTTTAATTTAGAGTCTGGTGTACTAGCTAAACAGACCCTAATTCCTTGTTTATAGACTGAGGTGTTAAATCTACACAACAACCGTAGGCTTTGTGACCTTCATGACCACATCAGTGACAGATGACCTGTCGTCTAGTTTGCGCACTTTGGACATTGTAACCTGACTCTACAGTGAGGGCATTACTCTGTGTTGGTGTTATTTCCCTCTCGTTCCAGTTCTCCGCTCTATTCTGATTCCATCTGGTGTTACTACGAAATCTCCGGTTATAATTTCTCAATCTCCAAGAGTCGCTTTGTGACTAGTTCTTTATGTCCTTCGTTACATTAGCCATTTCGTCCATTTTCGTTTCGTACCTAATGCATGAATGGTATATTTTAAAGTTGTCATCTCTGATGTATCATCTGAAGCATCAGCGCTAGTCATTTTCATTTACGCGGTCTTCTTTGGTTTGTCCGTATTGGTAGCTTTGTCTTCCATCTCAGCACGTCGAGCCTGGTGGAGTAGCTTATCAAACCTACGCAAGCTGTCTTTCTGTCGGAGGTCACTGTAATATTTCCGACGCAATGTCTCTTCGGGCCTTTTAATATGATCAGGTCATCTTCAAGTGCTCTGTACAACAGATCCTCAATCCTACAGCACCACGAAGAAACACTTTCCGTTGGTTCCTAAGTTGCCTTGTGGAACTCAGTGAGCAGATCACTTGGATCTTCAACGCTGCCATATATGATATGTAATTTATTTAATATCTGGCCAATGTTTGAATCCACTCCAAGTCTTCGCATTACTTTAGCTGCTTCTCCACGTAGATATTTTTTGGCGACTGTAGTAATTGTATGCTCAGAGTACGATACTTCCCGAAACAGACTTAATATTTTATATTTCCACGCTTCATAAGCAGTCTCTTTGTGATCACCTACCCCATAAAATGCAAATACTTTGGGGGTATGCAGGACATGCGTAGTCCTGCCTGTAGTAACTGATGGTTTCAGATCATCTGTTGATATCTCAGTATCTTGTGGTAGTCCAGCAAAACGACCTTGGCTACGAGTGAAATCCTCCACCCATTGTTGTAAATCGAGGAATATCCAGTTTAGTGTTAGCCCCGAGAGATTCAAAACATTCAACTAGTTTCGGCACATCCTCATCTGACATTTTTTCAGCCATCATGAATTAATGACGAAGTTACTGCATGTACCAGTAATATAAACCACTGACCAAGACAGTCACTGTTAATATCAAATATAAAAGTCATCGTGGGTGGCTGACTACGTTAAATGGCGCTGGCGTCTCCACTGAATTATTTAAAATAAAGGGGGACGCTTAAAAACTGATAACGTAAAAACAATTGGTAGTGACCACCCTCAGGGTATTTCAGCTATTTCCGTACTGCTCCCCTGTGAGTGTTGGGGGAAGAGGTTTCTCAACCAATCCCCACATAGAGGCTGTGCCGAATAAGCGACAGCCTGGGAATTCTCCCCGAATAACAAAACAATATATATATATATATTTATTTTTGTAGTTTTTTTTTTGGGGGGGGGGGTTGGAGTGGAGAATTTCAAGGAGAATAGTTTCTGCACAGTTTCGAGTGGAGTTTGTACAGTGAGTAGAATGTATAGAAATAAAGTAGATTCGAGACTACCATGAGTTCGGAGTTTTGAAAGAGACTGCTTGGCTAAGGCCGACATGCGGGACAGACTGATGGCTGAGCTGGCGGCGTCCCGGATGTCGGTACTTTTCAAAATGTGCCACTGAATTTTCCACCAAAAAAAAACGCCGGGGAAAATCATGTGACTAGAACGGGCCAGTGAACAACGAACAAGTAATACGAAGTACGTACAATATTAAAATTAATGCAACCTAATGCAATTTATTTCAGCTATAGTAATAATTAAATAATTTGTAAATCACCCAATGACAATGTCACTAATTGAGAAATTGCTGGTTTGAGCCATCTCTCAATATGCCATGGTGTATTTTTAATATAAAATATTTTGAAGCCGTATCCCGCTGTAACAGCTAATATGACATTTTGGCTCTAAGTATGGGACTTGGGAATGTTGGTGAATAGTGATTAAGCTATTTGAGGTGTCTGACTTGAGCCACTAGAATATTTGCCAATATATAATATATTAAAGTGGTTCGACTGTTTTCGGGCCGTGTCACTATATAGTCCGACCGGAATTCCATAAACAGCCAAAATGTGTCCTATATTTCTGACCCAATTATTTGACCTATTTTCTCAGCCAATTACCTGGCAGCATTGGGTAAAGTCCCACCCATATGTTAGCCAACTCCCCGATTCCGGTTGTTATGATTGCCTCTACGACGTACACATAACTGTTGTATTTACGAATTAAATAAAAAGGTATTGACAGAAAGGTTTACTAGATACATCTGATTAATTCGGTATTCGTGTTTATCTGTACTCGTATTGTCGATATATATATTAAATCATAGATAAAAATAGGTTTACAATAAGCAATATAGTGAGAACTAGATCTATAGATCTAACTTCGCCACCTACCACCTTCGTCATTTGGGAAAAATCGTCACACGCCACAGTTCGACACTCCTTTATTGATGGATTGATTTTATTTATTCAGAATCATATAAATACAACGATTATTATAGATATCACAGTTCAGTGTAAATGTCAGAAAAAATGTACCAATGATAAAGAAAAGGCCGACACTAAAAGTAAATGCTAGGAATAGATATCACAAAACTGATTTCCATTGAGGGCATAGCCATAGTCATACACTGACACAGTCATAGTGGAACTAAAAGAATTGGTAAATGGAAAAATCACTACTGGACAATTACCCATTGGACAATTCCCCACTATACGAATTAGTATTTTTTGTTAAACTTTAACGAAGAATAATTTTCATTAGTATTGACATATTCAAGAGTAATGGAATTGACATTCCATGTGGGTGGTGGGTATATAGGATCCTAAGGGGAGGGATGGATCCATCTGGAAGTTGTGGGGCTGAATACGACGGAATGCTCCGGACACATAGGTGTTGTCAAAGTAGTCCAGGAGAGGTTTGAGTCCTTCTGATGTGTGTTCCCATATATATGTCGTACCTTCAGGACCATCATCCACTGGTAAAAAGTCCATCTAGCATGCCACAGAACAGTTTCACCTCCTCTTCTCTATATCATTGTACAAGACCAAGAGTCTGGATCTTCCTCTGTTTGGCCTGTGTGAGGTGATAGAACCAGCCATGTACATTGACTTGAGGTCCGAAGGATAACATCACAGCATTAATCACAACTTTTTCGAAGTCAAGGGTGATGGTTGTGGGATCAGCCTGGAAACCGAGTTCTGTACGTCTGTCTTGTATGGCAGTGAACGGTTCCTCGTAGGTGGACTGATGCTTGTTTGGCAGGAACGCATACCCACAGGTCACAGCCAACTCTCCTAACGGTACACGGATTACATACAGCTGAATGAACAGTAGTGGTGCAACATTGAATGTTCCATCCATATACCAGGAGTCAGAACTAAACATGGGTGCATCTTCGATTACCCCTAATGGGTCAGTAAAAAATCTAGGGGTTATTTTTGACCAATGTATTAACATGCATGAACATGTCACATCAGTATGCCGAGCTGCCTACTACCATCTTAAGAACATCCACTGTTTAAAAGCATTCTTGACACAAGAATCACTTGTAACTGTAGTTCATGCCTTTGTTACATCTCATATAGACTATTGTAACTCCCTGTTATATGGCATATCTGATTATAACACTAATCGCCTTCAGCGAATCCAGAATAGTGCAGCTCGCATTGTAACAAATACTAGAAAATCACCCCAATTCTTCAAAAACTACACTGGCTACCTGTTATACAGCGTATCCATTTTAAGATTCTGTTAATAACTTATAAATCTATTAATGATATGGCGCCAGAATACCTGTGTGAACTGGTTTCCATTAGAAAGTCATCCCCAAAACTCAGGTCATCCAGTCAGATACTATTGCAGGTTCCAGTGTCTTGGCTCAAGTCATATGGTGATTGTGCATTTAGTATTGCAGCCCCCACTTTGTGGAATAAGTTGCCGGCAAATATTAGAAATGCATCGTCTCTTGGAAATTTTAAGTCTCTTCTAAAAACACACCTATTTAAGGTCGCTTTCACAGATAAATAATTATTATCTTTTAAATCATTACAGGGTTTTTACAGACATTATTTGGGGTATTATTATGTTACATATTATTTGTACAGTGCCTTTGAATGGCTCCTGCTAGTAAGGGCGGCTTTATTAAATATACATTATTATTATTATGTAAAAGACACTTTAAATAAATGAAGAGTGGGGAATTGTCAAAAATTGTCATTATGGTGTGGGGAATTGTCCACGTGGGTTATGTCCAGTGGGGAATTGTCTGAGTGGGGAATTCTCCTGGATCCCAAAGAATTAGGGTAACCTCAGACTTCAGTAATTTTGGACTGGTAACCGTGGTCCCCTATGAATGAATGGGTTTCAAATGCCCAGTTAACCATGTCATTCACTGTGTTATTATACACAGGGCATCACATATGGTATTGTATAGATATTGGATAGTATTTTGTTATGGTAATGCAGTTGTTTTTATATATGCTTGGGTATATATATATATATGAAGAGCTTTATAGAGTAATTTTGGAGTGGTACTTTTGCTACCTCCTAACAAAAATGTTACTTGTGCAAGTTCAAAGTTGGAGCTGAGAAAGAATAATTAATGCAGGCCATTAGATAAATGGCAAATTACTACATTCAATAATATCCAAATCTTTTTCCAAAACATCCAGTAAAAAGTCTTCCACAATCTGTACCAATGCAAGTTTAATCTTGTTTAGCCAACGCTGCTGCAGTGACCCATTTATTAATTGTAGCTTGAGTTGCTCATTTATTTTATGCATGAGCCCATTTATTTGAGGCAAAGGCATATGGCCTCCATGCATACTGAATTTTGTATGACAATTATCACCTCATTTTGTCCTGCTGCAATCTCAGAAATCAAATCCAATATGCCCATGACACTCCTACTCCTACTGAAACTCCTTACAGATTTCTATAGTGCTCCATATTCATCTGCTTCTAAAACAGACAAAAAATAGACATACATTCACAAATGTGTATTACTATTAGTGATTAGAATATGTGTGAAATTTGTTTTTAGTAAAGGCTAAATATAACACCTGTCTTTTTTCCTATATTATCAAATTTCAGCGACAAGAATACGAGGTTAAAACAACAGGCATGGTTCGTATTCTTAGTAGTGGAGAGATAGTGCAAGATGATGACCCACGAGCATCTAATTCATCGTCACCATCCAGACCCAACCAACAGCCAGGAAATGGAAGAGAGAGAATGGTAATAATGTGTCACAGAACAATTATATTACAATATAATATCACATTATTTTATTATTGTGGGGTAGCCATGTTATGACAGTTTTAAATTTTCCATATCTGATGACCACTCAGTCTTGAAGTATTCTTGCATATCTATGAACACATGTGCACACACACACACACAGAGAGAGAGAGAGAGAGAAAGAATCTTTTAAATGAATAGTGATATGCTTCAAACATTTGTGTGTGTGTGTGTGAACAATGTAACCTTCATTTTATTGCTTAATATTTTTCAACTGCCTTTCATCCTTTTAGGGCTATGTACAGAATGTAGACAATGAGAACCTTCACTATCATATGCCACAGACTGGGTCAATGTTTGATTCACTGAATGAGAGGTTACGGTCAGCTGGAGTACCAAAATGGCATCTTGGTCCTTATCCTGTGGAGCCCATTGTGTCATTGGGATTTCTTATTGCACTCCTGTTGCTTGGTTTTAAGGGATTAATCCTGGCATTGTTATTATTTTTTGTGTGTAAATGGAGTCAGAGTGGTACGCCTGGTGGTCAGCCCATGCAGGGCTTGGGAGATGGCCTCAGGAGGTTTGGTCTGGGAGGTAGTCCAGCAGGAGGAGGTCAAACAACTGGATCTAGTTCCTCGGGTCATCAAGGAAATTCAGCATCAACTTCAGGGCATAGATGGTCTGGTACGGGACACAGATTGGGCCGAACTTGATAATAAGAATTATTGTAATATAGCACAGTCAGCTCCCAATATTAAAAGGAATTAGTGAGTAACCGGACAACACTTGAGTTCATCACATGCATGGAAAATAATCCAGATTTTACTGAGGTTTTCTTGCTCTTCAACTGTGTACACATATGCATATTACCTCTATTCCATAAGTGATTATTCTCTATGACAGTGATGTTTGTCATATCATTAAAAATTATGAAGCACATGATATGTTGGTGAAATATTACAGAAATTCAGGTAGTCAGAAAGTATTTTATCTGAAAGGTGATACTTTTTACCACTTGTATGTCTGTCCAGATGTTGGGAGAATGGACATTTTTATCATAAACAAGCAGATATAAATTTATGCATGTAATGTACATAAACAATGCAAATAAAATAAGACTGGCAATATACAATTGTTGATATTTATATGTGAAGAAGAAAATGAATAGCAACTGTTATCAGTGGCAACCAGCAAGAGTTGGGTACTTGTTACTATATGCTGAGTCAGCTGTACATGTATTTATCAATACATGTACATTGTAAATAAATCCTAAATGAACAGAGCAGCTTATCCAGAATATAATTTCTGTAGGAATCTGGATATCTGTTAACCTGATATTTTGTCTTGCACAAAAAAAACATTTCTGATTTAGTAGCAGTGCATTTTGGTAAATGGACACAAACGTACATTGCATGCACAAATTACAAATTTAGGAGTCATACCTATCTGGTTAACGGCATATAGTCAGTTTCTGTTATAATTAGGATTGAATTGTATTTGCTGTGCTGGTTGACAAATATTGATATAGGTGTTTGAGCAGATCATTGCATCCATCAGTTTTAGCATATCATTGCAACCATCAGTTTGGGCAGATCATTGCAGTTTTATACATATACTATGGAATTAAACCAGGAAACTGTTTAGACAAAATGTGTGATTTTGGTGATCTTGGTTTAAATTCCCCTTCACACAGATTTCTCCATTGATTTTCTCAGACACAGTAAATATTTTCCTTATTGGAATATACGTTTAATTACTGGTGAATTAGTTATTGTTATTTCCAAGAAATTTCACTCCTGAGTGTGTAGATTGATCTGAAAGTTTGCCTCTGGGCAATACATATTTCTTGTGAATTTGTGTAATTTTCATTTTAAATCCAAGGCAGGTTTGGTTTAATATAATTTCCATCTTGAATTAACAACATACAATTATAAACTAGATTGATTAGCACTACTATAATTATGAAAAGGAGATAGAAATGAGTACATCTTCCATTTCATTTGCTCAAGTTCAACATAGATGTATATATGTGTGTGTTTGGTGGGCGACTCCATGGTTCAGCTATTATTAATGTTGTCATTATACCATATTTGTATAGCACTCTACATAGTATTGCATAACGTGATCAAAAGTGCTTTACGTGTAAAATAAAATTTTGCAATAAGACTTTTAAGTGTTATATATAAAATATTTAACAAACTGGGCATTATACACATTATTTAAAAGTGAGTGAATAGATGTTAATTAATTGCCAAAGTGGACTAGAAAGAAGTGAGTATTTAACAGCTTTTTGAATGTGGTTATTATGCTTGCTTCCCTGGTGTTGTTGGGAAGTGCAGCTGAGAGTGTGGTTGACTACAGATCCCTACCACCTAAATTCAATTCCCGGGATGGCTTCGCCTCATTACCTGTGTAGGTTACTTGGTCCATTTAAATATTTAGTCATGTGTACAATAGTAGCCAAAAGACAGCAATATATAAGATGTCAGGTGTTACAAGCATATGTTAATATGGTTAATGTACGTTTTAAACGATTGATATAATAGAAAAGCATTCTGAAAATGGTGCTACTATTATCGGTGCATTACTGTCATTGTTCAACAGCAATTTGGGCAGGAACTGTATATCAAATTTCTCATTTAATAAATCCCCAAATAATCCTCAAGCCCTATTCAACCAAAAACTGCATTACTAACTAAGTAATCTAAACGAATTAGGCCAGTATGTGTTAATTAATACATCACTTGGGGCATGGCAGAATCTTGGAGAAAGTCTCCCAGGAACTGGCTGCACCGAATCGATTATGGCTAGCTGTAAATAAATTCCAATATATATTTTTATAAATCAGATGGTTAAAACTTTTAGAAATTAATCTATTTTAATGTAATCAAATATACTCTATCTGTAGAGTTCACCCAACCAGGCAACTGGCAAAATGTTTCCCGCTGAATATCCCATGTATTGAAAATTCTAAATTTGTTTAGAATAAGTCCTCGTGGAGAAGGAGTAAATCAAACCATATGCGTCTCCCTCATTTGAGGTAGCCAAGTCACGTAAAATAACTGCCATTTCAGCCAATTATTATTATATTAACTGTATAAAACATTCATTATATCTATATATAATTGACAGCAGAACCCAACATGATAGTTAACTTGCTGTAATCTTTGGAAAGTTCACGTTTCAATGTTAAAAATTAAAATATATGCCGTTTTTAGTTTGAAAACATTATATATATATATATATATATATAATAAGAGATTGTTCAAGTAAAATTTGAAATACGCCCCTTATATCTTGAATACAATTATAGTGTGCAGTACCTAAAAGTGGCAGTCCGGTAAACGCTGCGATATCGGGCCATTAATGACCCGATACTGCTTTCCGGTTCAGGTGTAACAGGCCATCGGACTATACCTAGGCCAATTCATACCCTTCAGGCCAGATTATGCCCCCATGATATAAGTATTGTTGAGTTATATACACAAGAATTACTTAATTTTTCAGCATTTTATTGGGGGTCCAGCCTTTGTCAGGTAGGTTAAGTGAGAAAGCTAACTGACTTAAATCTTAAAACTCTAAACACATACAGACTTTTATTACTTCAACCAGAAATACTTTAATTCGATGCCTAATTCGACATATTTGAGTTATACACTCGTCAAATCATAGACGCAGAGGAGGTGGTCTCTGAGGTTGTGGACACCCAGGACATTACCTCTCCAGCTACTGTCCCGCTATCTCAGTAATCCAAGATGACACCGGACACGTTGCCCTCACTGTATCATCCTGCGCACCAGATGTCGTCACCTGTGTATCTGAAACCTCAGTGAAGTAATCGGGAAGTGCTCGCCGCCACCGCCGAACAGGAAACAATAGACAAGCGAGGCCCGCGAGGGTAGTGCTGTCGTCCTCTCCATGCAAGTTAGCTGGTGAACAGAAGCATGAAATGAATTTAAGAAACCGAAATCTTCGCTGGTGCCAAGGAAAATACGCCAGCCCAGCTCCTACCTACCTACCTCCTGCACAGCAGAGGTGCTCTTACAGTTGATCGAGTTACAGAATCTTTGTTTAATTAATCATCTTCAGATCTGCGCACGTAAACTCTTAATTTGTATCGTTCTGGTGGATCTGGATTGATCTATCTGAGAACAGGATCAGCCAACCAACTTCCGTCCTATCCTTGTGGTCCAAGACAAATTAAAGTATTTGTGGTGCGCCGTCAGTATATTTTTAGTTACTTATTTATTTAGTCTATCAGCTTGGTATCTCCTCCTTACTGCGGAATAGGATGCTGTAACTCCAGCAGCTTCCCCTACCTTTCCAAGTTTTGGAACGGCGACAGGAGTGTCATGTAACGAGGTAAAAGTACCTTGTTGCCCTACTTCAGTAATTTAAACAAATTATTGTTAATAACGAAAATTTCAACTAATTACTTTTACTTGTAACGATACTTTTTACTTCGTTACTTGCATTTACGTGGCGATATTTTCGTTACTTATTTAGTCATAACACAGCCTATGGTTTAATAGACAATTGATACAGTTGCAGCAAATTATCAATACAAGTTGCCGCAATTTAATTAATTGTATATATTTGATGAATTTAAGGTAAACACTTATATTTTAATATGATCTGGTATTAAAATCCCAACAGTTGGTATACATGTTACAGCTGATGCTGACTGATATTCAAGACTTTTTTCAACCTATTTTTGAAGGCTTACTTTGTTCAGCTGTTTTCTAAGATTCAGCGTAATTATATTTGTAATCGCATTGGCTACACCGACTTTGGGAATCAGCTTTTGCTTAAGTTGAACAAGGGCTTTGTTCAGAGAACTGAAGGTGGGAGCACATCTGCACGTCTATATACGCAATGAATTTTGTTCACTCATGTGCACTGTCTAGTCGATTTTCATATTTTGTGTTACAATAAACTTATCCTTTTACTTCAATTACTTTCAGAAAGTAATTTAACTTTTTACTGAAGTAGATTTTTACAGGTTAACCTTTACTTCCACTCAAGTAGTTATCAAGAGGCTTTACTTTTATTTCTACTCAACGGCAAATTAAAAGTAGTTCAGTCACCCCTGAACGGCGGTTGTCCTATTGACGAGCGAGTTCCTCACCACGTCGGATATGATTGACACCCATGCTGAATTTTCGCGGTTCAGTCATCATCGAAAACACATATCCACGTGTTTTATGCTTCAGGGGTGTGACGTATATATAACTGGGTTCAGTATTAATATAAATATGGGTTCATTATTGATATATCTGCAAACAATTATGGGTAAATTTAAAAATATGGATTCGAGATATCGTAAAATAAATTCTCATGAAATGTGAAAGTCAAATAAATAGATTCAATATTGATTACTGGATCTTGACAATCAATCAAAGATTTCCTTCTCCCTAGAAACATATTGCTATGCTGAAACATTTTGTCATGGATGACTCAAGATCTCAAATTGAAGCGATGATAAAACGAAATATTGTCCATTTTACTTCACCACATTATGCGAAATGCATACAAACAACAATATTACATATTGTGGATCTAACGTCTAAACAGATCATTATTTATTTGTTACATCTCGACTATTGTATTACTCGATCCCAGCTGCAGCTATTATTGTTATACAAGACAATCCAGAATCGCACACCTTATACATAGTTATAAATATCAGAAATATAACTTCAACTCAATTCTTCAAATAGTGTTTTGGCCATCGATGAAACAACTTAAATTACCAACAACCTATAAAACTATTAATGACAGTGTGCCTGAATACTTATACGAACCCTTGTCCATCAGACAATATTATTCCAAGAATATACCTGTATCTCGGGTAGTCATATAGAAATTGTACACTTAGCGCATATAACCCAAGTGCGGCATCATTAAATGAGGAGATAAGGGAGTATTTTCGTGATCGGCAAAACAAATTCTATGTGAAATGTGATTTACAATTTATTATCCTCGTGAACCGTGAATATATATATATATTAATCCTGAAGCGCTATTTGATGTATATTTTCTTCGTGATCTGTGATTGCATGACACCCTATTTTCCTCGTGAAATTCGTAAATAAATAATGTCAAATTTACGCTTTTCCTCGATAGGGCCTACTCAATGAAGTAGGTACAAAACATCCATGTAGAGGATATATAGTCAATCAATCAAGTTTATTTCGTGATATACAGATATAAGATTTAATTTAATTTAATGGGTGGTTCATGTGTTTTAAAATATTTAGAAACATATAGGGGATACTTTTCCATTACTTCCAGGACTGCTTGCACCCTTGGTGTGATCTACATTAGTATACATGCTTTCAACGTCATATAGGCAGGCAATTATAAGACAAAGTTAAAACTTGTTTATTCTACAAAATCGTCTTTTTTAATAGACGGACGATTCATAGCAAAATGTTTAGTGGTTATCTTTGAAAGATGATACAGTTTTTGATTCACTATTACAATCAAACACTATTGGTTTACAACAGGTCTTGTGTGTGTGTATATATATATATATATATACGGTATGTCCATTCTACTTTTATATATCAAACGCAGAAGATACAGGTACTCCAACAAAACATTTTAATACTAAAACACTAATAGTTATAGTTTATCATTTTATCAAAATGGCTGGTTCCTAATATGTATGTTTCAAAGTACTCTCAGAAAAACATTTTTATTTCCATTCTTGTAATTCCCGAGTCATCTCTTATGTTCATCAACAACCAAACATCTTGTACAATGGAACAATCCGACTTTATTCAAGTATGAACTACAAATAGTCGACAAGTTGTATTGTGAAAAGAAATACAGAACATACATTTTGAGATGTAATCACACAAGTTTTGTGTGTCAACAAAATATATTCATTAAACGTACATATTAAAGTATTAATACACTACTGAATTACCCCAGCACATAGCAAACAATATATAATGAATTTATAGAAACAATGTATATTTAACCTAGTTTGGGAGCCTTGCACCCATTGGGCAATCGCCCTCTCCTCCTGTTCTAATAGTCCAGGATAAAATCCTAGAGATAACAAAAACCTTTTAATGCCAAAGAGAAAAACGCCTCTAGGGAACCTGTTTCCCATAGAGAAACAATTAGCATAAATATTTTTTTAATTGACCAGTTCAGTGCGTGGTCTACAGGAAGTGTAAGCACTATTGCTTTGTTGTCGCTTATTCGGCACAGCCCGACATGTAAGCAACATAGCAGCGTCTACTGCATTTATAACCGAACTCACATGACCAGCATATAAAAACTGCTCTTATTTGAATACTTCACTAAACATCAAGCAATTCCTTATTCTGGTCATACACAGAAACCTCAAATAGGAAATCTAGGAAACGCCAGAAAGGTTGTGATACGTGTCTTGACTTCAATACCGCAGCAACCATCTGTTGATAAAAAAGTAAACTATTTAACAGAGTATAATTTTCCTCCTCCCTCTCTTACTGCCATCTCTCCTGGCTACCCTCACACCCTACCCCCTGCCTCCCTAGAGATAGATAGAGAGAGAAACACAACAAGATAGGAATCAGATGAGGAGATTAGAAATTATTTCGAACTCCCTCCCTCCATTTCTCCCTGGCTCCATCTTTCCCTGCCACTGGTGTCCAATTTCAGATGCTTTCCGATTTATTCACGCCAATTTCATGCCTTTTGGCATAACCCAAGTGAGAACAGATTCATACAGTTTTTTTATGGAAGCGAGCAAATGGCTGTGTATATGAATCCGTGGTCACCAGAAGAATGCCTAGCGTCTGGCATAATCAAACCACAAATCAGCAAAAACACGACAACAATGGCTGCCATCTCTCCCGGCCACCCTGACTACCTGCCCACCCGCTGTTTAAGACCCTGCCATCCTCACTCCATCCAAAGTTAGCCCAGATCCATACTCATAGCTCCGCTCTATAGTATGAATGTATGGCTACGCAAAATAAACCTTTTACATGTTTTACCTAAATGTTTACTTTGGTGATCCTAGCAGCGATTTCCTATTAAAAAAAAACCCTTTCCTTCCCCCCTCCGTTCCTCCCTCCATCCCACCTACTGTTGAAGTACAACTGATTCTTGTTCAATTTATACGGGTCCAACGTGGAGGCAAAACAATAGATTAGAGGTTAATCCATTTAATTTAGAAAGTGCAACCAGTTAATGGCATATAGAACCTTGTTACATATCATTTTTACCCCACAAACGATGGATATCATATCACGTCAATCCAGTCCCAGACTAGTTCATCATTTGTTGGTCATTATTACTAGCTCGTCCCATGACGCACCCTTTACCTTGTGAACAACGACATCCAGATGTGGAGTTAATATTCCATTATGATCCTGGAAATGTTTCTATTTGAAAAAAAAGTTCCGTTTGTAACAGCCGAGTCATTTTGTTATTGGTTTTAGGCCACCCAAATTGTTCAAGGTGACAATACGTAAAACATGAACTCAAAATATTTAACAACAACATACCTTTTTACATCATCCATGTATATGTCCGATCTGTATTCGAGGTTAGTCTGTTCGTTCGCTTTGGATAAAGAGTAGTTCCTATTGTATTCAAGGTTAGTCTGTCCTACTGGCTGCTCTACACCTTCATTTGTTTTGGATAAATAGTAGTACCTATTCTATCTTAACTTTGACTGTATATAGTCGTAATAAAGACCTACACAGGGTTTTAATGCGAGTAGTTCTCAGGCGTGGGAGATGACTCTGATAGGGACTTCCGAGAATGTTCACAACCGGTTTGCTTGTTTCCAGGAACAAATGAAGCACTTACCGACCTGCTGGATTATATGAAGACTTCGGCAGCATACAACGTCGGAGAGCTCAAAAGAAGGAACAGCCTACAACGTACAGCGGGTCCTACAGTCACCGAGCGGTCGGAACATCAAAGGGCACCGGGGCTTAAGATCTACCAACACGGCAAAAGTCAAGACCGTGATGCCCTTCAGAAGGAGCGCAACAACATATTGTGCCTCATATCCAAGAGGTTAAAGGAAGTTGCAGCGGAAGAGGCAGACGCCTTGGCAGACCAAATCACCTCAACTGATGACTGTCGTAAGATGTTCAGTGCCACAAAGCAGCTCCGCTCAAACAAAAAACACCCCGCCCATCATTGTCCAAGACACTGATGACAAGCTCATGGGAATGGATAAAGTCTAAGCTGGAGCCAGACGACATCAGCAGTGAACTCTTCAATCACTCAAAATTATTGTCTCCCGCCCACTGGCCATAATCATCAACTCATCATTTGAGCATCACGTGCCCATAGAGACACTAGGAAATGGAACACCTATCACCCTGCCCAAGCCAAAGAAATTCCCCGGTCTACCAGCCAACCTCCGGTGAATAGTCCTGATGAAGAGCATAAGAATAATTCTGTCAATCATCAATCTACGACGCATCATAGACAATATCGACTGCTTCATTGGACCCTACCACTGTGGTTTCAAAAGAGGCAGGAGCTGTGCAGACATTGTATGGGCACAATGAATGCTGATCTCTGTGGTGATGACAAGGAAATGGGACTTCCATGAGATGGACATTGATATGTCGTGAGCCTTCTATACCAACAAGTGGAAACGCATCCTAGATGTTCTACTAAAAGCAGGCTGCAAGGATGTTGAACTAAAGCTAGTAAGAGCACTGTTAGTAGGGACGAAGCTAAGGGTCCGCATGAGAAATGGGCTGTCTGACTCATTCGAAAGCTCAATAGGATCTCACAGTGCAACAGCCTCTCACCAGTCCTTTTCATCACCTACCTCGCTGCTGCACTCTCATCCGTCCAAGAAACCCCCAACAGGTCTAATCCACCGGAGTTAGAATCTTCTTGTCATTGGCATATCTGAAGAGTGTTTCATCTTTGACTTCACTTCATTACCGTTGGAGGTTGCTTGGCCCATTTAGGCCGTAAAACATCAATCATCATCCTCAGCACTAGTAATGTTTCCGTATTTGTTAATAATGTCCATAATAATGATATTGTCCTATTGCAGACCTATATTTACTTGGAGGCCGGATAATGATATTGTAAATGTTTGTAAATGACGGATTGAACTTTCTATATATTTGAAGGCCAGAAAAATGGCTCGAATTTCAGTGGAGAAATGGGAGCTACATTAGGTAGACGTGCTGTCAAACACACTGTACCTATTATACCAGCGGAACCAACTCAATTGTCTTTCTTTGAAGCATCACTGTAAATAAACTTGAAAGAGGGAGTAAAAGTCGATATGTCAGCATTATTGAGAGGAGTAGAGATTTTTGGCACAATCATCTATGTTCAATCAACTGTGTTTTCAGCAACACATTACTTGCAGGAAACGCCACTAATCAGCCACATGGAAAATGGTGTCTAGTTATTCTGGAACTGTAGCAACTGTGGCAATATTGTAAGCCAGTGTCGCTATTTCAATATAATCTGTGTTAGAAGCTGTGAGCTTATGTATTTGTCGATGACATCAAACACACTTAAGGAAATGTGGTATATGTGAAATATTAGTGTGAAATTGTTTACACCAGATTCATAGTATAAATCATAATGTGTATTGGTCCATTATAACTGCCTCAACTGACGATCTGCATCAATATCATTGTATAGTTGAATGACAATAAACTGAATAAGAGCCAATATTAACCATGAAACGGTCAGATCCACACAATAGTATTATCTCCAAGCACCGTAAGAGACCAATGGGTGTTGAGAAAACTCCAATAATCCGACTCTTAGATAACACAAGGTACCATTTTCTTTAGGCTAAGCTGTACACATATAATGCTATATAGATATTCAATGTGTGAATATATTTCCTTTGACTTGACGTGTAAAATACACTCTTTGGTGTTTCATATCACTACAATGTCATAATTTACTCACACACCGACTCATTGAAATGTTGACCGATTCAGTCGCTGATTCAGACAACCAATATCACAACCCTCTTACTCACACATTCACAAAACATATTCACACGTCGACTCACACACACCGACACACACACACACACGTACACAGACACCCACACACCGACACCGACACACCCACACACACAACCCAAAGGTTAGGGGAGATTGTAAAAACTGAAGCATCATTAGGCAGATTCAGCTGTCAAAAAACAGGTCAGGTAGACCTAACCTTTTTTTAGAACCGAGTCAAAATTATCTCTTGGGGAACACTGTTGCATCATTTCAATTTATTTCTGAATTTACCCACACCCAAAGTTATGCCTTTGACACGTCCGGAGTTAGCACAGATCCATATTGACAACCGGTTTGCTCGCTTCCAAACAATCATCCTGCCATATAATATGAATCTATGGTCACCCAAAAACATGGCTGGCAAAAAACAAGCAAAAGAAATCATGTGAAACTCAGCAATATTACCATTTTAACCTACATTTATACCCTCTTTGGAGATGCTAGTGTTGATCTCCTATCTAAAACTTCCCCCACCCAACAGTTTTTTTTTTGACTGGGTTCTGACAAAGAAGCTGATTTATGACACTCCGTTTTCTCTATCTCTCTAAATCCAACCCTAACTTTTTTGTTTGGCGCAGGCGCGCGAGTTTATATGTGTGTGGGGTATGCGTGCGTGCGTTAGTGTGCGCACGCCGAAGTGTGCACGCCGAAATGAACTCGTCCAAATATGAGCATCTTATTGTGCACGTCAAATTTGTGCATCGTAGTGTCCACATCCTAGTGTGATTTTGAGTTACGTTCAATCTACTGTGTTCGGTTACACTTTCTTTCAGGCGATGCCCTTCATTACATTTGGAGGTCGCTCGGCCCATTTAGCCTACCTTGTGCATAAAAGTTGCAGTAAAACACTAATCATCTTCAGGCTATGCCACTAACCAACCATGTGGAAATGGGAACGCTTCCAGATTCATTCACTAACAGGATCAGTTTATCAGAGGTAGGTTTACGTAATAGGATATTGTGCGAGGCTCTGGTCCAAATTCACCAGCCATGTGACTTGTATACACTGCCCACTTGGCTTTTGAAGAAATCTGTAGACAACTTCTACCACTGATAACAGCCATTGTCAATAGATCAATGGATCAGTCAGCGATGAATTATCGTCCTATTTCTAACGTTCTTTTCATCTCTAAACGTTTTGAAACGTTAATAGAAAGGCACATAAAAGAACACATTCTGCTTATAGATATCATTGAACAAAAACTGCTGTCTTGAATCTGTTCAGTGACATTGCTGAGGCTCTCGATGGAGGATCCATGACTGCATTAATTATGCTTGATTTATCTGCAGATTTCGAGGTAATCGATCATCCAATTCTACTGAAGCGTTTAGAATTCTCCTTTGGAATCAAGGAAAGGGCTTTGACTTTGAGTTCTGTCAGCGAGGTATGACTTTGCCAAAGTTTTTCAGTGGCAGATAAAACATCGCCAGGTGTAGGTCTTCCTTTTAATGTACCACAGAGATCCGTTTTAAGACCAAAGAATTACTGTATGCCAATGGATTGTTATATAATATCTTCCTATCTCTGCGAGTGCAGAACTGTGCTGCACGTCTGGTGAAACGCACTCAAAAAGGGGAACATATAACACCATTTTTGTTCCAACTAATCACTGTCAGGTTTGCGATCTGACATCCGCATATGCTTTGGGTGGTAAAAGGATTAACCCTCGGCCCTCTGCAACTATGTCTACCTCGAATATGTGCCAGACACATCAGAGCAAAGCCTCCAACCTGGGAGCTTGCCATTGGAACGTCCGTGGCTTGTCCGCCTCATCAAACACAGAGATGCCAGGCACAGACTGAACACTACAACACCGAACAACATGGACAAGTCATATCACTAATAGCAAACGAGCCACAGGCTCCAAGGTCACAAAGGCAGTATTCAATACTATGCCAGAAAAATTGCTCTGCAATACTGAAGGACTCGCGCACTTATGGAGGCAGTGACTTGAACTCTGACCACAAACCCGTTATCACACGGCTCAAGATGGCCAGACTTCACCTAATGCACAAGCATCACATCAAAGGCGCATGCGAGGCACGCACTGACATTGACAAACCCTGTAAAGACCCTTTAATACAAGAGTCATATCAGGAACAACTGCATAACACACTGACCAAACACCACATTGAGCCAGGACCCAAATGATGCATTTACCGACCTGCTGGCTTATATGAAAAATTATAGTATAGAGGGTCGGTGAGCCCAAAAGATGGAACAGCACACAATATACAGTGGGTCCCAGTCACAGAGCTCTTCAATCACTCAAAAAATAGTGTCTTCCGCCCACTGGCCATAATCATCAACTCATCATTTGAACATCACGTGCCCATAGAGACATTAGGAGAAGAAACACCCACCAGAGTTAGAATCTTGCCATTGGCATGTCTGAAGGGTGTTTCATCTTTGCCTTCACTTCATTACCGTTGGATGTCGCTTGGCCAATTTAGCCTACCATGTGCACAAAACCGTTCATAAAACATCAATCATCTTCCTCATCACTAGTATTTTTTGTGTATATAATGAACGTTCTACTAAAACAAGGAACTAAAAAGCCACAAGCTAATACGATGGACATATGAATTCCATTTAAAACGAATAATATGTTTCAACTGTGTTCGGTCACACCTACATGCAAGCAATGCCACTAATTAATCATGTTGAACAAGGATGTCTTCCAGGTTAATTTACTAATAAGAGCAGATTATTAGAGGAAAATGTTCGTAATAGGACGGGGTTTTTTTTCTGAAATTATTCAAATCATGATGATGCTCATCGACTTAATACACCCAACCATGCTGTAGCTAAATAACCAGCAACGATACCAATACATGTAGTGTATTATTTGTCTTGAAAACAAGGTAACAGAGTAACTACCTTGTGATGAGTGATTGCGTGAAGAACTGCGAAACAACTGAATCGCAATATGTGATGATTTTTATAAATCAACAAGTACTGCGATCTATGTCTCTATTTCAATTGCATCTGTGTTAGAAACATTGATCTTCAGGTATTTGTCCATGGGATCATGCATACTTCAGACGCTGTGGTATACGCGAAACAAGAGAAACTGTACTTGTCACATTCAAAACTCATGTCAAAACACAAACTAATTACTTTACCTAGCCCAACTTTGTTGGCTGTGTCCATTATCATGTATTATTCACAGTGCGTGATAAAGGCTACACCACATGGAAAATGCAGTAGCATGAAACGAGAGCCTTGTAGTGGTGCACGGGATTCATTGTACAAGAGATTGAAAAAAGCTGTATGAAGTTTGTCAGGCAAGGACCATAGCTTCAGGTTTCTGAAGATATCCCGATGTTTTGGTAAGCATTGGCAGGACCTCTCTGAAACAAAAAAAAGATAAATTACTTTAATATTAAAAGTGAAGTCAATCATTTACGTCACATATGAACCCTTTCTAAACCCTCTAATGCGCATGCACGGACAAATCAACAGGCATTCAACGCATAGATAGGGATACAGTAATGTAGTTACGGATACAAAGACAAACATGAACCAGTTCATAGATAAAAACATAAACGTAACTAACTCTACTCAAATGGTGGCTCTGTTTACTTCAAGAACTTTATTGTAATTTGATTCCGAGGAACACTATTCATGGCTTCGAATATATTAATAACAATCATACCCTTTTATAACTTCAAAAGCTGTCATTCGATGCATCGATATTCTCTGAGCTACTCTCCGCGGGCGTCTGATCGACTTCACCGTAGCTAGGTATTTATATGAGCAGATCTGTGTGAGCTGTTCTTTGTGTTTAACTCAAATGGTCTAATACTTATAAACACGTGATCAAATATGTACACTACCGAAAATACAGGTAAGAGTTAGATTCCAGAGTGAGTAATTCCACCGTTGAGCGCTTTAGAATATATATATATATATATATAATGACGGTGTGCGTGCGCGCGTGTGTGCGTATTACATATAATAAATGCCTCAGATTTTCGTGGTGTTTATAATTCTTACAGAATTGTAACCAAATGACCACTACCTAAATAGAAAACAAAGTATATATATATATATATATATATATATATATTAGTACATATATAATGCAGCTAAATTAAAAACAACCGCATATATATTAGTACATGTAATAAAACCTAAATAATTCTAACACCTCTGACGATAGGAGTAATAGTAGACTTTTCACTCGGCCCAAATGTCTAAAAAATAAATAAAAGGCAAATTGATTTATCAATAAACGAATTCAGAAAAGTATTATCTAAATATAAACAATCTACAATAATCAACGCAAAAATACTTTGTGGGGTTCATTGCAGCCAATAATTGATCAGATCAACCGCATGGACAAACCAAAATAAAACCTAAAAGGGAGAAGGAAAATAATAAAACACAGTATAATTGAATAATAAAATTATAAATCAAAATAAGTGTTTTGGGAGATTGATGCTTAACTAAAGTTCTGTTTGTTATGAACTTATTCAAAAGACATTCTATTGATTTTGATGTATTTATTCGAACCTACATAACCTACAGTAATTCGAGAAGATTTTTACATTGCGTAAGCAGTGTTTATACTATACTGAAACGGTTCTAATTGACTCTTTGGGTTTTTTTTAATTTCTTGAAGCCATACTGCCTCATCCAGAAAACGACATCACCAGGTCTATAGTGATATTCTTTTCGGCTGATTCTAATATATCTTTCGAACTGGCTTCAGTTATCCGACAAACTGTTCAGCTGTTTTATTCATCATTATACCAGTGCCATTTTGACCACTAATAGTATATACCCACATACAAGCGGGGACACACACACACACACACACACACACATATATATATATATATATATATATATATATATATATATAGTTTTTAGGTAATGTAGACACTCAGCAAAACATCCTTCACATAATCTGGTTTTAAAAAGTATAACAATTGTTCTCGTTTTAAAAAGAATTTCTTCTTTAACTTTAACATTTGCCAAGCTAAGGCTTAAAACGAAATAATCATAATGTGCAGACCTTTATCTGTGAAATATCTTGAGTACCACTTCACTTTTCTGTTCCTCCGTAAACCACAGCCACTGGAAGGGGAGTTTTCTACATAAATAACGTTTGACTGTTTAATATTTTTACAGCCACATTTCCTTCCCGTTGTGTACGTATTTTATGTACACGATTATCATTGATCATCTGTCTGGAAAAGGAACACTAAAGAGCCAATTATAAGAAAAACCTACGTCGAAATATTCTAGAGCGGGTGTTCCATCCAGAAGTAAATGACTTTGGTCACATTATCCCATTTCTCTAGGAAGAATGAGCTCACTGATATCCGCCGAATATAAACAAATAAATCAAGCACTAACTCGTGTTCTATTTTTCAATTCTGTAGGATTTTAGTTTTATGGAAACGTGGTAATTAGTTGTGTATGATGTTCGGTAACATAAGTTTTCCATTCATAGAGATTTCTCTCAGTATATATTTTGCTGTACAGAGATTCTGACAGTTGGTCAAACACTTAACAAGGTGTGGTCCAACATTTGATTATAGAAACAGGAAACTGTGGCCGTTGAAAGTGTAGCCTGTTTTAGAATTGTACGATTTAGCAATACTGCTGTGAATTTATTTAGTTTAAGAAGTGTAGGAAGCAGAAGAAATTTTAATATTTCTTTCCCGTGAATTTCACATATTTATATAACTTAAATTGTTGTAAATTAGAAAAGGTCATTTAATGTGTTGATATAAGAGAGTGAACCATGAACCTTAAATTGAATATACTTTATCCAAATCAGTTGGTGTATTTTCTCTGATTCATAATTAAAATATAATGTGTACCTCAAATTTACACGTAATTGGAGAAAATATCTGCCATTTTTTAATAAATTAATTACATTCGTTTTGTTTAACTCAATAATATTCCACTAGGCTTATCATTACTTTGATAATTTATCTTTATGTGATTATGATGATAATGATTGGTGTTTTATGGCCACTTTTGTGCACATGTTAGGCTAAATGGGCCGAGCGACCTCCAAAGGTAATGAAGCGAAGTCAAAGATGAAAAACGCTTCAGATATGCTCACGCCTAGGTTCAAATTCGGGTGGTAGTTATTTGTGATCAAACTCCCTACCAATTAGACCACTGGGGTGCCCTTTATATTAAGCTACCATTTGTTAATTACGTTTTATATCACTATAACAACATCTAGATTTGAATTATTCATAAACAAAACTAATAATTAATATGAAAGATGGATCACATTCGACCGATCATATTCAATACCAGCCACAATCCATGTAATTTACTGCCTGATGAGACCAAAAACATATTACCGTTGTAGTAATGTAATTTCCACGATTTAACGACTAATTGTAACATTTTCAGCGGCGTACGACTATATTATTGTTTTAAATGTATATGTAGAATCATTTCATTATATAAGGGCGCCTCCGTAGTCTAACTGGTAGCGCGTTGGACCATAGATCACTACAACCTGAGTTCGAATCTTGGCGTGGGTATTTATGAAGGGTGTTTCATCTTTGATTTCGCATCATTACCTTTTGAGATCGCTCGGCCCATTTAGCCTACCATGTGCACATAAGTGGCGGTAAAATATCAATCATCATCATCATCATCATCATCATTAAACACTTATAATGGAAAATTATATATATATATATATATATATATATATATAAGAACGAAATCATCGCAGAAAGAAATTAAAGGGAAGTAAAATTAGAGAAAAGTTTTTCCTATGTCTATCTGACGACGAGTTTGAAACACCCCGTCGAGATGGACTGGCTCGCGGCCGTTTGTCACACCTTGGTCGTCGGCGATTCGAAGGCAATATCAGCTTCTGTTGAATGTATAACAACATTGTCTGGAACAATGACTTCAGACAGTGATCCCACAGTTTTAGTGTATCTGTTAACATGTTGTGTGTACTCAGACACTATATTGTCAAACCGTTTGCACAACTTACAGTTTGGGGTCATTCAATTTTATTGACCCACCTGTCAACATATTATAGATAGTTGGGTCCAATGCTGATTTTATACATGATCCATCTATCTCCAACGTAGACACAGACGTGACAGATCTGTTCTCTGCGAGATACAGTGAAGAGCAACTAATAATAACGTATATTTAATGAAGTGCCATCACATCACAGACCTGCTAAAACAGTTCTTACTAGAACAAATCTTGCTGTTATAAAGGTTTTAATTGTTCAACTTAAATGTGTTTTGACTTCATGATTTGGTTCTGTCAGTCGTAATCTGTGTCGTCTAAATATTGTAGGCGCCAATGACGTCCAACAAGACATTATTATCAATCCACCTCAACGACTAGCTAGTGGACTCAAACTTTAAACCCAGAAATACTTGCAGCAGAAGAGAAAGAACTCGTCCTAACTGTTTTATCATGTCAGCATAACTTCATATTGTAGGAATGTCAGTTGGAGACGAAGTTTCAGTCATCTTTTTAGGACAACAGCCTAAAATCATTGTTTCATGATCTGATCATACGAAAGAAAATCAATCAATCGACTCGAGAGTACTGAGGCTCGTTATCAGTAACTGGCTTTGTCTCGGCTTATCTACGATAGAGCTATGTACCAGAGAAAACATTCTTTTCAATTTAGGCGTTTTATCTAATGATGATGATGATGATGATGATTGATGTTTTACGGCCACTTTTGTGCAGATGGTAGGCTAAATGGACCGAGCGACCTTCAAAGGTAACGAAGCGAAGTCAAAGTTGAAACAATGTTGCGTGCCGCAATGCAATGGAAGGGTCATTCGGGTCATTCGTTTCTTTGGTCACAAAAGGATCTACTTAAGATATCGATTATTACCGAAAAGCCTGTAGAGACGTGGAAACCCAGCCGATATATCATATACTGATGTACTCATATAACGTTGTGTGGGGGGCACATTTTGATTCATTGGACTACATAGTCATCTGAGTGAGATTAAAATTGACCTTCTGAATCTGAGACAGACTTAGAAACTGTCACTCTGTCACTCACCCACTGTGTCAGTGTGTGACTATAATCGTATAGATCTATGAAGTTACATAGTCACAGACTGACAGTGAGATTTTCTAATCAGGGAACCGGAGAGTTCGTCACCCATGAACTTCGCCACCTGGGACAGTTCGCCAGTCATTTATCTAGACACTTCGCCACTCGCACATTTATTGATTTTACCAAATGTTTTTGTTGATGTAGTCGTACTTGTATTTAAATGATTGCAGTAAATTAACTCGCAGCTTTTTTCATTTAAAAGGACCACATTGGAAATACGTGTACGCTAATGTGTTTTTGTGTTATTCTATCCTTGGTGATTTGTATATATGCTATCTGTTATGCATATACCATGTACACTTTTTACCAAATAAACTCAAATCAAGATACTTTCGAAGCTTTCTACAAAGATAATTTGCTAGTAAAACCAAAGTAAATAACATTGTTGCTGGCAGTATTTTTTATTTCATTCATTCAACACGTTATTTACGGGGGCCTGTAGAAGTTTAAAATTTTATTGTATCATTATATTTTACAATATGCACAAATATTGTCAATAGACTTTACAATTTCGAATATATACAACATTGGCATATCTACAACATAAATATATAAATAAATATAAATACTACATTTACAAAGTAGACATGTGTACAAAACTTACAATATCGACATATTTGCAATATAGGAATATTTACAAAATAGGCATATATACATATATATAATAATTATAACACCTATTTACAATCCTATTTACATGATAGACATATTTAAATTTGCGGCATATTTACAAATTAACTGAAAACTTTTAATTTAGTTCAGGTGTATCTATTACTGATTTCTCGGAACAAATCTTTTGGTGAGATCTTTAGCCATAAACTTATCCCATAATTTCAGTATCTTTCCTTGGTCTGTTAATTCGTGTTTTTGCGCTGGATACGCCCCAGCTTGTCGTCGGCCAGGAATTGTGCTTGTGTCTACCAGCTCGGCTTGGCTGTGCAGAACGGATATTAGCTGGTAAAAGGGTAGATTGTATCTATGTATTTTGTGATTTAGCCTTTTGTGCCATCTTTCACAATCATTCTTTGTTCGGACACTTCTCTGGAACTGAGACCAGGACTTTGGGAGCCACACGTACATTGCTGTAAATCCATGTCCTTTGGATGTAGTCCAATATTTGGGGCAACAGGGGAGGCATGGGATTGGCGGGAGTGTCTAGCGAAATGATATTCACAAACATGGGAACAATATGTTCGTGTGGGAGAAATGGCAGACGCATTAGGCGGAGAACAAACTTGTGATTTCTCCATATAATCAGCAGCCAGTCCTAATGACTGTACTTTACGCCAAATAGCCTGAGTCCAGTGAAAATGGATATAGCACCAGCTTTATTTTAGGTCAATGGTCTATCCCGAGAAAACCAAATTGATATAATTTATTAATTTAACTTCAGTATAAATGTTACTTTATTAATAAAACACCATTCGTATTAAATCATATAACACTTTTCAAAGTAATTAGCTATATAGTGTGCTACAGTTCTTTAAACAGATTGAGCAAACGGAAATAGTCTCTCAATGGCTTCTTTTAGGTCAATGCTTAAAACACTCGAAATTATAATAATTATAAAATTTTCTATGCCATTTCATAAATGAATCTGTTTTATATCCACTTCGTTGACAATAACCAACGGACACTTGTAGAAATGTTTATCGTTAACGTACCATAATATCATAATTAGTTACTGATGCATATCTCTATAGTTATTGTAAATTATGATAACTGTTACAAAGTAAACTATTTAAAAAAATGAGATCTTAACTAAATATAATTATATGTCTTAATTTCAATGGAGTCGTGAAAACGTTATAACTTAGGAAACGCTAGGTAAAAGACAGCTTGATCCTGAATACACAGTCACAAAATGAACAACTCTATATATACAACTAAAAGACTTTTGGCGGAATATTCTTGATCACTTTTCATATAAACGACAAAATTCATGCATTTGATTATTAGACGTAATTTTCAATTTATTTTCTATTTCAGAGGTGCGCAGAGATGAATATCTCGCCTGGAGGTGTACTGTCTCCACGTCATAGAGCAGGAATAAACTGCGTGGCACAAATTGTCTCAGACTTGGGTACTTGTTGTCTGGGGTACTGGATGACCAGGGTACGAGTTGTCTTGTTGTCGCACCACATTGCTAGGGTTGTTTTACGGAACACTTTTTAATTATTTCGTCAAAAATATATTCTGGCTGTGTATAACCAAAAGCATAAACTACAACTGGGTTCAACTGGCAAGAAAATGTGTTTGTGGTTTTATGCTATTTGTAATATATAAAAACTATTTAGTGCGGGATTGTCTTCCAAAAAAACGTTGATATGTTTGTCTGCAATTTGTTGTAAAAGTTATGCATTATAGACGAAATTGGCCTGGAAATGGGTTCGACTTGTATTATTCGCTTGTATTATGTTTCGGTGTTTATATTGGGAACGGGTCGGTTGAAACAGATCTATAGATTTGGAACTAAAACTGCTTATGAAGCATCTATCGGTTATTGGTCCCAGTCCGACTCAAAGTCAAAATATTCGTCTCACGTCGATCTACTAGAGTTGGTAGACAAATTAAACTCATCCACATCTTTCGTTCATCGCCGATGGCCCGAATTTTGTTCGCCCGTGCAGCTGAATGCCTTAATACGACACGGTATCCGTAATCTTGGACAGAATGACATCATACATTTTTTGTCTGTGGTAAATAAAATTTCATCTAGACCCGAATCTGCGAACCACAATTTTAATGATTTGTTAAATACGCTGTTTGAACTCACCGATATTGTAACATCTTATGAGGAGAAGTCATTACTACCGCAGGGTAGAGATGAACAGAAATATGTGGCGAGGAGGATATATGACATGTACTCCGATTTGTTGGTGGAGATGGATGTTGATGATATTTATTTGGTGGTTTCCTCATCACAGAGAACAGTAGATAGCTGTCTGGCATTTATGGAGGAATGGATGCGAAAAACAAATTCTTTGCAGTCAAACCCGCCATTGCACACCAATGATACGTTGATCAGATTTTTTGACAAGTGTGGGAAATATGTGAAAGAGATCGAGGAACAGGAGAAAGTAGCCCTAAATGAGTATTACAAATACCAGGGAGATAACTTTAATAAGATATCAGAGAAACTCAGTAAAAAGCTTAACCTGAATGAGGAACAGTCATTGTCTAAAAGTAATTATCTAAAAATGTATTGCACTTGTGTAATGTAACAGAGATAATCACACAACTTCCAGTAATGGCTAAACTTAATCATGGTCTTTTACAATTGAATGGTCATAATAAAAGACTGGTCCCATAGAAAGTGAATCAGTTTATTAGTCTGCGAATAATAACCTTGAATTATTTTTTCTAAACAAATATACAGAAGAAGTGAAGGCATTGTATATGATATCCGCTATTGAGGTTGCAGCTTTGAAAACAAACAAGGTCCTCGCACTATTTGATGATGAAGACATCACACTACTGGAATATGCTACAGATTTGAAGGTACTAAAAACCAAGAAATGTCCGTTCTTTCTGTTGGAAACTAATTTGGGGATAATGATGTTTATATCTGAATTTCTCTTCCAATGGCTGTGTAACCATTTTAACTACTCTAAACTTATTTTCTTTCACCATTTTACAGAATTACTGGAAAAAGTCGTTTGGCCACGAGATTAACTACAGACAAAGCTGCCCACTTTTGTTAGATGTTTTCCAGCATCTGGAGAATGTCATTCAAAACAGAAAGTGAGTTCTGTAACTAAAATAAGCCTCAATAGGCAAATAAATGAAGCATAAACATTTCACGATACACTTTATCATGCTGACATACTGGACTCACGTGGTAGAACCTACCCATGCTGTAACCAGAGTAACAGAATCTGCTAAATTTACACGATCTAAAATTATGGTAATAATTCTGAATGGTTACGAATAAATTAATTGGCCATCTAGCGAATTGAATAGGTTAGTTCTGTTGTAATTCAGGGAACGACTGAACTAATCATTTCTATATTTAGAAATAAATGTCGATTAACAACAACTTGGTCTTAATTTATTTTACAGCCGGTACAAAGCAGTTTTACGTTTTGGACATGCAGAGACCCTGCTACCTTTGGTGGCCTTACTCGGATTGTTCAAGGATGAAGTACAGCTTAATGCTGAAAATCAGGATATCCATGCTGATCGAAAATTCAGGACGAGCAGGATCTCACCATTCAGTGCCAATGTATTTTTTGTTCTGTATGAGTGTGATAAACACATAGGAAATGGGATATCATGGAAGAAAGATATGATTCAGGTGGTCGTTAATGAGATGCCTGTTGTGCTTCCAGGCTGTGAGCACGATTTCTGTCCATATGAAACATTTTATGAGCAATACAAGGATATATTGGATACTTGTAATTTTGAAAATATATGCAGGTTACAGAATCATGATGAACTGTAGAAACTGAGAGAACTAGATAATAACATTAACAACTGCAATAGGACTTTTAATTCATATACTTTTACTGTTTGTGAATATTCTTCTGCTATTGGCCACTTCTTATAACTTGACTATGTTTCTTGTTTTCTATACAGTATTTAGATTTTCTATTTGTGTGAATCTCTACTCATTATCGGAGATCTGTAAAAGATAATGAATCAAACAACAGGATGATTTTGAAAAGCATAATATCATTATACATCATAATATACATAAGGTAATTATAACATAGGCCGACTTACGACTGGACGGTCATAACAATCAAAGTCATAAGTCGACGACTGCCTATATTAGGTGCAGAAACATTTATCAGTTTATGGATGATGGACTCCATTTCACATAATCTCGTGGCTCTGATTTTAAACCAGACCTCCCGCACCCCATGTCAACACCCAACCCTCTAGGTCAAACAGGCAGTGGAAATAATTGCTGACGTATTGACAATTTCATATATTAAGATCTGATGTCTTGGTTGAATGTGTCGGCATTTCTCAAAGTCCTCTCAGCTAGATGTATATCTTAGAAGTGGTAGTCTCTCTCAAGTCCAAACATAGCACTGACCATTCACTCAGCATAATAACAACATTAATATATATTGGAAATTCATTTATCATTCGAGAAAAAAAGTATTTTTAAACTGATAAAATACTGACACCCCAGAGGAAGTAGGATCAAAGACTTTTGTTTCATGTATTCCACGGCATTCCTAGTAACAGCACTTAACATTAATCAAAATATATGAAGTTAATGAATTAGTGTTGTGAGGTGCTTAATTGATATATACCTACACTAGGTAACTACTATATTCCCTGCTTCAGAATAACCACTCGCAGATTATTCTAGACAAACACGAACATTAGAACCATATGTATATGCATCATTAAGTGATCAATTAACCAAAAAAAACAGCTACCACATACACACCCATAACATTATCCATATTTCAGTCACCCGTCTCCAAAAAATATGCTAGATTTGCATATAATTTTGCTGCAGACACATTATTATTAGTTGTAAAATCTAGATTTTCTTATTATATGAATATGTAATACACAATTACAACTTGTTTAATATTTTATGATTAATTCACACTTGATTGTTACAAGATGGCTGCAAATGAATATTCTATCATTTATATATATAAGCAAAAATGAGTTTCCCTAATTTGGTTTAGTATTTTATTAAACACTTGTTGTGTTAAAAATCTTCTCCTGAACCAGTCTACATGCATGTTTATTTTATGGTAAATATTGTTGTTCTTAAGCATATCGATCATAACCATATAGCATACATAAATAAGCAAAATTGAATACAAGCATCTTCAGCAAAACAATATTGTAAGTAATGGTTTATTTTGGTCAGTGATGCAATTACATGATATAAAATTGGCCTTTTCTCAAGCTTATTAGGTATAGTAAATATACCACCTACTTATCAACATGTGTGAAGTTAACACACATGGAGCTATGTACAGTAAACTGAAATTGGCTTCATAATAGTTCACGTTGATCAGTAGATGAATATTAACAGGTCGCTTGAATGGAAATTGTCAAACTCTAGTCTATCATATGATCACTTTCCTGATCCAGGTAACTCCAATTTGGGACAATCGGATTATCCTTCAACGATTTCTCAACAGTGGTTGCAAACTTGGTGATTCTATTCAATAATGAAGAAAGGATATAATTCAATACATGCACTTTGAAAACAATTATATTTGTTAAAACACCATTGAATACAAATTGAAATAAATTTAAACTGCTGTCTATAAAATTAATCCTGTACAAGCATACTATATAAATAAAAATGGGAGGTTCGATCAAATTGCAATGGCTGGTTTAACAGTACACTATTACCTCTTAATGTTTGATAAACTCTCATTCCGCAGTGATACAGAATCTTGTGTTGACATTTCTATGACCATGGAATTGTTACTTTGCACGCTCGACATGCTGGCCTGTTGTGTGGCGAAAGCTGTGACTGTTAAAGGTGGCACTGCTGGCACAGCGAAGGTATGTGGAATGTCCACAAATCTTGAGCCTTGTGTGTAGATATTAGTTTCTGACGTACCAACTGTCTGGCTCTGTAAGTACCAAATGACACAATGTTTGGTTCTGATAACATCAGTCAAAAATCCATCTTGTGCAATCTGGCATCACTTGCGATACAAAATTAAATGTTTGATGACACTAACTAAATGAATGACTCCATTGTTTAGATGATGTTATTAGCAACTAGTACAGCAAAGTCGATTCTTAATCTTGTAAGCTATCTGTTGTGTCAATATGTTGCATAGAGTGTAGCATTGAAATAATAACTTTTCATTATAATATGTTGAAGGACGGGTAGTACACATGATTGTATTACTTGAGTGACGAGGTAACTGATTTTCTTGTTTATTATCTACACGATTAAACAACTAAAATATTATTTCTCCTAATCATGGTACTAGATATGTTTACGCCCTACTTGTATCGCTAGAGGTTTGAAGTTTGTTAGGATATTTGGTGATTTGTTCTACAGTACCATCTTGACCAGAAATAATTATCTGTTAGATGAACTCAGAGTCGGCAGATGTCTTAAACTGTGTAGTATTAATAACGATATTATTATGGTCTATAAACAGTAATTAATATAACTGGTTAGCTCAATCAGGAAGATGTTCAAGACTTGGGCTAGACCATATATTTTTGAAATAAAGTCTCTTAGAATGGATGCAAAAATGATGCTTGGGGCTGAACCACAGACTCCTGGACACTCTTACCCCGAGCAAGTAGTCTTGCATCACAACTGATTTGGGCAATGTGTATTTAATAGCAATAGCAGACATACCACGTTTTATATACAAGAGTAGACATATTGAACTCTCTCTGTGTGTGTGTGTGTGTGTGAATGATAAATTAGGTATAACAATAAGCTGGTAATTCCAACATCAATGAGTTGGAGAAGTGCATCTCAATCAGTGTGCTTCAGAATATCAATTTTAGGGGGGGGGGGGAAATCAACTGGTATCACACAAATACATCTAAAGAATAATATCTTTTACCTTAAATGTATTTTCAGTGCAGATATCAGATTATTATCTACTTAAACAAAGACTCTTTTGATGTAATTTCAGTATATACACAATGTTTATCGTGGCTTTTCATGTTTCTATTATTGCCAGTGTTGACAAAGATGATAAGAATCTTGCAGTTACTGATATGAAATATCTGAGTGGATGAAGGAGTGACCTAATTACCATTTTGTTCAGCAGACTCCAGATGTCAAACTGACGTTGCTTTTGAAAAGCAATGATCTTCTCATGTGCCTGATTCAGCCTGTCTTGCAACTCTTTCACGTGAAGGAGAAACTGAGTTATGTTCGTCTTGCATGCAAGGACGTTTCTGTGGATTTGGATAAATTCTAATTATGGCTTATTAAATGCTCTAAAATATTACTATATCATGATACATATCTCACACATTTGTTATCTTTAATTATTCATTTCTGCCTGTTCTGAATGAAAACTATCTAAGAAATATATCTAATCTATTAATGTTATCACACAATGCACGCACACACACAGAGAGAAAGGAAGTCAGATAATAAAGACCATCTATAGTTGTAACTTACTGTATCTGCTGATATGCACTAGTCATCTGCTGATCACACTCCTTCATAAAATCCATCGTGTATTTTATAATTTCCGAGTTATCATGTACTTGTTTCTCTCTCTCCTCTGAAATTAGATGACAACACGACTTTATTTAAATGTCTCATCTGTTAGTCATTGATGGATACAACAGTTTTAGCATTTTAATGATGAGCTTATCCATTAGATTTAATATTTGAAGAACTTTACCTTTTGGTGTTTTCCTTATTTTTTCATATATCTTTATAATTTCATCTTCCCTGTATCGAAAAGAGCGATAATTCATATATATTCTAGACAGATAATCAATTTCAGATAACATGGTATATAATATACATCACATAAGAAAAATATTGCACACATTACATAAATCTTCGGATCTATTTTCAGTATATAATTACCAGTTACCCGGGCAACCACATAGCCTAAGGGCTGTCTTACTGTAGTACCCAAGGGTGTATGTATGTGCATATCCTTATGCATATATGTACACCTGCACATATATATCACATACCTATATATATATATATAGTATACATACATATGCACATACAGCGTATATACATGTACATACAAAATATTATACTGTAGTTGAGTTTAGAGTTCTGTGTGTGAGTTTAAATGTAAATAAGATGAATATATACAGTGAGGAGCCACAGGACAGATTAAGAACCAGTGCATCGATGATGAAAGAGATTTGCACAATTTACATATTCTATGTATAATTATACCGACAACTCGTTGCTGGCTGAGACATTATGGGTGAAAAGTTGCTATTCTTGGTTAAGTTCCATCCTACATATTAAATGAACAATTAAAATAAAGTAGCCATGAATCATGATTCATTCAGCCAATCCTTCCTCCTTCACACACACACCTAATCTCAGATATGGACACAGTTAATTGTATCACTACCGATTGTAGTGCATTAATATCCACAGAACCCCCCCTACACACACACTCTTAATTTAATGTGATAGCATTGTTATGTCGATGATACTTGAATCTACAGGAATTTAAACCCATAGAATGATATTTCAACAGACTGAGATCCAGGTGAATTGCATTGGTTATCAACTGTGGTCTCAGGTTAGAAACAGCTATGTTAATAGGGGATGGCAAATTTTCACTAATGGTAAATATTGGAAATCTTTTGGCAAATTATTTCATATTATATTGAGACTGGTATTTCAGTTGAACAATTGTGTATTTCCAAAGGATTTAACACACTATTTATCAGGATATACTCTAATGATTGAGGGGACCAATCTTTCCAGATAATTGACACGGCTAAGCCTTCATTTTTTCATGTTGACTCGTAGGGGATTTTTTAGCATAGGTTTCAATGGATTAAATAAATGATTTTAAAATTAAACTTTTAGCTGAATGTAAATTGATTTTAATGAAGATTTTTTATATTTAATGTAGATGTAAAGGGCAATTTGCAAGTTTTGGAAATATTATTTCTACTTGTACCGGGGAACCAATCATATATGTGAGCAAAATCATCATTTATTTTTATTGACAATAACTTGTGCAATATATTTATGACATTGGGAATTTAATTCATTATTATTATATGTATCAACTGTATATTATTATTTTTTATTACATTAGAGTATTAACACCCTTGATATTTACATGTAGTAAACATTGCACGAATGGTTGATTAAAAAAATTAAATGGTTCACTTTCAATACAAGACAACATCGATAAATACCAATGTTACAGTAATAGGAATCACCCATTGAATTATAATCTATGTGATCGTTGATTTTATCCATTCACATTGTCATGTCAGATTGCAAATGTTCTACAAAATATAAGTTTTTACTAGACAGGCTGAACCATGACAGCCATGCAAATCATGCTGAACGTTACTAAGTTTAGTGTATATATCTATTGGATGAAGTCTATGCCATTACTATTAAATGCAAAATTATTATCTGGATATCACATACCCTTAATGGACTATAAATAAAAATCTAAATATAGCTGGTAAATAGCTTATATACAGCTTTCCAGTAAGACATTTATCGGTGACTACACGCATAAATCGCCATGCATCACAGTGATTCTTAGACTTCTAACCCGAGACCGTAGTGCAAAAATCATCCGCATGGTGGTGCCAGTGGTAATTGAATCAGTCGATTGAAGCTTGTATTGCAGATGTAACTATTTGGATAAATAGCAAGGTGCTTAAATTGAATAAGAATAAGACTGAATTCATAGCTTTCTCATCCAAGCAATATCTGAAGAAAACAGAATCTGCGTATTAAGGTAGAATCCAGTTATATAAATTCTTCCATATTTGTGAGAAATCTTAGCCTTATATTGGATAATACTATAGGAATGGAAAAGCAGGTGAAATCTACGTGTAAGTCTTGTTATTATCAAATAAGAAACATGGGGTTTATTTCTAAGTATATAAATGCTGAGACATGCAAGACTTGGTAAACAAGTTTTATTCTAGCTGTACTGGCTTCCTTTACCATTCAGATTATGGTACAAGTACAAGATCCTGTTTAACACATTCAAAGTACTGAGTGGGACAGTACCACAGTATCTAATAGATCTGATTCAAAAGTATGTACCAGTGACACCGCTGTGATCTGGGTCTTGTTCACTTTTGATGGTACCAAAAGCCAAACAAAGTGCAGAGAGAAAGCTTTCCAAGAATCAGTACCCAGGCTGTGGAATAAATTGCCTAATGATTTTAAATTTGCAGCAAGTAAAGAAATGTTTTGTAAAGTTCTTAAAACCCAAGTATTTAAATGAACCTATTTATAATACTGATAAACCAGTGTATTTATGTATAACATGTGTTTGTGCTATGTGAGCCAGAACGTGTTTTAATTCAGTTTTCAAATGTAAAGTGCCTTAGAGCAATTTGTGTTGAATAAGGCACTATATAAAATGCTATTATTATTGTTATTACTATTACATTATTATTAGGGCAGTTAGTTAGAGGGTATGACTCGTAGCCGAACGGTCACAGGTTTGAGGCTCCGTGAGCTGCAATGCCGTCATGTGGCGACCGGTTCACTCAGCCATAAAAATGAGTACCTGATGGGACGCGATGGCTATGTGTTTGAGTAACACTTTGCGCCTATAATGGCAGCATGCGTTGTATGCTCCCTTGGGAGTTGAGATGTGTGCTGGGTGGAAATAGGTCTGAGTCAGGGATAATAATATTGTAAAGCGCCTTAAGAGCAGCTTCTAGCTGAATAGGGTGCTATATAAATATTACATATTATTATTATATTATTATTATCACATAACTAACCACTGAAGGCCAAAATGCTCATTGACTCTCAGTGACTTGACAATGGTATCAGCCCTAAGCTCTAAGCGGGTACACTGCTCCCATAGTTCCTGAACATCTTCTTGCTGAAAGAAGAAAAAAAGTTGACATTATTTATATGGGCCACTGACTCCTGAACAAGCAGAGCTGCATAAACTACTTACTCCTGAGCAAAATGCTAATGCTTAGGACCCCTAACAATAACAGACATCATAAATAGAAATATTAGTGGAGTATAAGAAAATACACCTTACAAGTGTAGACTTTTAGGGATATTGTTATTTGCAGCCAGTTACTTTTAATTGCTTCATTGATATTAAATTTATGGCATTACACAATATATTTATTATGGTTTTATTGATAAGCATTAGGATTAATATTCCAGTTGAGTTCATGCCTGCAAAAACCATGGATATTAATAACAAGTGAATTATAATAAATATACAGTATTCAATCTGTGTTCCAATAGTACGAACAGAGGTGACTGGGCAAAATACTTTTTTTGTCAAGTGAGTGAGTCAGTACTCGGCTTCAGTGCAGGTTTCACCAAGGCTGAAGCACATTTTGTTCAGTAAATTCTGTTCAAATTATTTTGTATATGGATTAACTTTTATTCACATCAGCAACATTTGGATTCTCCCCCCCCCACACTGGTTTCTATTTAGAAAATTATGAACAGGCTGAACCCATTATAGCAGATCATGACAAAACTTGTATTTTAGCATGTTTAGTCTGTAAGGTTGATATTTCTGGTCGAAATACAATGATCAGATCAAAACCTTTTACTATTTTACTTCAATTACATTTATTTATAACAGCAGTTAAAAAAAATAACTCCAGTATTCTAGTTTCTGAACTACCAATATTAAGACAACACATGATGAAAATGATATCACAGTTATAATGAACAAAGACTACTGTCTATGTTTCTGTATGTGATAACAAAATAGTCGTCGAATTGATTAAACTATGTGCAATACCTTTAAATGCTAATCAAAACAATGAATGGAGCAAGATGGTTTTTACGAAATGCTCTTAATAATCTGGTCAAATCAGATAAATATCTTAATTTTAGTTTATGTCAGCTAAACGTTAGACATACTCAACATGGCTCATTCTGAGAACACAACACATCCAATTGAGGGTGATGATGATTGATGTTTTATGGCCACTTTTGTGAATATGGTAGGCTAAATGGACCGAGTGACCTCCAAAGGTAATGAAGTGAAAGATGAAACACCTTTCACATATGCCCACGCCAAGATTCAAACATGGGTGGTAGTGATCTGTTATCCAACTGGCTACCATTAGACCATGGAGGCACCCCAATACCCTATAAATTGGAAGTGAGGGTGAATTCTAGACAAAGCTCTTTTTGTCTGCAGAAGTAAAATGAGGTTTATTAATACGCGTATTATTCTTTACGTCAGTGTTTTGTTGGTGGCGGTGGAAGCTGCTAGATATTACTTGAGTCATCCAGAAGTTAACAGAGTTGTCCGACTCTTAGTAGATGGTTCCACCCAGAGACCTGGTGTGTCCAAACATGTGGTCGAATGGCTGTGAACACGATATCAGGGAGGACTGGTATCCAGCAAACTGTCCACACCAGAACGGGAATCCTGAACACGACACCACCACCCAACATGGTTTGGAACAGGCTCCAGGAGGAATGTATGACAATCAGAAAACTAGCAAGAACCTAAATCTTGACAGCGCATCAAGACTACTGTATGGGGCAACTGTGCTCTTCTCATTGAGAATTGTAGAAACATTCCACAAAATGTCACTGATGAACTGATCAGAAGCATGCCAAAATATTGCGATGAATGTGTGGATGCCTACTGGGGGGGGGGGAGCATATAAATTACTGTTGTGTGGTTGGCATTGGTCTGTAATTGGCTAAAAAAAACAAAAGTATTAATAAAATATTGTTGTTTTCTTCTTTAACCAAATGGTATGATTACTGGCAGTAAAAGGCACAGTTACATCATTAATATCATGACTTAGATTATTCTGAAATCGTATAAAACCAATAATATTGCAATATCTAGTTGAGAACTGGAAAACTGACTGAATAATAAATAAAATATAATTTGCTCCCTAAATTGTTTTGATGATGATGATTGATTTTTTACAGCCACTTTTGTGCAGGCTAAATGGACCGAATGACCTCCAAAGGTAATGAAGCGAAGTCAAAGATGAAACAACCTTCAGATATGCCCCCACCGACATTCGAACAAGGCTGGTAGTAGTGATCTGTGGTCCAACACACTACCGCTAGACCATGGAGGCATATACAAGAAACACCCATGTCCAAGAACATCCTATTTCTATTTATTGGCAAACACAGAGAGGCTAAGGGCAATAACAGGAAAAAAAATGTCATCAACACTTGCTGACGCAGTAATGTATACTATTTCACAGACAACATTACAAACTATACTTCCATCAGTTAGTTTGAGATGATTTCCTATGATGTGACCATAAGTACATTTAATCTAATACACAAGATCATCATTTTGATGAGTACATACATTACACAATATTACTCACCAGTTTATCAAACTCTGCAACTTTTCCTCTCGTCTGATTCCAATAGTTTAATATTTTGTCATCAGCTGAAAGGAAATTGAAAGGATTTAAAAATAGAATATAACAAGTCCTATAAATGGCAAATTAATTTAATGATTATGTAAAACAGTATCACTCTTGGCTAACGATATACAGGCAAGATAATTAGATCAAGTTTACTGTCTTGGCAGAACCTGATATTTTGGTATTAAATTAATTAATTTGTGGGCCAATAGTTGCATCTGATTGAGATTAACTGTCTTTGTAAAGATGCTGATTAGAACTGAATTAAACAATTTGCATATTCTAATCTAATAAAAACTCAATGACGCTACATTTTCTTGGAATTTGTTGATAATAATCCCGGTGGTTCGCCATTGAAGTTGTATCATGTTAGTATTTAGATGTAAAATTCTGATTCTTTTTTCATCTTGCACAATCGATCTTTTCCTTCATTCATCCAATGTGATTCTATACAATTATCTAAAGAATAAATATAACTAAACCTTAATACACAATCTATGTATCACCACGAGTATTCAGTTAGGTCAACAAAAGGGGCAGAAATAGGTGGTAACATGCTAGAAAGTAACTAGCACAGGAGATGTTTGTTTGGGATAACTGTTCAAATAAGTGAAATATAGCTAGTAACTTTATTGTTGGACTGAAATGAAGAAACTCACATGAATTGATGGACCGGAGTTTATCAAGGTCAACTGAAATACTGAAAATATAAAAATTAATAAATTTATATCTGATCAATTTCAGTTCTCAGATAGAGTGCAACAAAACATATAATACAATTTTCTAGTATCGATATCATCTACAAGGTACTTCAAATGATTCACATTCTAACTGTAATCGTTTAATTGTTATTGAAAACTCGTGTAAAATAAAGTCCTAATAATTCAAGGTACGTGCAAAGGTCGCTTTATATTTCACTACCTTAACAAGGAACATCGGGAGATAGTTTACTTCTTATGCATGACTGACTATGTTAAACAGTGCAGTCATATCAGTGAATTGAAATTGGGGAAGTCTATGTATACAGAAAATTATGATTTACTGAGGTCATATTTTCAAATAACCTGACTAATTTTGGGCAACCCCGACCCATCCAGGAATTGGACAATGTTAATTCAATACGCCCCTATTTTTACAACTATATTTGTTATGGAATGGAGAACACTCTATCAAAACTCAGTTGTTCTATTATAATCACAACTTGAATTATCAAACACACTTGCATGTCATGTTTTTTAAATATACAAATTTCAATAATTGCCACAGTACTTGAACTGTCGGTTTAGTGTCCAATTAACGAATACAGAAGTTACAGACTAATTTTAACTGACAAATAACCGAGCTCACGATTTGTTTATTAACTTGTAAATATCAAAGAACAAACTCACAAATGACTTGCTATATCCCGTCAAATCTTGGACACAAGCCTTCCGACTATGAATCAAATTAGCATAAACTGGCAACGTCACAATAAACACTCACAGCTTCCCTACTGACTAGTGTAATGAGTGTTCTGGTATTTATCTGAATACTGTAGATCAGTTTAATTTGGAGAATATGAAATAATAGCGAAAATGGCGAGTAACATAATATCACCAATTTTTCCTGTCGCCAAAATATTATGTTGTACAGAACTTGATGTGCTGCTCTGAAAACACTACTTTCATAATACAGTGAACATGTGTAATATCCTCGTTTATTCAACAATTGGTTCACATTGCAATTTATAATAACACAGTCACTCATTTAAAACTCATTCGTCCCTGACATTGTCACTCATAATAGTGATCAGTAATCCTGTTGTTTCCAGCCATGTTTGAGAACATCAGTTTGTCGAGTAGTGAAATGAAATGCATGAAACAACCATCCTGCGTGTAGCGGTTTGAGTCTAGAGATCTTGAGGCTGAGTTGATTGTCTGCAATTTTGCAATTGGATGTCAAGGCGTCACTGACTTGACCATTGTACCATGTATTGATTTTGTGCGCAAGATTTGTTACTATTTATGTTTGTTTGGTGAGAATAAAAAATAATATGAGAATATTATATTTTACACCTTCTTATATACAGATTGATGTAATCTTCTCATCCTGTTAATTGCAATTTGTCTTTAGCTTGCACATCAGTTACTGTTGTTGTCATTCAATTATGGCAATGGTTTGTCAATTACTAGTTCAGATCTGCTTAGAATGGATCCGAATTACTCATTACTTAAAGGCCAATGATCTAGATTGCTTCAGATTTAGTTATGGCTGGTGAATAACAGCGTGCTGTGAAATATGGTTTTCAACTCAACTTTCCCGACAGACCAAAATTTGTCACTTTTTTATGTCATCAATATGTTCAAAATGAAAAAAATCCATGATTTTTGCTGTCGCCAAATTAAGCTGATATACAGTATGCAGATTAGCCTTTAAGGCTAAGACAAATGTTTTATGCCTACACTAGATGTCTAAAATCCGTCAGCAGGAATTTCAGCATCTTTTTTCTATTTCAATTACTGTCGTCTTTTCAGGCTATATGTCTTTGTTAAAAATGTGGAAATTTATAAAGGGAGAGAAGAAACCAACTGTACAGAAATTAAACGTTGACAAACCATTAACTACATCTCAAGCAGAATACGAAGAAAAAAATGAAGAGCAAATTTAACGAACTTTCAAATCACACTGAAAAATAAGTAAGATATCCAACTTATATAGATATAGTCTATTTATTTATTTAATATATAGGCTATAACAGATTTTACTTACATTATTTTATGTATCTTAGAAAGTATTAACTTATTTTACGTGTATACATTACTGGAATGTTGCTAAATAAATCAAATCAATAAAAATAAACTGCCAATAATTCTGGTTTTTCATGCAGACTGAATGGCTGAAAGTTATTGCTCGTCGATAGATCTATCCTGACCATATGTCTTTTGTGTAAAACGAGTGACTGATGTCATGCATGAAAAATATGTGGCTTATATGTGCAGGTGTTGTGGTTAAAGCAATTCTTTGGTGCCCAATATCATGTTCATATGTATCTAACAGGAATTACTTTATTCTAATATTTGGTTACTCTGCCACTTTTATCTTGCATATAATACATAAATTGTTTCTGTGAGCAAAAAGGTCACAATAAGTTTTGTATTTCATGGATCACCTTCAGCTGGCAGCCATGTGAATAATTAATTATACGATAGTATATAAACGCATGCTCAGTGAATGCATATGGAGAGTGGTCATATCACAAACAACTTATGAATGACCTTATTTCACTGGCCAAAGGTAAGTCAGAGTTTACTAAGAGACAAAGGATATTACTGAATATTCGCGATGATTCCATATAAGGCTATATTGAATGTTGCCAGGGAACAAACTCCGCGTATCCGTGAATGTATATGTGCCGTTTTATTGAACCATTGTCAGTTACAATTACGATATTTAAAAGGTTTTTACATTTTTTAAATCAATGTGTTTCACGCAAAGAAAGTGATATGTTGAAGGTATTGAATAAATCAGAAAAGGATATTGACAACGAAAGAATTGCTGTAACACGTATTGCAAACAGGACGGCGTAATTAACTCAGTGATCAACTCATAATGTTTAACTTTTATGGAGGTCTGATCTTCATAACTTTTGTGCTCACTCAGTCTAGTGTCAGCACAGCAAGTCTAGTGTTAAAATATTTCACTACACCTGCAGGTCCAGTAAGGCCATAAGTTAGTTCACACACTGATTAATGTTATCTATAACACGATAAGTGACATTTAACATGACAAAATAAAAACCGAGATGCTGTCTATGAACTGTCTTTAGTGTCTAATCTCTGCCACCGTGAATAAAAAATAACTATAAACATTTCTCAAAGATCAATTTCTAAACAAAACATGCAGCTTATAATCATAGGAATGGCTTATTTTATGTTACATTTATTGTCAAATCAGCTCTTTTTGGTATGACATTTGATGAAATGTTCATTGTTTAAAAACTCTCCAGTTTACTCTATTGACCACATCTACTAGACTCCATACTTTCATGCATTCCATTCATCACCAAACCATTGAAATGGCCATTCTTCTCGTTGATCAATGTATTTTCGTACACAACTGTCACAAGTATGATTTAAGTTTTACAGACGTGTCAAAGCTGATTGACCAAAAATATCACAGTGCTGAATGTTTAAAGGTTACTGTGGTAGCACATATTCATGCATGCTCATGTGGGGACACACACACACACACACACAAAACATGCACACAAAAAAGAAGGTATGAAATATATTTTTAAACTGCACACCAAATGTTGCCATATGGAAATTAGTTTTGCATTTTAACTGCATGACACTTTTGCAATGTATTTACGTGTGGTTCTCCCAAGTGAACAGCCCCTTTCCTTAATTGTTTTACTATATAAGATAATCTATAAAGTTTTTATCATCATATATTTCTACCTAGTGTTTCTCTGAAAGTTTCTAAACTAACCAGTTCTTTGACAACCAGGTTAGTCTAACTCTAAGTAACACAAATTGAACAGTAATTAAGCTGATCATTAAAATAAAACAGTTCAGACATTCATCCTCTTTGAACACCTCTGTATACCAAAGAATACAATGATGCAGGCATATTGTGACTACACATGTTTATACATCTAGAACACAACTGATAATGGCATGTATTACAAGTTTGCTGAGTGAAAGAGCTCTACAAATTAAGGTGAATTGCATTTTAAAGATCAGGCAAATTGCATTTTAAATGCTATATTTATCCATTTGGAAGAGGGCAAATACATAGCTGCCAACGTTTGAAAATTGGAAAGAGTAATACTTTTCGTGCAAAATGCGAATGTAATTTATTGATACCAAAACAATTAAACATCATAGTTATTCTTTTGTGAAAGGTTAACTGCTTTCTTCATTTAATCAGATTTTCCCCACATTTAATAATAATTAAGTCAACACAAGTCTGCACTTTCAGTACATGAGTACTCTACATATTCTGCAACTATACTAAAATATTCATAGGATTGCTGTATTATTTATTATCTTTATATTAACATAAAATGGGAAAAAACACAGTGATCAAACAAATAAACTTGAAAGGGACAGAGAAATCCACCATATAAACAAGACCATGTGCTTTTATTTACTCTAAACAAAGACAACTGGCCAATCAAGAGAGGGTATTTAAGTCACATGACCATCATAATGGAAAATGGACGTTTACCAGCCAAGATCACCAGCTCAGCAAAATCTCTCCCATCCTTCAAGCATGGTTCTTATATTAAGTAAATATTTACAAATATGACATCTGAAATGGTTACAGCAGTATATTTTGGCATTATTTCAGATTAGGAAACTATCGGATGATAAATATTTGGCGTTTATCACGACCCATTTTCTGCTGAAAATCGGTCCAAAATCTATGCTACAATTGGGAACAGTGCTTTTTAGCGATACTGTTGGTGAAGGTCGTCATGGGTGTTTAAAACTATGATATACTTTTCCACCGCGAAGAGCTCCAAAACAGTGGAAAATCATTCCATGGAAAAAGAACTAGAGACTACAGCATATCTTGCTTCAAAATAGCAGTAGCCCAATCACTAGCCAGAAGACATAATCCACACATCCTTGAACAAATTCACAATTCCGATTCGCTGGCACATTACGTGTGGCTTTTGATTCTTTGTTAACATCCAACTGTCACTTTATTTAATCTAATGTCGATCGTACTATCAACACCGTCATCATTGTCACCTAATGACCTAGACAGCTTGTCAATCAATTCACAGATTACCAGAAACATTTCACAGTGAGTGTGTGGCAGTAACAGCGGGGGTATTTATACGGCAATGTATGGTATTCTTATTGCGTAAGCACCTGGCTGAATAACATTATTAACAGGAGGCAGATAAATGGGGGCATTATCATGGTTGGCGGCTGTTCATGGATGGCAGGTAACACCCCTTCAGACATGCCCATGCCAAGATTTAAACTCAGATGATTGAGATCATGGGTGCGCCCTCAGTAGCGTGTGTGTGCGAAATAAGTGGATGGTTCTTTATTTAGCCTTGGTATTGGATAGACTCTAAGACATACGGTCAAAGGTCAATAAGCTGATACAGGTAATACTGTGATTAATCATACACATGATGTCTAGTGGGATAGTTCACTAACATAGCAGACCAGTAGATACATGTTTCAATTGCAAGTATTGATGATCAACCAAGATAAATTGCGAATTTGCTCAATAATCTACATAAAGCATGCTTCAGTTAAACCTATAAATACCATACAACCTTTTCAATAGCCGCTGATGTCCGATGCTATATGTCGTCTATTTTACAGTCCCTTGTCACCTATTTTATCAGCAGAAAATTAGTTGGTTACTTTGGTTTTAGCAAAAAAAGTGGCCTACAAGTACAATGCACCAAATACTCCATTTTCCTAACATTTTAATGGGAGAGCCCCTCCCCCCTCCAATGTAGAAGTGCTGCTACCCTCCCGGCATCCATACCTCCCACCACCAATGCCACAGGTGAGCTGCTGTCTACTTTTTTATGGGGTCTTCTACTCTATTCCCTACTGAAAAGGTTGCCATACTGTGAGATGGCTTGTCTCAAAACTCAGAAGACTCTGTACTTGCCTGATGTTAAAGAAGTTTACAGACATTTGTAGTTTGATGACTGTAACAAACATATTGTTGTTCTCCTTTGTCAGCTCTTTCTTTTTATTCATCATGTTAATACTGGAAAAAATTGAGATAAATTATCCTTTGTACAGCAATGTTCACTGAACACTTGGTGGACTTTAAGATCTAATCTCAAGTGACTTAACTGTAAATGAAAAGTTGAGTAATGACTATGTTTCTGTTTCACATGAAATCTATACAGCAAAATGTGTGTGTGTGTGTGTGTGTGATCATAGACTTACCTGACTGCCTTGACAACTTGCAGTAACCTCTGATAATCATGATTTAATTCTTTGATATAATACACAAAGTGACTGTAACCACGCTTCAAGATCTATGATCAATGAATATTACCATAATGTAAATCATGTTACTCACAAGGCCAATAAGGGTATATATATATATATATATATAAAGCATATATATATATATATATATATATATATATATATATGTATTTGTTAATATGTATATTTGCCCAAAGCAAAATCTTAGGGTGTAATGTTAGTGGTATTACAAGTATTATCAAGTCAGAAAATATATGTTTTAGACACTCACTAACAACTTTCTTAGTAAATATTGGACCCCCCACTGCTAAAGAAAACATTAAATTGTGCTAACAACTTCCCAGTCAGTCAAATATTTTATTAAGCAACTATGATAACAAATATCAATATGTGTACTGAAATAAAAATTAGCAGATCCTTAAACTGAATCCATGAACATTAACAGACTGTTTTTTCTCAACGTGTGCTCTTATGCAAGCACACTGCTGTGAATACAATGTTTGTTGCAACAGTTTCAAGTTGAGCTACTTCACATTGAGTAAAGCACATTTTTATTGGTGTGTTTCTGGGTGTCAAACTTTGTCAATGTAAGTAGTACCAATTCAGCTCGTATGAATACACATCTGGATGGCAAAGTATATATTGGTCAACCCAACATGTAATTACCCTTAACCAGCAGTGTATTCAGGTACATAAATTTGGTGTTTTATTGAAGCATCTGATTTCAATATACCATCACTTTTTGCACCTACAACCATCCAGCTGTCAATATTTCCCAAACAAAAGCATAACAAGCCACCAAGGACTAATATGTGATAAATAGGTCTCATGGTGCACTATTATTTTGAATGAATTAGTTTGCTCTCTAAATGAACTCTTTAATTGTGGACAGATATTTAGAGTAAATATAGTATTACTATATAGGCAGAAATTCTATTTGCAATATTGTAGAAGGGTTGATATTAGTAATGAAATGGGAGACTATGTTTTATTTTAAACTAGTTGATAACAATTGAAGATCTGATATTTCTGTGCCAATCTTTGCTTGAATTTTAGTGTCTTGTTATTAAAATGTCAATAACACAATTCCAAGTAAAACATGACAGATCACTTGTCTAATGCCAAATGATAGAAAATTATTATTTTCAATCTAAAGCTTATTTAACCTGGTGTATATATATATATATATATATATATATATATATATATATTGTGTGTGTGTGTGTGTGTGTGTGCTTGTAGAGTGATGTGTGTCCTTTGTGAAATTCCAGCATATAGTGGAATTTATTTAAAAAGCACAACATATATTCCATTATATCTTCCCCTGCCTCATCTTGATTTTATACACATTACTTGGTGGGCCATTAACTTTCTAGAAGGGTGATCATAATTTTTGCATTAGCAGCACAATTAATTTCTAACTATGACACATGCACACACACACACACACACACACAGATAGAGAGAGAGAGAGAGACAGGGAGAGTATCGATCCATTACAACACAGTATTAATGGTTCATTGATGCAAACCTCATTATAAGTGGGTGGCAGATAGCAATGGCCTGTGTTCATTAATAGTGGACCCGAGGTGAATTGATACAACGTTTGTCCGGGGCCAGGTTCACTTGTATTTTCTTCAATTGAGAATATGTGGATAACTACAGTATCACATAATTGAAGAAAGTCAATCAATACTTCATTGCATTTTCATGTAGATGACACAATACAGTCATTTTAAACCAAACAGAATGAAGAAAAATAGCCTTTCCAGGTCTTACTTTCTCCGAAAAGGAGTTTGGAACAGTATCACATCACACTTTTACTGCACTCTCACTTCTAATTACTTTCCAACAGAATAAAATTTGGTGAATTTTTTGCTTCATATCCATTATTGCGTTGTGCGTTCAGTTTAGAAAAAATACCGGTTTTCAAATGGAAAATCGTTCTCTACACATAATTAATAAAATGCAGATAATAGCTGGTTGATGGACACACTGTTGAATGGGTTATCAATGTCATATGAACAGATGAAACCAAGCACATGAATGTGTGCTTATTTTAATATGCAATTCAGCTGCAATTAGATATTCCCTTTTTTAGCTGAGATCAACTATTTGAAAATTGGTAATGTTTTGGGTATTAAAACTTTGTTTGAACTCAGGTGAGAGGTAAAGAACCTAAGCTATGGAAGTATTTTCAGCAGATTTATAGCAGTGAATCACTGAAATTTAATGTCCTCAGTCCAAATAATTGGTGGGTGCCTCCACGGATCAATACCACCTGTGCTCCAGTTTTATTTGATGTTTGACTTCGGTTCATTACCTTTGGAGGTCGCGCGGCCCATTTAGCCTACCTTGTGTGCACAAAAGTGGCCATAAAATATCAATCATCATCCAAAAAAATGGCAAACAAACACCATCTGTATTACATTTTCTTCCATGGTATACTGAATAACATGATAATGGAGTTAGTCTATGTGTTTTATATATATATATATATATATATATATATATATATGTATATACAGTCAGAATCCATTAATCTGACAAGGTTTGTCACATGATAATATGTCGGATAAATGAGAATGTTGGAATATCAAGTCCGTGACAAACCGGTAGTCTTTTTGTCACACATATTTAAATCATAAAGATATACCTCCATTTTAAAATCAATATTCAATAACTGCGCCCAAGATACGGATTAGCATTAAAGCCATTGGTCATTTTGATGTTTGTTAATTACAGACACTATAAAGAAATGTTTGTGTCACTTAGTCCATCAGATTAACTCATGATCTGCTCATTGGAAAGATCACTCATTTCTGTTTTTGATTAGCCATGAATGATTAGTATTGGCTATTAGATAACCACAGGCAATGGAAGCATGTGTGTCGGTGTGTATGGTCGAGGATGACTGTAATTGGTTACAATATAGCAATTATTGTGGGTGGTCAGGTTAATGAACCATTACTGACAATAAGTCGGTGTGTCTTGCATGACCGAACTAATGGAAATATTTGGCAACATTTTCATGTTGTGGGATTATCAAGGTCATTTTACATTGAAATGTCACATTCTGTTGGCGAAATGAAGTGTCGGAGTTAGAACGTGGAACACAATTTTGTTGGATTAAAAAGTCATTTATAATGGAGCTAAATCTGTCACAGGCAAAAATGTGATGGATGGTGGATTTGTCGGATAAACAATGTCTGGATTAATGGATTCTGACTGTGTGTGTATATATATATATATATATATATATATATATATATATATTTTATAAAACAGATATTTTTCTAGGAAGCACTATTGCTAAGCAGTTATTGCTACTTACATCAAATGGTATGCATGTTTGTTTTGATGGCTGGTAGAGCATATATCTTACTAGTTCTGGTTCTGATCTCTTACGATATGAGAAATTGAATGTTGCTTCAGGAATCAAAAACAACAGATTCTCTTCATCCTAGTGAATGAGTAAACAAAGTATCACAATCAGCCACAACAACAACAACAGCCACAACCAACAACAACAATGGGATAACTGCAAAATGTATCTTTAGAAATAACCACTGGCATCATAAAATATTAACAAGGTTGATTTAATTTCTGATGGTGACAAACCTCTGAACCACAGCAGTTTTTGGCCTGATAATCGTTTGGCAGTACGTCACCATTAACAGTCAGAAACACTTCGGCTGGAAGTGGTATCTTCGAGTCTTGACGGATCTGGTTCAGTATCTCCAATAATGTCTGCTCCAGCACTTTATATGACAGCACACGGTTATCCAATGCATGGTAAATATGTAAGACCTAGACGCAGGATTGAAACATAACATTCTCTAAACCTGTCTCTAAACTTCACGAAACACCTCAACTTATATGTGCATCATATTTCATTGATTAGCGATACAATAGAAATCACTACTCACAATTGAGACAAGTTTGTTTATTAATTATAACATCAAAGCAATTATGAATGGGAATTTTGTTTACAAGTTTGCTTTTACTTCTACTCGAGCAGTTTTGAAGAGGCTTACTCTTACCTCTACTCAAGTACAGAATACAAGTAGTTCAGTCACCCCTGATTATACCTGCTGCCACAATATACTGGACTGCCATTATAATGGAGCTAAATCGTATCGCAAGAGTGTTTACCTTTGTGTTGAGGATTGTTTGAAGAAACTCGAAGCAAACTGGTCTGTCAGCTGTCATTTCACCGCCACGATGATTGCTATCGTACATCAACATGAGTCGCAGCCATTGTTCAAAGACGTGCGTTGAATATCTAGTACACAAATATCATGACATAAGGTTATTTGACTACAAAAAATCCCTTTTAACTCAACATAACATGTGCTGATGTATTGTTAAATTTTATCAGAGTTATGAAGAGAAGGTACTGGTATAATGACGTCGGTTTCAAAATTGGTTTTAATCGGGTATCAGATCGATCATTTTCAATATCTCATCATGTTGACCGATAAAAAAATTAACACTGCATATGATGCAGGGCAAAATTACAATATACAAATTATAATATAAATATCTATCTAAACCAGTTCCGTCAGACTCTTTAACAAAATTAATCAAAGAATGCAATGCGTTTTTAATATTAAAATATTTAACATCATGCAAATGTGACTCAAAAATTGTGTGGCACTGAAACCACCATCATACAATACGCATAACTTTTAAGAGATAACATCTAGCACGCTCTAATTTTTTACTCACCTGCATAAAAAGTGTGGAGAGGGAATGCTTGATGAGAAAACGACATTATTCTCCAGATTAAAGATACCACAGATATGATCTGGCTTTTTGTTACAGACATACTGTAACCTAGAAAAGATGAAATGACAAAATCATTCAAGTAGGATGTATGGCACAAAATATATTTGTCTTGTTTTTGTTTTATCTCCAAAAATAAGTTCATGCAGAGTACATGAAAATAAAAGGAAACATGCGGCTGTGCAGGCATGCGCAGACACACAGACATACACACCAAATCACAAACACAGGAAAAATATCACTTGCTGATCATAGTCAATCTAAATTCACATACTTACCACTGTACTGCTGGCACGCCATGGAAAAATGGCCTGAATCCCACAATACACTCAAATACTGTCGTTCCTAGACACCAGTAATCTACATTGCTGTTATAGTGTTGACCGGGATAATTAGCAGTGGTAAACAACTCGGGGGCCTAAAAATAAATACAAAAACCAACAAAAAAGCATACCAGCAACCAACTCTTCAAGACAGGGAATATGTAAATGGTCTCTTTCTTCATCTTAAATAGGTTTGATTGGTAGACATGTCTTATATGAAGATCTTAGCTTCAATTCTCATTGTGGCTGGGATAAGCGTTTACAACTTTAATTAACTATCACAGGTAGTTCATAGTAGTGTGTGTTTGGATATTTGATGTGTTATGGCAACTTTTCTGAATGCAGTTGGCTAAATGGGCCAAGCGACCACCAAAGGTAATGACACGAAGTGAAAGATGAAACATCCTTCAGACACACACTCACCGAGATTTGAATTCAGGTGGTTACGATCTGTGGCCAACCGCATTACCAGTTAGACCATGAGGCATCCTCAATATTGTGGGTGTGTGTTTTTTAGTTAAAAAAAAAAATGTTCTAATAAATTTTGAAAATATTCATTAATTAATTTACTGCCTTAAAAGTACATACTTTTATTTGATAAATAAATTATTAATTTGAGAATTTCACAAATGAATTATTGTCACAAAAAAAACTAGAATTAAATATGTACACGAAAAGTAGAAAACCAATTCAATAAGAAAATACAAGAAAAATATGAAACCTACAGCTGTTTAAACAATTTATTAATTCAAACAAATTTACTTTAAAATAATGAACATAACCTGGATAATAGGAAAAAAAATTAATTTTAATTGTGCACAAATGATGAAGCAGTGACAATTATATCAAAGTTTTAATATTTTGGCTGTAATGACATTACTATAGAAAGGATATAATATCTACAAACTAGCATATTGATGTATAGGTTGTGTCTGCCCTGAATGTGTCTTAATTATGTTTACAGTATAAAACAGTACATCATTATTATCATATTAGTAAGCCATAACTTAGGCTGGTTTGTATAAAAACATGCATATTCATGAGTGATTCTTCCAGATATAAGTGCCCAGATGGGCCATGATCTTAATCTTTGACAGTCACAATATAGAAAACATATTCATGAGAAAAACAAAACATACTGTGGAATGTTCACAACGACCTGCCAAATATCTTCGTTTATATAACATCCAAAATGATAATACTCACACAAACCTAACTAATACATGTTCTGAGCTGGGAAATGTCTATTGTGGCACTATAGAATACACAAAGAATATTGAATTGGTTGGATATAAGATACTTGAAATGAATGAACTTGAATTAACTTCTTACATGACCAACAAATATATCAGGGACAGTGAGTGTTGAAGCTTATTGACAGACAGGTGACTTGGGCATATCACATGAAGTGAGAGTACCTGAAAAACATAATCCTGTGGGGAGAGGTAAAGAAAGCCAGAAAATGGGGGACAATTAAAAGAAAATACAGAGGAATGAACTGGGATAAAGATTAAGGAGACACGTAAACATATTTATGATTTACCTGTTACGAATAATGTTTGGGTTATACTTAAAACTGTAAATGCTGTTGTTTTTCTGCCAGTTCTGTGCACACTAAATGCTCCATTTTGATTTTATGTTATATTATATGAGGTTATGTGTAGAAGAAACCACTTTTTTACTAAAATTTAAAATAAATATTTTTTTTTTAAACTGATCAATGTTTATGTTTTGGTGAGAGCCTCTTTGTGACAATACTTGCATATTCATGAACCTCCACAAACAAAGATGATGCATGTCAAAGATGACACCACTTTTAGGAATGCTTTCTCACAGTGTTCTTCTATTTCTTTTTTTTAGTTGGTCCCCAATTTAGTTTTCTTTTCCTGATAACTTTATCGTAAAACATTTAGCTCTTTTATGCTTTGCATTAATTACATGTAAAAAATTCTGTTGTTTATGCCAATAATATCACACACAAAACAGCTGGAAAATGGTAAGATTGAGATCAAGTGAAAGAACATCGAATGCATTTTCATATAATTTAATAGTAAAAGGTCAAATCAATAACCCAATTAAGGTGTTATCATTATATTTTTTTTATTTAATCTAAGTACAGGATGTAATACAAACACCATTCAGCACTTCAGGCATTAAAAAACATGGTCGGACTTGTAGCAATAACATAAAACTAGTCGGTGATTTTTAATCTTAGGAAATTCCATTGACTGGTATTATTTTGTGCGAGATGGCCACTATTGGACATTAGAGCAGAAAACACAAATGACAATAGTTCACTGTCATCAGATAGATATGGGACAGTGAGATTCTACACAAAAGTCATATGGTTATGAGACAGTAAGGTTAGCATAACGCTATCTCCTGGATCTTCTTTTAATTATGTACTGATGGCTAGCCAGGACTTATGACCAGAGATATAATGACATAGTCAGTGCGTGAAACTAACTTGTAGCCTTACTGGACTTGCAGGTCTAGTAAAATATTTTAACACTAGACTTGCTGTGCTGACGCTAGACCGAATTAGCACAAAAGCTATGAAGATCAGACCTCCATGAAAGTTAAACAAATATCATTCAAATACAGTCATTTTTTACCACTTTGAGCATAAAAATAGCTTATCAGGTGAAAGAAACATTTAAATTTCAAAGCTTTATTTATGTCAGCAGGTAATCCATCATAACAATGCAAGCATAACCGGAAGGCATGTGTCCTAGATTTGACGGAATATCGCCAGTGATGTTATTTGTGTGTATGTCCTTTGATAAGTCACAAGTTAATAAACAGATCGTGTGCTTGGTTATTTGTCGGGTAGGAGGTTTTTAAAAATAGTTTTTCCATTAAAATGGACACTAGACCGGCCATTTAAGTACTGTGGCACTGATACTAGACCGGGCCTTGAAACACTGGTCCCGTTGAGTGGTCAAGCATTAATGTCACACTATGTAAGGATCATGATCGTTGAAGAAACTGAGCATACCTGGTAATAAGATTTAAAGTAAATCAGAGCCCTACAGGCTAAAACAGATTGTGTGCTTATTTCACAACCTATAAATATAGAACTAATTTATTAATTTTTAAGGAAGAGGTCTTCAGGCCTACTTATACTTCACACATCTCCTGGAATATAAAGTATCAAATTCCAGTTAATATGAACTTACCAGATACTGTTCCGTTCCCACAAAAGACCTACAGATGCTGCCAGCACTGACATCTTTGGCATAGCCTAAATCTATCAACTTGTACTGAAACTACAAAATACAGCAGTTATATTTCTTGTTCTTTGAAAAAAAATTAAATTTGCATGTTAAACATCATTAGCATGCCTGACAAAATGGCAGAAATGGCCATAATCTTAATTAGTACTTGAAATGGGGGTGATGTATACGGCTTGAAATTTACTGCTTCACCACAGGGATTACTTCAAAATTAATTAGATTTGGTGAACAGCTGGCATAGTCAATGGAGGAAGCCTTTCAAGTTATCCCAGCTAGATGGTGTCATGGTTAGGATTCAAACTTTTGACCTCTTGTACCCAGTGACCATGGCTCCACGCTCTTGCCCATTAAGCCATATAGGTGGACTTTGACCCAAAAAAGGCAAAATCACTTAGTGCTTACCTTATTATTACCAAGTGGCTTGAGGACAATATTTTCTGGCTTCAGATCACGATGTACTATCTTTTGTTTGTGAAGATACTCAATAGCCATTGATGTATCTTTGGTGATGGCACGAACTTGTTGCTCAGGTAAACCACAGCAATTTTCTGGCCTGTTTAAAACCTGTTAAAAGTTTTGATAGATGATGATTGATGTTTTACGGCCACTTTTGTGCACGAGGTAGGCTAAATGGGCCGAGCGACTTCCAAAGGTAATGAGACGAAGTGAAAGACGAAACAACCTTCAGATATGCCCACGCCGGGATTCGAACACGGGTGGTAGTGATCTGTAGTCCAGCACCCTACTGCTAGACCATGGAGGCACCCTCTAAAAGTTTTGATAGATCTGCTGAATTGCTTAGTATCATTTTTCTAGTGCTCAGTAAATCTTCTCTACCTCAACATTCCAGTACCACTTTCTCATCTCCTGTGTTTAAGTAGCAAACTTTGGAGCCTTATTTGGGCTATCTTGGCCCACAGCCTGGTGGTGCAAGCCAGAATAATGAGAAAATTTTGAAAGCATCATGGCATAGGCTTGATACAAACTTTGCAATGTGGTTACAGGCTTAATATTTTGTGTGTGTTGGCAGTATGCTTGTGTGTGTCTGTGATTGTATGTATTATATAGCATTAGTTGTGCCTACTGAGGTATGAGTACAATCGCAATTAATCAATCAATACTGAAATAAAGTGGTGCAGCGTGAGGTTGAGAATATAAACTGCAATGTGGTGTGTTAAGAAATCCAGTCACCAGAAGAAGAAATTTCAGGGTGTTAGCTCTGCTAGAAAGCAGTGTTGTATCTCATTCGTTTGGATTTTGGTGGCATAGACATCTTGGTTTCATAGAAAAACATGTTTATCATTGTGGTAATAATATAGGCTTGTTGAAAATTAGCTGAAACTGGGCATATTTATACTAATAATGGGATATTTACTCATTAATTAATTGATAATCAATAGAGTAACTAACTGACCACATATACTGGTAATTTACATTGTCTCAGCTATTGACAAATTAGTGACAAAAACTTACCATCAAAGGCTCAGTAGCAATTGACAATTTGTCTAATTAATTCTAAGTCAATTTGTATATGATTGATTTCACATGTGGTTCATTGAATGTTTAATGACCCTGTTAATTTAAGATTGTGGTCCTACTTATGCAATAACAGTTTATGTGTGAACAATCATTATATATTGTCCTGAAAAGTGAAGAATTTTAGGTCAGCTTAATGGCAGGGACCTTCCATATTATACTACTATAATAGGACAGTTGAAGTGGAGAAATATAGGTCAATCCATGCTCCAGTACTTCTTAACCTATAATGTCCCAGATTTCTGTACTTTTTTCCAACCCTCTAAAGATCCAACACTGCTTTCCCTAGTTCAATATATCTATTTTATATCCCAATGTTTTAGTACACTTGTGTATAGCATGCTCACCAGTTAAAACGTCTGAAGTGCTTCGTTTTAAAAAAGTACTGATTTTGGAAGATCAGAAACGACAAGGAATAAATGTATTTCTAGAAATATAGAAAACGCTTCTTAGCTGTTCACAGTCTGAGAGATTGTTATAAGCAGATGCTGTAGACCTGGCAAACGATCACTGTGAACTATACATTCATATACAAATAGTAAAGTATTTGACCTGATGTGTAACATAGTGTATTTTCCCCTAAATAACATAACAAAACCATTTTCTAAATAAAACAGCTGAGACTCACCCTTCTCAGATCTCCCCCCTCACAGTATTCTAATGCCAGTACTGGGATTTCTAATGAGTCAGGTTCTAGCTCGGGTGGCGTCGGCAAACCTTGTACTACATTTGGATGTCGAAGCTTAAGCATGATTGTGCACTCCTTCTGCCATTGCTCTTTATGCTTGCTGGACAGTTCTAAAGCATGACACTGCTTTATACACAAGTCGTCATTTGTTTCCTATCATAAAAAGTAATACATTAAAATAAGCAGACATCAAGAGCCTGTGGACACCTCAACCTGTGGACACTGGCTTGAACATTAATTAACCTCATCAAGCAGAAACTCTGCAATAAAAAATCTGTATTTGGTCTATTTATCAAAGGTCACAACACTCAACTATATAGATGATTATTAAAGAAATGCAATCATCCAATCAGATAATGACCCATTAAAATTGAAGACTAGTGGACATTCAAAACATAAGAGAACAAACTAAGGCAGTTGTATATTTATTTAGAGCACAAAACATAAACAAAATTATTCTGATTTCCAATCAAAGTCTGGATTGTTGTTATGACAAATACTGCTGATTTGTACCACACATTGCTGTTGTTTACAATGGGGTCAGTTAACAAATATTAGGCAGAATATATTCTTCCAGTTGCAATAATCCAATATCACCCCGTTAATTTGGTGTGAGAATAAATGTCTGACATACAGATCGCTGAGAGGCAACAGGATGCTGGCCACTGTCATACACCATGAATGCTTCTATCATAACTGAACTCAGCACTAGACCAGTGCTTCCATGACTCTGCGAATGCCTACTGATCTGTAATGTAGTCATCTGCTGAATCCACTAAACTCCATGGCTAGTCAATGGTGATCCTGAATTGTACAGCTCTGTCTGTCTGTTCACCAGATGAAAAATACCAGGAATTACCATAATGTCCATTAATCTTAAATGCTGGAAACGTTATGAATATTCGGGCTTACTATTGGTAATAATGTTATTGGCTGTGTGTTGGGAAAGCCCAATTTAGCGATTGTCTGATTTTAAGGATGCAGAGTACTGAAATGATTGCAACACATATTCATACTAAACGAACTGTTTTAGTATTTTTAATTTATTTGTTCACAACAGTATTATGATTTAATGAAACAGACACTGTCACACATTAGCGATATAGTTTATCTTTACCATAAAGATACCAATAACACTTGATTAGATCAGAAGTTTATAGAGCACTAATCTGTTATGAAATTTGCCTTCACTATTGGACTATCATTGTTCAGATAAAAGATTTAGGACTGTTTTGATCAAACCATATTTACACTTTAGATTATTCCACTCTATATATCTGTCCACGGTCTGTTCCTTCAAAAATAATTATTAAAATATCCAGATCAATATCTGATAACTGATCAAATTCTGGAATTTTTCCATGTTATTCAATATTAGACTGGAAGTATTAACATGATATTAAATGAGTGTGCTTGTACTTGTTTAAATTTGGGGTAGAGATCCCTGGCTGTTGCTTATTGGGCACAGCCACCTGGTGTTGACTTCTGTTGTGTCTTTATTATTCGTGGTGGTGTCTATATGTGTCTTTCGGGAGAAGTGGTTATGACAGTGTGTGTGCGTGTATATATTATATATATATATATGTGTGTCTGTATATATATATATATATATATATATATTTTAGTGTGTGTGTGTGTGTGTGTGTGTGTGTGACATGCTGCCATTTAGTGACTTAAATTAGTGCCTCAGTACTTATTATCACGGCATGTTATGGAATACGAAAGCAATGAACTTTTTTGTGAATGATTTACATCATAGAATGACCCAGAAATTAAACGGAACATGAGACTGTAACACGAGTGAATATACATTTATTAAAAACAACACCATTATATTACTCGTCATTGCATTGTTACACATGACGAGTATGTATAATAAAATGTGTGAAGGTGGCCAAATAACAATCATGATATAAGAAGACATTGCATTGTGATGCTGACATCGTGTTTCAAAAACATCTTCATCAGCGAATCCCTAAAATTCCACCAAGTCATCGTCATCATGGAATAAACTGTCTGGCAGTTCATGTGGAGCACCATATCTGCACTGCCATTGATGTGTTTGCTGACGCTAAAAACATTGAACGATTTCATGATAATAACAAGTACTCATGTCCTGTTGGATTGTATGCTCAATTCAATCAACCGTGAACTGGTTGGATAGACTTATGTTATGTCACACTTTATTGACCTGGTCACTAATATAGGTGGTCCACAGATGGACCTTAAAAGGCTTGTTTATTCTGATATAGGGTGGTTGCAATTGACTTGTCCAGGCACTGAGAATTACAGCCAAAACGCTGTTCCCTTTGCAGAACTGCCTTTTACATCAGTAGGTTTATGCGTGATCAGATAATCCTTTTATTTTGAACTGGGTAGATCACATGCTTAATAAGAAGTCAATGTCGATTGCACATGAAATCAAAATGACCACAAATTCAATACAGATACATAACAGGGTAATAAATTAAAACTTACAAGCAAACCTATATGCATATACAATATATAACAGAGAATATAATAAATATCAAATTATTTTACACACACACAAAACAAATTGGCATTTTATACCTTAAGCCATGAAGCAGTCAACTTTTTCTAATGCAAAAGCATGTGCATGAATTTTATTGAAAGACAGGATACTCTTTTGGACTGTTCATTCCAACTATTTTCTAGTAATTTTTACAGATTTTATTAGTGATGTCCAGCAGAAATTTAATAGTATAGTGGTTGCTATGTTAAATTTCAGGAACAATAAGAAAGGCAAAGTTGACAAAAAATAGGTCTCTCGTTTGTATTAATGACAAAAAGATTCTTTATTAATGAGCATTTTGGACGTGAAACAACTTCAATGTGGGATCTTGAAAAGTGGGATTTATTCAAACAGAATCCTCAGCCATAGATTACATTATGTAGAGTTGGCAGACATCAGGTGGGTGTTAATTACCATAAGATACACAACAGCCCTAAGCGGAGGTGCTTTCATCATAGATAATAGACCGCAATAACCAAAATAACATAAATAATCAACATTAACCTTGTTTCTCCAAAGGGTCACCGAGCCAAAAGCTCCCTTGCCCATGACCTTCTGCCTTAACCATGGTCCCCTTCTGACCTCTTCACAGCTTGGGTCACCAAGATTGCTCCGCATTATGATTGGTTAATGCTACATTTGGCTCACTTTGGTAAGATACCTGGAAGGAATATGATAAATAATAATAATGTATATTTAATAAAGCGCCCTTACTAGCAGGAGCCATTCAAAGGTGCTGTACAAATAATATGTAATATAATAATACCCCAAATAAATGACTGGTTTACATCTTCACACAGTTGTTACTATATTTATATAGTTATTGCAATATAGTGTTATTTGTATGCTTTCTACTGAGAGTAAAATGTATGTATATATATCACTTTAAGTCTGTTTTATTTTATCATTTAGTTATTTATCAACATCAGAATAACCCATTTTACTCCAGAAATCAGTTTAAACATCCTATTCTGATACTCAGTTCATCTTCATCTTCTATACACTTCATCGGACCTACGTCTGCCAAAGTATGGACATATCTGCATTCACAGACATGCAGGAGCACAGATTGGGACAAATAAGTTAGTGGCCCTGAAAGGGGAGTGGAGTGACCAGCAAGCCATTTAAGAGTGATTCTCATATATATTTCAAGTAATATGAGGTCTTTTCAGTAAGGATTTCTGAACCAACCACCACACTGACTGGTGGCAAAATAATACAATCTAGACCCCAAAAAGAACAAAACTTTATTTAGCTCAAATGGAGAAAATATACATGCCTGACTGTCAGATTAAAAAAAAAAGGAACAATAATAATACAGATTACATTTTCAAAACTCTATCAATTAATTCCTCCTCCAAATCCAAGTCAACATCCAACTTCAAAACACCATCATTAAGCTCATTATACTGCACCCTCACATCCGAACTTCTGGGACCTGGAGACTAAGATCCTCTTGAATGTTAGGTTGATCTGCAGGGCCTAATTTTGGCTGCAAGAGGCCCCTGGGTTAATAGTATTTGGGGCCTATTCATTATCTATCTTCTCTCTCATGTCCCTGTGTCTAAAATTAAATATATTCATGGGCCTCACTGAATTTAAAACATGCACTCCAACTAGAGCCTAGTAGAGGGTCCCCAAATACTTTAAACTGTTTCAAATTAGTCCAGAGGAGGCCCATTAAATCTGAAAATATACAAATCTTTTCTTATATCTATTTTTTTAATAGTTTTATCAGGGACCCCAAAGCTAGAGCACCCTTTAGCTGCCCCCCATATTAGCCCATATGTAAATCAGCACTGTTGATCTGGAACAATATCTAAACACACAAAAATAAGACCTTGTGGTCCACGCGCTCCACCCTGATTATCACCAGCTTCTGCTTGGCTAAAGTACCACGGTCTTTCAGCTTTCTATGTAGCTAACAATCCTAGTCTATGCTTCTTTTTCTGATATTTCCTTTGGAGATAAAAAATTTCAGCCTCTGTCTTGGCTTTTTGTTGGGCAGCGGTGAACAATTCAGAAAACACAACATCTTTCAGCAATTCAATAACATATTCTCCAAGTATTTTTTGTCAAGATGGTTTAATTAGAACCCGTCCAATCACAAGTGAGAAATTCTATTGGCTGAAAAACTTTTTTCTGTGCATAAATTATTCGATGTGAGCCAATGACTAAAGCCGAGATTCCATCTATGTAGTATGCGACACATACAATAACACATACTATGCATTATGGGAATCTGACAAAATATGGAAAACATGTAAACATAGCATGATTCCATATGTGCCAATGCGAATCAGATGGTTGAATCAACCATCCAATTTGAGTGTCCAGGCAGGCTTTCCTAAGAAAAATAGGTCAGAAGGTGAGAGGGTCCCCCAAAAACACATGGATACCACAATGTCGCATATGCTACCGCAACATTGCATACCGCGTAGATGGAATATCAGCCTTACCACAAATTGTATTGCAGTCCGACAATGTGGTCGCCTGAAGGGTGAGTATTTTGAATTAAATGATTGCCCTTACCAACAAATAGTCACTAGAGGAGAGTTGGCAACTGCTAATTTTCAGCCCTGGACATGTGTAGTTTAGGGTAGTTAGGAGAGTTTGATCACACAGTGTTGTTAATGAACTTATTTTGCCAATTTCTGTTGTGTGATGTCAAATATTCAAAATGAGATCTCAAATATATGAATAGCCATCTATAAATATATATATATCGCCCTTGATCTAGGATGTTTTGACACATGGTTGCAGCTAATTAGAAGATATCTGATATGTGGGCACTGATTAGGTCCCCTGGGAATGAAATTTATTTTGATAGAAAATGCAGAAGAACACATCCTGGATATATTCTATACTCTTTTTTTTTAATATCTAATATGTGAGAAATTGTTGACTAAATTAATCAAGACCCCTCATCAGTGTACCTCATTCGATGGGCGACAAAAGCTAGCTACAAACCATAAAATGCGATAATTTACATACATTTGGATATACAGTATGTTGTAAATTTAGAGCCAAAATGAAACATTAATAATTAATTAAGTTAAATATATGTTAAGATGTCATTAGAAATGACTTGTGTTGTCCTTCCTGCATTATTTTAAATATCGTCTACTTAATATGGCAAGTAGGCCTATTAGATGCACCGTGTAGGACAACACTGTTGGCAACTTTACCTTGATATTGAATATAGAGGCTACACCTGTTGATTTATTCCGGTCTTAAATGTAATACATTGTCATCATTTCTTGACGGTCATGGTAGATCATATCTCTTCTTAAGCCAAAACTTGTCTTAAATGCATTCAAGGATGGGCTATGGATAACTTCAATGGGGAGCAAATTCCAGCTATTTACCAATCTCTGACTGAAGAAAGAATGATGGACACTTAGCCTTGCATGCTTCTTCATAAACTTCTGGTCATGGCCTATAGTGTTGGACTCTGTATTCATACTGATGAAGGTACTAGGATGCCATTCACTATTTTGAATACCTGCAACAGCAGGGCCAGAACATATTTTTACATCTCACTAGCCCCATGGCTAGTAAAACTTAAATTTATTAACCCAACACAACTTCTTACTCACCTAACAAATATTTTTGATAGCCCCCCCCAAAAAAAATTACTACTTCAAGGAAAATTGTACTGGGAGTCAATAGAGAAGGCCAAGAATCATAAAGACAGACCATGAATATCAAATCTTAAGATCTTATCACAAACACTGTCATTGAGTTTGATTTATGGAAAATTAAACTGGACAGCAGATTGAATCAAATTAGTATTCAAGAATCACAGTAGTCTGCACCAGACATGGGGTCAATTCAATTCTGGAATTAATGGTCAATTCCAATTCTGGAATTGATTATTTAAAAAAAATGGAATTGGAATTTTTGATTTTGAATCGAGACATTTTGAATTGGAATTGAAGTTTCCTACAAAAAATCCAGAAATTAATTTACCATTTTTACACAGTTAACACTTACATGTGGTGTTACCAATATACTGGAACTTTTGCTCCTTATATATATATATATATATATATATATATATATCAGATACGCACACCGACCGTGGCACCCCAAGTGAGCATTTAATCAATTAAAATGGTCTGGATACGGTGGGCTCTGCCCCCCCCCCAACACTGTGACACCACCACATAGTATATATGTAATCTATATATAGAGATATTGCTATTTACAAATTAATTAATTTTATCATCTCACTGGGAATGCCTATCTGGAGTAAAAAAATTGCCCTTCCTCTCCTAAAACTTTTGTAAACTTACCATATGTAAGTGGTTTAGTACTCAGCAGGGTTGTGAAAGTAAATACAGGATCTGACCCCTGCTGGGCAAAACTAAGCAAAAACATTCCTTTCAAGGCTCCTACTGGACAGTGGAATATAAACACATCTTTGATGATTACACTCTTACATGGGGATGCACCCAAGACTATGATCCACCACTTGATATAATCAAATATCTCTTTAGCTAAAAGTGCCTTATTGTGGTAACCACTTACATGTAGTGTTACCAATATACTGGAACCAAATTTATCCAGATTGATTGATTGGTTTTTCTATGTTGGGAGTGGTTGAGAAACACCTCCCCAACCACTGACAGGTGAGTAGTATGGAAAGATGGATCCAGAACTTTGGTATGTATATATATATATATATATATATATATATATATATATATATATATATCAGATATGCATACATGGCACCCCACATGAGCATTTAACCAATTAAAATGTTCTGGATACCTTTGGCTCCGCCCACAACACTGTTATTAAATCCACAGATTAATTTACCATTTAATTTTTTAATTCGGAAATATTTATTTCATAACAATCTTACTTGGAATATAAACTTCTCGGAGTAAGTATTTCAAGGAGGTACTCAGAGTACCTAACTCATGGTAAAAAGTATTAGGCAAAAAGAGTCACAGAATTGAAAAATTTGGAAATGGAATTGAAACATTTGAGGTAGAATGGTATCACTAGGTTGTAGCAGTTTATGAGAATGAAGGGCTGTGTTCGTATTATGCAGAAATCAATCAGACAGGCACCTGGAGTCTAATTTGTACAACTTGGGTTAAGACTCAAGAATCACCCGAGTCTGCGGCAGACACTAGAGTTTCACTCCTCACACAAGCAGGAGTGTGACCTGAGTCTCAAATGTCTAGAGTTCATGTCAAGATAAATTGAATGTACCCAAGAACCCCACCCTTGATATACCTAATCTTCATACAAATATTCAAATGTTAAGTTGTGACATCTGCTTTGTCACAAAATGTTTGTTTTCTGCCATGTTTAAAGACGAGCTTGATTAATTGGTGAAATCAAATTTCAGAACGGCGTTGACCGGTTCCTATATAATGTAACAATTTTCCAAACTAACCATAAAATATATCAGAATATAATATTATTTAACTAATATGTTAACATACTAATATTTGTTGCTTTTTAGTGGGCATATTTAACAGAATTATTAGCACATTTTCAAAAAGTTCTTGATGTGACTTAATTGACTATGGCATCGAATTTGTGTGCAATTCTTCCACTGTAGAGAGCTCCAAAACAACTGAAAACCTTTGCACCAAAAATGAACACAAGACTACCGTATATTTTGCCTCAACATAGGAAAAGCCTAGTCGGACTAGTATTTTAGACTACTCTCTAGCCATAACACATAATTCAAAAGTTCTGGGCTTCCAGTTTACAGATTTTTCCAGCCCTGTGGTAATGATAATATTCTTAGCCAATCTACATATGGGAAAATTTTCAAAAGTCTTTGGACTGTTTCAACATCAACTTTATCTCATCAGAATCTAGGGTTCCAGATGGAATTGCCATATTCAAGATGCGGACGGAGCATGTGTGTCAACAGTCAAGGGACTGTCACCTCATCAAGGCATGTGAAAGTGGCCATCTTCAGGCCAAGCATGCAACATGCCTGGTTGCTTGCCTTTGCAAAATGCTGGTGGAACTTGAAGTATGTCCATGGTTCGCTTGTCATCATTTCTAACATTGCTACACCTATCTGGTACTTCATTTTAGCTGCCTAGGTGAAGAACCTTACACTTTGACTCATTCAAAGCTAATTGGCACTTTACTCAATTACTAGTTAAATAATACCAACCCACATCAAGTAAATGCAGAAAACAGTGATATTTTAGCAAGGTAAATTAAGTTGGCTGTTTGTTACATGGCTAAAACACATCTGTAAACCGGATTCTCATAAATATACCACATGACATCAACATCTGAGCATGATGATGACCAGTAGAACAAGTTTAGATCTAGTGTCCATGAATGATGAAATGCAGGTAATGCGGTTTGTCCATGGTTTGGCGGATTTATGTTGAACAAGGCCAGAGTATGTGAAAAGTGTCGGACCTGGCAGACAAATAACTGCCTGGTCTGATTTTGGTTTTAAATGATCAGACCTACAGACGGCAGATGCTGAGGTATATACTCAAATTTTGACCCTGTAATTATTTCCTCAGGCATATGCTGACTGTATAAGTCGAGGTCAAGTATTGACTTAAAGTCCCTCAAAATCGGAATCATTCTCGTTATTTGCGAAAATGTTGATCCAGTCATTCAAGCTCATGGTGTCAGCAAGTGCATCATGACTACCAATTTCTCCACCGACACAAAAACAGAGAGGGGGAGACACTGTACACAGATAGAGTGAGAGACACACACAATTTGGCTTTAATGTTATAACTTATATAAATAAACAAATTTGTCACACCAAACATGCTTGCTTCACTGGAAGTGACACACACACACACACACACACACACACAGAGAAAGGCAAACACACACACCCACACAAAGAGAGAGAGAGACACACACACACAATTTGGCTTTGATGTTATAATTAATATAAATAAACAAACGGCACTGCCGCCTCCACTGAATTATTTAAAATAAAGGGGGACGTTAAAACCCCCTGACTCCCCTGAGGATGTTAAACACTCTGGCAGTGACCACCCTCAGGGTATTCCGGCTCCATCTTTCCATACTGCTCCCCTGTGAGTGGTGGGGGAGGAACAGATTGGTGAAAATTTATTGAATAATAATGGGTTATTAGGCAGCGATGTGACGATTTTAATTCGACTCTGGTTTTTACTGGGTTGAATCCTATAGTCACAAATAGTGGTGACAAAGACACGCACTATCAATATTATTATATCTAGATCTAGACCTATCAGTAACACACACTAACTGACTGAGCGACTCAGTCAGTGAGTCACTGAGTGACTGACCCAGTCAATATTGAATTTGACAGCCTGAATTTTAATTATTATAATTTTTAGATAGATTTCGGCAAATAATAGTTAAGAATACAAGCAAAATCAAGTTATAATCAGGACATAGAATAGCATAAATCATTTACAAACCTATGGTTATCACGGGTATGTCTATATAACCGTATAGGCGACCGGTAGATCTAGAGTAAAACAAACATATCTACCCGGAAATAATAATAGTTTGAGCGATAATGGGAAGCAAACGACGTTAGTTTCGTTACCGGGTCATTTCGTCAGGGTAGGAAACTCGTAACCTAACCTCACCTAAGAAAAATAGTATCGCGGGCTTGGAGCTCCATCGATGTCTAAAATCATCGATGTTAATTAGCATATTAAGTTTGTTTTAACCTATCATTCTTATGAGTAAATATCATCCCTATAAGTATAACTATAACCAGTATTTCCATAATAAATTATTAAAATAATTAATCACCACACACACAAGTCTTGTGTGTGGTGATTAAGAAAGAGAAGAGAATCATGATAATGTACGGAATGATGCACACACGCATACACCAATGATTGAAAACTACTGGAATAAAGGTCGAGTTGTCGATTACTTATTGTTTCAGACCTTGACCAAATAAGTTTTAAATTTAAGTATTCAGTAGAATCAAATAAAAGCTGATAATCATAATGTATAACTTATTATAACTAACAAATAATATGTAATAATGTATAGTCTATCTGTCTGTCAGTGTGTGTGCGCGCGCGCACAGACACACACACACAAATAGGGTATCACACACACACACATTAAAATGTATGTGCGCGTCATACCCTATTTCAGTAGTTGTATAAAGTTTGTATATTTTATACATATTCTGGTACTTTGCCAAATAAATTTAGCTAGCCATATTATATGGCATATAGTGTTTAAACACATAAATTATCAATGACAAAAATCTATATTTTTCCTGTCTTCTAAACTCATTTGATGTTGATGATATTATACTTCAGAGCTTCTACAAGTTTAAGTATCACTGAAATTGTTGTATTCATAATTTTCAAAAAAAGATACATATTTAACATGGGTTTTGTTCCAGTTGAGTGGAACAGCATGACTATATTTCAGCACTCAAATTCAAAAGTTTAGACCAATGAGATTGCTGAGGTGTGAAGGTTTTTTTTAGGGTGATGTACAAAAATGTTTTGGAGCGACCACTCTGAGGCTGTGGGTGGAATAAGTTGCTTGATCATATTAAACTTGCTACAAGTCAGGAAATAGTTTGTCATATTATTAAACGATGGTCTTCATATATTAATATATAAAATATGTTTGTGCTATGTGAGTCATGTTTTAAATATGTTTTCAGTGTAAAGCATCTTAGAAAAACTCCTACATTTATTAAGAGGGTTGATTAAGCGCCTTTATTAGCAGGAGCCATTCAAAGGCACTGTACAAATAATATGTAATATAATAATACCCCAAATAATATGTCTGTAAAAACCCTATAAGAGATTTAAACGATAAGTATTATTTATCTGTGAAAGCGACCTTGAACAGGTGTGTTTTAGAACAGATTTAACATTTTCAAGAAATGACACATTTCTAATATCTGCCAGCAACTTATTCCACAAAGTTTGGGGCTGCAACACTAAATGCATAACCACCATATGACTTGAGCTGAGATGCTGGCACCAGTAATAGTACCTGACTGGATGACACAGGTTTTGGGGATGACTTTCTAATGGACACTAGTTCACACCGGTATTCTGGCGCCATATCATTAATAGATTTATAAGTTATTAACAGAATCTTAAAATGGATACGCTGTATAACAGGTAGCCAGTGTAGTTTTTGAAGAATTGGGGTGATATGATCATATTTTCTAGTATTTGTTACAATGCGAGCTGCACTATTCTGGATTCGCTGAAGGCGATTAGTGTTATAATCAGATATGCCATATAACAGGGAGTTACAATAGTCTATACGAGATGTAACAAAGGCATGGACTACAGTTACAAGTGCTTCTTGTATCAAGAATGCTTTAAAACAGTGGATGTTCTTAGATGGTAGTAGGCAGCTCTGCATACTGATGTGACCTGTTCATACATGTTAATACACTGGTCAAAAATACCCCCTAGATTTTTTACCGACCCATTAGGGGTAATCGAGGATGCACCAATCTGTAATGCTGGTGTCTTTAGGAATTTAACACAATGTGGTGATGCCAAGTATATAATATTTGTTTTATTATCATTTAGTCTTAGAAGATTTTGAGTCATATTAAATCAGACATTCTCAGAAAATCCAGAAATCCATGAGCTGGAATTTTTGGCAAAATAGTTTGTCATAATAAAAAATAAATCCAGTATATACAAACATATTTTTTTTGCATTTCTTGAACTGAATGCACCCCAGAAGTACATATTTATAATAAACCCTTTTTATAGTATTTACTCAAGATGTAATAAATAAATACTGACAAGATTATTAACATATTGGAACATACATTCATATATTTTTATTAGCAGAAAGCTGCAAGAACATCATGTACATAAAAATAATATTTGCTCTACAGTTCAGTTTTACATTATACCCCCCCCACACACACACATACATACACTGAAATGTACAACAATTCAAGGTTTTTTTAAAATTAGAAAATATGTAGACAGTGTGTGTGTGTGAATTGAATACATTTCCTAAACAGCCAATTAAGAAAGTTCCGCCTTGATATAAAAATTAGCTTTCATTCATAATCAAGTTCATATAAATAATTCATTGGACACAATATATAAATAATGTAAAGCATACTGCATGAATGAACAAAACAACATGATGATTGAACCTTGTGCTTCATAAATAGTTACATTTTATTATCATCTATAAATATCAAACATCAGCTGAAATGTGGAACAAGACCTACAGGTAATTAAATGTTCAAAATCAGATGAAAAACTATTTTAAAGATCTTTTTGCCAATAGAGTGATATACACTCATCACAATGTATGAGACATTTTTGTTGCCACCAGAAGTATTATCTGATGCCAACAGAAGAAAAAAAGTACATCCACTTCATGATCCAGTCATAACGGACAGACAGTCAGTATCATCAGGAGAATGCGAGTAGACGTCTAAACCATAAATCTATTGGTCTATTATAAGGTCAGATCAGAATGGCCATCTAAAGAGGCAGCATAGGGCTTTATGGTGGGCTTCACTTCCTCTTCTAAGAAACGTTTCACCTGAAATTTCCCGAAAGAAATACATTTTACAAAAGCAGTAATCAGCACCATGGTTAGTGAAGAGACTCTCAATGATAAATGTGTGAGTCTTGTGACATGTGATTCAATTGATAAGAATGCTACAACATTAACTCTATTCTTGATACAAGCATTAGATTTTAATTAATGACAAAAGTAATTAATATAGTATGAATCTACTTTAGACGGCCTGAATTGCTGAGCTTTAACCAAAATACCAAGAGAGCTAACAGCAAAATATATCCATATTATGCTAACTACATGAAGATGAATATGATGTTAACCTAGGAGCTATATTACCCTCAAACAGTAACATTAACAATGAAAATTCCCTACTTTATATTTGAAAAATCTTCACAAACATTTAAGCCATTAATTTCTTTATAATATACAGAAAGGTATTTCTACATAAAAATCACCACCTAGCCATTAAAATAAATGATAATACATAGTGCACAAATTGAAGTTAAATACAGTTGTTGGGGGGGGGGGTCATCATACTTCAGAGCAGTAGTTCACAGTTTACTTTATTATTTGATAAAAAGAAAGATTTGGGGAGATAAATGTTGTGACCGTGGAGTTATAAAATACTGGGAGGGATTGTGATCAGATGGACAATGCCCTAAACAGTTTTAAACTGAATACTTTTTAAATCTTAATTTACTCACATATAAAGCTATATCATTAATCTGGCATATCATACAAATTATTCTAAATTCTACCTGTAATTTAGAAGATCTTGAAGGTTGTACTAAAAATTTGAAATCTTATAAAGAATCGAAGAAGTTTCCACCTCGACTTCATGGGCACAGCATAAATATTTCTGCTCAGAAATGTCAAACATCCAACAAATTATTTATCAGTTTCGAAGGATTAAGGTTTGTATGTGCAACAATTTTACTCCATACCTGCTGTGGTGCACGACCAATGAAGGTTGATGGGTCCAAAATCTTGTCCAGTTGACTGTGGATCGGTGCGAAGTACGGACTGTTTTTAATCCTGTCAATTAGATCATTATCACCACCCATCTCCTTGACAACAGCACCAGCCTCATGAGACAAAGTGCGGATCTTCTCATGACACTCCTGAAAGAAATGCATTTTACAAAAGCAGTAATCAGGAATATAGTTAGTAAAGAGACTCTCAACGTTAAACTTGTGAGCCTTGTGACATGGGATTCAATTGATAAGAATGCTACAACATTAACTCTATTTTTGATACAAACATTAGTTTATAATTAATGACAAAAGTAATAAATACTTTATAGTATGAATCTACTTTAGATGGCCTGAATTGCTGAGCTTTAACCAAAATACCAAGAGACCTAGCAGCAAAATATATCCATATTGTGCACCAGCCTCATGAGACAAAGTGTGGATCTTCTCCTAACACTCCTGACCAAACGAGACATTAAGGTCAACATTCACACAATAAATACAAAACTCCATATTACGACTCATTGACATGTTAATCAACATTGTTGTTTATTTATTTAAGTGAAGTGATTAGTTCTAACAATATGAAAGGTGTTTGATAAACCTTTAAGGAGTTAAAGTTGGGTTAATTAAGGCTTTAGATAACCGATCTGACATCATTGTATTATGATCTCTAGATGCTGTGTTGGATAAAAACTTTGTCAGAGCCTCATTTTCTATTCGTTTCCTTGCTTATTGATGAATGTGAACAATCATACATCAACAATTATTCCTGATTTTATTAAGTTATTAACTTGCCCTAACTCTTAAAGACATAATAGCCATCAGAAACATTTAAAGTAAATATGGAAAATTAATATGTTAGGCACACTTGTATAGAAATTACCACAACTTTTGACCAACAAATTTGTACTAAATCAGTTTAAAATACCACTAATCAATTCATACAAGAAAATTTCCTTTTTTAAAATCACTATCAACAGTCACATATTTTGCTTAATGGCTTCATTGATAAAGACAATACTTAAAGACATCAATAAATATAAAGCCACTAAAATAGATCCAGTTGATGGATTTTAACTAAAAACCCGCCAGCTTCTACTCCGCCACTTCACTTCAGAGCTCGCACGTCAAGACATCTATATTGAAACACTCACCTGTCTGTTAGCTCCAGACTTAACCATGGCTACAATAACATTTTCAGTGGCCATAAACGGGAACTCCTGTTTTATGTGCTTCTCTATCACCTAAGTACGAGAGAGTATTAATAAAGAGCTAATGTTATTGTTACATGTGACAATAAAGCATCCATCAGAATTATGGAGCACATTATTATGTTAATTAAACAAATACGTATATCAATCAAGAGATATCTGATATTGGAAAGAAATATCAAATATGTAGCATGAAGGGATTTTTCATTGCTTCAGAACACATAAAATACACAACTTTCATTAAAATGGTGATGTTTGTGTTCAGAGGTGTCTCTACAAAATCAACAACAACATTCTGGCATACCTTAGGATAAACGACCAGACCTTCAGAGATATTCTGCAGGGTATTAAGTATAACATCAGCAGTGAGGAATGCCTCGGATAGACTAAGACGTCTGTAAAGTGAAATAAAAACCCCAGTAAACATTAGAGTTAATGCGAATGCAAATGTAGTGAGATGGCTACAAATCTGATACATGTAGTCAAGCAGTCGGTTGATTGGCAGAAAAGTATCATTTGGCAGAAAAGTATCATTTGTTGTATCATTGGAAGTAATTTCTGTATTCACTTGAGTAATACGTTTAGCCTTGACACTAGTTACACAATGCAACAAATGGCTGAGGGCCGCCTTCGTAGGTAAACCAGATGAAACATCCCACAATTACAGGCTAAAACTGGGATTTGGACTCTGACCTGGAGGTCTAATGTACAGTGCATGGACAACCATTATATCAGTGTGTTTTATCCGACTATAGCACTCCCAGTAGTAAAGTATTACAAATGTGTGCTTACACTCTCCAAATTAAGGTTGATGATGAGAAACAGACCCTTCTGTTGACTAAATTATGTCAGGAATCATGTATTCATAATCACCATTGATCTGATCTAATATCCATAATATAGTCATGTAATATTGTCTGGATGTTGTCGTATAAATGGTGCCATCCAGCTCATGAACACTAAAATATGAACTTCTGTTATACACATTTGTTGTTTTACCCAAATGAGCGAGGAATATCAACAGATTGTGGAACATTTAGCCCATGGTAACCTTTGACTCGGACCATATCTGAACAATAACTGTCAATGTAAAATTATCATCATGACTTCTGCGCCATAATGCAGGAAGTGAAATCATGGATCAGAATCATGACTGTTAGGTTCAAGTCCCCTCAAGAACTATGCTCTTTTGTTTGCATTATTTTTTATTATTAGATAATCTATAATCGTTGGTGAATCTTCAATTACTGGAATCTTCCAGCTATTTTTGACAAATGAGTTAGTATAAATCAACACGTCACATTAGTATGTCCAGCTACCTACTACCATCTTAAGAACATCCATTGTTTAAAAACATTCAGGATACAACAGGCACTCGTTTCTGTGGTCCATGGCTTCGTTATGCCTCGTAGAGACTATAGGAACTCTCTATGTAGAATACTGTAGATCAGTTTAATTTGGTGAATATGAAATAATGGCGAAAATGGTGAGTGACACAATATCGCCAATTTTTCCTGTCGCCAAAATATTATGTTGTACAGAACTTGATGTGCTGCTCTGAAAGCACTACTTTCATAACACCCTGAACATGTGTAATCTCATTTATTCAACAATCAGTTCACATGGCAATTTATAATAAAACAATCACTCGTTTAAAAATCATTTAGTCCCTGGTATTGTCCCCATCAGAAGCACTCATAATAGCGATCAATAGTTCTGTTTTTTCCAGCCATGTTTGAGAACATCAGTTTATTGAGTAGTAAAATAAAATGCTTGAAACAATTAGCCTGCATGTAAAGGTTTAAGTGTAAAGATATTGAGGCTGAGTTGAGTGTCTGCAATTTTGTGATTTGATGTCAAGGAGTCACTGACTTGATCACTATGCCAGGCATTGATTTTGTGTGCGAGATTGGTTATAATTTATATTTGTTTGCTGAGAATAGAAAAATAATATGAAAACATTATAATTTACAGCTCCTTATATACAGTTTGATGTAATCTCATCATGTTAACTGCAATTTCTCTTTAGCTTGCATATCAGTTACCTTTGTTGTCATTCAATCATGGCAATGGTTTGTCAATTACTAGTTCACATCTGCTTAGAATGGATCCGAATTACTCGTTACATAAGGGCCAATGATCTAGTCTGTGTCAGATTTGATTATGGCTGGTGAATAAAGGTGTGCTTTGAAATATGGTTTTCCCTGAATTGCCCAGAAAAGAAAGAAAAAAATCAACTTTCCTGACAGACCAAAATTTTGGGTGTCACCAACATGTTCAAAATTATGAAATCGTCCATTTTTGCTGTCGCCAAATTAAGCTGATATAGCACATGCAGATCAGCCTTTAAATCTAAAATCTGTCAGCAGGAATTTCAGGATCTTTTTTCTATTTCAATTATTGTCGTGTTTTCTGGGTATACGTCTTTGTTAAAAACATGAAAATGTTTATAGTGAGTGAAGGAACCTAGATTACAGAAATTAAAAGTTGACATCAACTACATCTCAAGCAGAATACAAATAAAAAACCAAGAGCAAACAAACTTTCAAGGTAAGATATCTAACTTATAGTTATGTGCATATCATTATATACAAGCGTTGTGTACAACATTTTGTGTTATCCTACAATATTATTTTTATTTAAGTATTTATTTATTTTAGCTATAGGCTATTATAGATTTAACCCTAACCCTAATTTATTAACTTATTTTATGTGTATACTATACTATTGCTAAATAAATCAAATAAATAAAAATAAACTGCCAATAATTCAGTTTGTTTCATGCACACTGAATGGCTGAATGTTATCGCTCGTTGATAGATCTATTCTGACCATGTGTCTTTTGTGTAAAATGAGTGACTGACATCATCAAAGAAAAATATGGGGCTTATATGTGCATGTGTTGTGGTTAAAGCAATTCTTTGGTGGCCAATATCATGTTCATATTTACCTAATAGAAATCACTTTTATTCTAATGGTTGGTTACTCTGTCACTTTTATCTTGCATATAATACATAAATTGTTTGTGTGGGTAGAAAGGTCACAATAAGTTTTGTATTTCATGAATTACTTTGATTTGGCAGCCATGTGAATAATTAATTATGCGATAGTATATACACACATGCTCAGTGAATGCATACAGAGAGTTGTGATGTCACAAACAACTTATGAATGAAAGGATTTCACTGGGCAAAGGTACATCGGAGTTTACCTTAGAGATAAAGGATAGTGCTGAATATTCATGATGATTCCATATAAGGATATTGACAACCAAAGAATTGCTTTAATGTCTATTAGTGCATTGTAAACAGGCTCGCGTAATTAACTCAGTGATCAACTCTTAATGTTTAATTTTCATGGAGGTCATAACTATGTAACTTTTGTACTATACACACACACACACACACACACACACACACACACACTAGGGATTTTGAAGGTGGAACATCTAGCTAGAAATATGTAAAATTTGGGAATAAATTATATCTCATTACCATACTACTTTATGGAATGATTTGCAAACAAATTTCGTAAAGTTATGTTTGTTAAGTTATAAAAAGACAATCAGTTTATGAGATAATTTATTTATTATTTAATACCTGGTATTATTATTATTAAGCTGGTGCTTTCTTTTCATGTTAATTGGAGCCAAATCCATTCAGATATAACAATCATGCTATTTGCTAGTGAAAAATGTACAAAATAAGGAAATTAAAATCAAAGGTATGACTTAGGAACCTGTTATTAAAATATGAAGATACATTAAAAACACATGTAAAACATTAAGGAATGTATACACAATAAAATATTTACCCCAAAAGGTATTTTTAAGTTATTACATCCAATTTATGTAAAAAATCAGTTAAGTCAAGGCTGCTTTGGAACCAATTAATGACAGGGTATCACTGTATAATTAATGTGCTGTGATAATGAAGTGTTTAGAACTCTTTCTAAAGTTGAAGGTTTGAGTCAAGGATTTTAACCCCAATATCACCTGTGTGTGTGTGGTGGGGGGGAGGCGGTGGTCAGGTTATTTTCCTACAGGTTGTCCCTTGCCCATATGTTACAAGCGTCACCAGTTCCAAATTTAAACAAACCTCACACACACTAACATTATATAAGAAATGCTAACTGTGAATAAAGAGTTTATCCTTCAACATTATTGTTGTACGAGGCTGAGAAATCTCAATGGCTCTCACCTGTTAGCACTGTCATCTAAGGTGCGCTCCATCCACTGTACAGAATGTGTCATCAGTGCATCCTGTACTAATGTCATCAAGTGACGTGCTAAGGCACAGCACCTCTCACTTCGCATCGGATTCCTTTTATAAGGCATAGCTGATGATCCTGGGGTGGATATAAATACTCCAAGTCAGACCATGTTTTCTGGTATGCTTACTGCAACAAAACATGCACACACACACACACACACACACACACACACACAAAAAAAAATTTGCACCAAACAAACACTATTTATTATTCTTTTCATACACATAATTTCTATGATGAAAAGGTAGCAAGATTTAAAGGAAGTGAAAATCATTTGATAATACTCACCTATCTGATCTTTTTCAAATGGTTCCTCAACCTCCTTCATACTGGCAAGTAGACGAATATCACTGCATAACTGTAATGATAAAATGCTAATTATATGTACAGGATAATGACCATACACAGAGACATGCACTGGAAAAGAGTTTCTATAACATAAACTAGTCGTGCTATTTGGGCTGAGTGAAATATCTTCTATTACTCCTGTCATCGAAGGTATTAAGATTATAATTATATTTTATTATATGTACAATTATAGTTACATTATATTATCATATGTACTACTACGATATATATATATATATATATATATAATATATAGTTTTCTATTCAAGTAGATCACAATTCTGTAATATTTATAAACATTATGAAAACCTGAGCCGATGCCTTTATTATATGTAACACTAATCACACACTATATCAGCTAGTTGAGCAGCAGTCTACTCACTGACTGATTTTTTCACACCATAAAACCAAGGTAATATGAATATTTAGAATTCAGGGTTGGAGATAATGAATAGTTTGGAATTTTCGAGGATTTCCATGTGGATTATGATATATATATATATATATATATATATATTAATGACGATGGGAAGGGTTATATATATATATATATATATATATATATACCTTGCCCATTATCATTAATTGGTTCTAAAAACCGTGACATAACCCAATTTTTGAGGTAAAGCGGACGTAATGCCTTTAAAATTTAAATATTTTATATACACTTTTCTTGTTTTTATTGTATTTTAATTAGTTTTTAGCTTCTTTTATGCGTTGTTGTTAATTTATTTATTTCGCATCCTTTTATTATGATGTAGGTGATGTAGCTGAGTGAGGTAACTCTGAACTGAAATAGTAGTAGTGTATCGTAAAGGTGAATATGATGTTGGCCGAAAGGACACAAAGTAGGGCATTACTAACTATATATATATATATATATATATATATCATTAAGAATGTTTTTGTGCATACCCAGCATAAGAACATACCATCTCTCTATAACATGTAAGCCACCACACAAATGTTTCGTTTCTTTCTGTTGCTGTTCCTTTGAGTGAGCACTTGTCTTAGCTTCAGCATGGACGACGCCTGACCAAGAAGCTAGTCCCTAGAGAAACGTTATCGATAGGCTGAAACCTTTTATTATTAGTGGATGAAACATCTAACAGGCAGAGATAACACTAGACTTCAATCAAGCCCATAACCTACGGGTCTGCGGTGCAGTGTTTCTACCAGCTCCGCCACGGAAGCATTCCTCAAGTCCAAAGTTAATACGGTATCGTCGTCGTCAACTAGAAGAGCTAGGTTTCCCGTCAACTGTAGACTAAAGGCTCACTGTTAGCATGAACGTCGTATCCAAATAACAACGTTCTCTTCAGCATATCACAGATGGGCATGTTCTTTATATTCCAAAACACCTTGTTACCGTACTGACGTCTTATCATCCTTGCACAGAGCACCTCTAGCGTGGCTGGCGATGAGAACTGCTCTATGAGTTTTAAACAGACCGACCATTTGTTTCCTGTGCTGGCATCGAGAAGCCTCTTGAGAAAACAATTCTGGCCGGCCGCGTAAAGCACGTATAGCGTCCGTGAATCTGGCACGTCAACGATCCGGACTGATCCGCGTCCGGGCTTGTTTGTGAGATGCTCGACACTCATACCACCGGCGACGAGTAACGATATCAGTGGACAGATCAAAGGTGTCACTGCGATGCTGCTTAAGCGTTCCAAGCTGGCTGATACGCCGTAGAGTAACACGAGCTTTACCAGTCTCGGACTGTGGCAAACAACGCCCAGCTCTAACAGGCTGGTCGCTGTACACTGTGACATTACACAGAATGCAGCACCGCTCTCCATTAGAACCTGTGCATTCTCGACGGCTGCCATTAACCTGTGTGGGTCACGTCTTCTGATTCTCCTGATGTGATCGGAAAGCAGCGATAACGGTGTCTCTTCTTTACAGACAGATCCCGTCGAGTCTGTCGCGTCTCCACGTTGTTCCATGTATGATATGAGGCTGGTCAGGTAACGTGACACGGGACTGAGGACGGCCAAACTTAAGACGTCGCGATGCAGCACACCTGGAATATAACGAAAGACATCTGGCCTCTCATCACTGACTCTACACTGATCATAGCCGGCGTCTTCCGCATCTAGAAAACTACCCAGTAGTCCTTTCTCAAATTGGGTCAGTTTCCCGGAAAGATGACGGAGAAAATGCCTCATTGGTTCACCGGGCGAAGGCTCCCTGGCGGCCAACTGCAGTGCTCCATAACCTGCATTGTTCGGCTCTAGTGGCGACAAAATGTTCAAACTCAGCAGATACCACAGCAAAGAGAAATCTGAAGATCCCATAAGAGCCATCTCCTGGAAGCTGTCGTCGTCTGAACATGCATAATGCAGGAGATTATTGCCGTGATGATCTTTACTGGATAAGTTGTAACCCATACCGCAGAGCCACCGAAGGAGATCCAGACGTCCCGATTTCACGGCCATGTGGCCAGAGGACATTCCGAGATGGTTCTCTTGATGAAGGGCAAAACGAAAATCGGACGATTGGTCGCGAAGCAGTAGCTTGGCCAGATCCAGACGGCCTTCGAGACAAACTTCGTGAAGCGCCGTCGCGACGTAGTGTTCCGCATAGTGGCGCTGCGGTACGGCCTGCTCCACGGGACAGCCGCGTTCTAAGAACAGTTCACAGATGTCAGCACTGCCGAGACACACAGCTACCAGAAGTGGAAAGAATCCCCGATCATCGTAAGAGACGAGATCGGGATGTGGACAACAGTGATCCGGATCAGCGTCCAGCAGTTCTAATTGGTCATAGAGTAAGATGTACTTAGTTAGATAGTCCAAATGAATATCTTCCAAGATGGCGATTATATCGGCCATTGTTAGAAGTTAAACAAACATCCTACACACACACACCTGTAACTGTGTATGTATGAGTGGTGTAAATCCTCTTGTTACGGTTAATTCCAGACTTAAATACCACTGCTGATTAATAAAGCTAATTAACTCTTGTAACCATATATACTAGAGTACATCGTCAAATAGCCACCTATTCAGGTCAGCCTGTAAACTTATTAGTATTATTCTGTCTGCTTTGACTGAAGCCGGAAAATATTCCACATAGACTCACGCTGGCTAAAGAATGAATATGGGACAGCATTAATCATAAAATCTCGTCCTTCGTATTGAACATCGTCAACGTCCTAATATGCTCCTGATTTGGTGTGTATTATATATCCCGGGGGAAAAAAACAATTCCCGACAGTTAAATATTGATAAACCGCTCTGAACTCAAATGCAGCACGATCCTGATTTGCTGTGCGTTGCGTGCCAGTAACAGGATTAGGGATTGGAATAATTTACCACAGAAAGCTCACTGAAGTAGACCAGGTAAATCCCGATGTCAGTACGGCGTGTGTTACGGAATGCACAGGAACGGGCCCGCCCCGGGAGTGTGTTCTGGCCTGCTGGCTTGCGTAGATGTATCCGGTTTAAATATAATCTGGATCGCTCCTAGGCGTACGTTGTAACAGGAGGTACCAAGCTGCCTTCTGCAGCACAGAAAACACAGTCCAGTGTATACATCTCTCTCTCTCTCTCCTCACACACACACACACACACACACACTCTCTCTCAAGCTGTTAGTTTGTTTTCCTCACAATATATTATAATTGTATGATGAAATAAGTGAATTCTGTCTTTGTCACTCCTGACGGCTTGGCAACATATTGTTATAAACAAAAGAGAGTCATGCATGACCACAAAGTTTTGCTAAAACACATAGTTCAGTTATCATGATTACCAGAGTATAATTAGACATCTGCTCTCAGTCTTTGTCTGGCCATCGTTAGAGAATCGGTTCAAGTTAACCCGTACGGTATGCTTCTTTTATCGAATGCATTACTTATCACGCATTCGGTTTCATGAGACAGACTAGCGAGCCACAGACAAGCAAGGGAGAAAGACATGCAACATATGCGTACACGTGTGGTACAGCGCAATCTCTCTCCCCACACAAGAGAGCGAGGGGGGGGGGGTGAGATAGAGAGAGAGAGAGACAAAGATCCCCCCCATACACACAGGTGACTTGTGAGACATTACACATGTTTCAGTATGAAAAGCCGCCTCTCTGGATACAGAAATTGATCAATCATCCACAATTTATATTCACGTTTCGTGATTCTCTGTGCCAGTGCCCCATTTTACACTGCTAAAACATAGAAGAGGTTCTGTATGACTATGAGCTGCATACACTTTAATAATTTATTAGCCATACAACAATTTGATTCTACTTTTCCCATAAATGTTATTTAGCTTTTCATAAGCTTTAAGGTTTTTTCTTCTGTTAGCCATATTATTTACAAATGTTGGTAATGTTGTCATAATACTGCATGGAGAGGGCGCACGCACGCACACACACACACACACACACAACATATATATATATATATATATATATATGTTTACATCTGTGACTTTAAAGTATTTATGACATTTCTTAAATGAAAAAGTTATATCCATATTTTGATGTATAATAAATGAACATAAAAAATGTAAATACACTAGTACAGGAATGCTATGCCTGCCTAATGCATCAATATGACCAAGAAATGTTCAGCACATTATCACGTGATTGTGTGAGTAAATCGATTCACAATCGATAATATGTACATCACCATGACAACATTATCCACAACATCTGAAAAAAGGGACCCCCGGAAAAGAATACCGATAATTAATATTCGAAGGAAGTCTAGTAAGGATTATCCTCAACATCTGTACAAAGCCGTGACGATAGCCCCGTTCTTAACAGTTTGACCAGGTTGATGAGGTAACAATGGATGGTCGATTCGTGGCCTCAATTCCGGCTGCCGGGAAACCAGAAGCAAAACAAACGCGCTACGTGTCGGGTAAACCAAGCGAGCTATCAAAGTTGACAGCCTCACTGATAATGTGTCTGTTTGGACTTATTATATTCGCCGTGCGTGGCCCCGGCCCGCTCAGTATCGTACGGCGTCATGGTAACTAGGCAAACAAATACAACCACAACAAACCAACCCCCCCTCCCGATCAACCGGCTTATTCGTGGGCCGTCTAGCTCGGACGGCTTAGTCACCGCACACCTGAATACTAGGAACGTGGCCATATACGAGCGCAAACATCGGCCCTAACCCCATAAAGCCGGTTAGACCAGCCGGCCATATTATACAAGCGCAAACAATGCAGTGCCTCTTAATACCGCGACTTGTTGGTGACAAACACGTTGTCGCATGCTTCTAAGAAAGTATCACAGAATGGCCGTCCGTATGTGTGTGTGTGTCTGTAATTGATACCGAGCACCATTGACACCCAGTACCGTTTATACCCGACTCTTACTGATCTGAGGGCTGGCAAGCGTCTGGCAGAATGATATCTCTATATTTTAAGGTGAGCACAGATATGTCTATAATATTTCGGAAAGCATATCAGCATCCACATAACGGTCTCCAATACAGGTTTACCCGATAAAGATCATATTTCCTATAGATTTGGAGAAATAAAATGACGACCCCACTAGCATGATGATAAATACTAAAAATTATAAATATTTATTAATATCCATCAATATGTGTGTGTGTGTTTGCAGACACCAGCGAGAAAAAAATAGTGGTATATAGAGAGTCATTTGTTACAATGTTACCAATGTGAGGATTATAATAATAATAATATTAACAATAATGATGATTTCATGGCGACTTAAAAGTAGGAGCCACACACAGATAATATACAGTATATATCCAGTATGAGGCACCACGTAAAACCTGGTTAGAAATAATAAAGATACTATTAGCCAAAACATAAAACAGAGGAGGTTAGGTTTTGTTGTTCGGGGAGAATCCCCAGGCTGTCGCTTAATCAGCACAACCTCTATGTTGGAGTGGTTGATAAACTCCTCCCCCCACCACTCACAGGGGAGCAGTACGGAAAGATGGAGCCGAAATACCCTGAGGGTGGTCACTGCTAGAGTCTTTTACGTCCTCAGGGGGTTTTTAACGTCCCCCTTTATTTTAAATCATTCAGTGGAGACGGCAGCGCCATTTAACGTGGTCATCCACCCACGATGTAGTGAGCCGAGAAATTAATCCCTGGAAAAGTTTCGACCTCTTACGGGGTTCGAACCTGCGACCGTTGGCATCAAGTGCCGAGTGCTAAATCGCTAGGCCACCGGAACTCACTAACAGAGGAGGTTATGAAGAACCCACTTAAAACGGAAATGAGGCGATACAATTTAGGTCAAGACATGGCCACTTGTAATGATATATATGTATGTCCAGAAAATTTGATTTGATCAGCTGTTGGTAAAAATCTTGAAAACAATCCATCAATCTTACTGGCAGCTGGTAAATAAATTGTTCTGATAAGGTCATATTTTTCAATAACAAGTCAATCAAATTGACTGTAATGCTGTCACTACCAAGAAACATACAAAAGCTTGTTCTGTGTATTCTCAGGCACAAGAAAAAAGGTGAAGGTTTTATCAATGTTAAGAGATGCAAAGTGCTAAGACAGGTGTGGGATGAGGTATTCATGTAAGCAGGAATTTGTTTATTGTCAGTAATATGAATTAATTTGTTTGTACCTTGATGCATTAGCTGAGATCCGGTAAATTTACAGAATTTTGTAAAAAGGAGGGACAGTTCTTTGAGGACAGTGTATATTACTGTACATTAAATACACTGTTCTAAGTTGATAAAAAGTCCCATTTAATTTTTTCCAAATAAAGGATCATTTAGTTGCAATAAAAATAAAGGAGATATAGTGCATTACCAAATAGTTTGAAAGTTAACTTGTATTTAATACCTATGTGATGTGTTTCCTTTATTAATAGCAAGAAATAATTTGTATTAAAATAATATTAATAAACAAAAACATTACTTAATTTGGCACCTCGGTGGTCGAGCAGTAGCGTGTTGGACCACAGATCACTTACCATCTGTGTTCAAATCTCAGCATGGGCATATATGAAGGATGTTTCATCTTTGATTTTGATTCATTACCTTTGGAGGTCACTCGGCCCATTTAGCCTACCATGTACACAAAACTGGCCATAAAACACCAATCATCATCATCATCATCACTTAATTAAAACTTTTTTGTTACAGTTACATAAAACAAATGGAGTTCTAAAACAACAAATGTACAACAACTAATGAGTATTTATATATAATGCTTTAAAAAGGAGAACAATCTCTGAAAACCTCACAAAACATTTGTAATCCATGAATATATCTAGTAATCTACTCAATTAGCTTTGGAAATTATATGGATTACTTTACTTTTCAGACGTAGCAACACATTTTTACTAAGCTTGCTGCCACTGTCATGTGCTAAACACAACATTCAGACGTCAACATGTCCGTTATGTGGAAAGAAGTCAGTCTGGGACTCCAATCCCAGGATGAGGAAATCATTTTGAAAGCATTGGACAAGCTGAAACAGTCCAAGAAGAGTCTCACCAAGGAACAGACGAACAAATTCATTCCGCGCTGTGTGGACAAGCTGCAGCACCACAGCGTGGCCATCAGGGCCGCCGCCATGGTCACCATCACCAATCAACTGAAGCTCGAAAACACTGCCCTCGGACCGATGGCCGACGAACTCTGCAGACAGCTCTCCCAGCCAAACATGCTGGATCTGAAGGCCGGGCGAGATGGCGGTGAATTGCACACCGAGTTGCACACTAATCTCTGCACGTCCATCATCATGCTGCAGAGTAGGTACGTGAAGAAGATCATGCCACGCTTCAAGCCGATAGGCAACTACCTGATAGACTGTACCCAGGAGGAAAACAAGCAGATAGCGGCTAAAGCCTGCGAGTACTGGGCCAAGCTGCCTATGCCACCAGTACCGCACCGGTATATGGACATTTGGATACCAGTGGTACTTACCAAACTGCAGAAGCTCATACCAGCTCTCATCAACTGCATGATCTACCACCCGGAATACAGGGAATTCAAGCAGAACATCATACCACAGACCACTCGCCTCCCACTGGAGGCTTCATCCTATGTGGAGAGCATGTCCAATGTTCGCAATTATGCTGCACTTGGCTTTGAAAACCTCTGCAAAATCTTTCAGACAGAGGTCATCGCCATCTTCAAGCCTTTTCTTGAACGCTATTTGAACAGTGACGACTGGCTCAAGGTCGAGGCAAGCATCCTTGGATTGGGTGCCTTTACTCAAGCTCTGGGTACCCCAAGAGATATGAAAGAAGTCTATCCGGATATCATTCCACTGCTTATAGAGAAGTACTCCCATCCAGAGCCACTGGTACGTTCCATAACCTGCTTCACCATGCAACACTTCATAAATTTGTCCATGAAGGGTGTCAAAGATCCACTGCCAAAGATCATCAAAGGCACACTAGCCCTTCTGGAAGATGAATTATACGAGACTCGAACCATGGCCCTCCGGAGCATCGTTGCCATTGTTGCCTACAGTGAGAAGGATCTGACACCGTATAATACAAAAATCGTGGACGCACTGATTCGTGCTGGAACTGGGCTCAAGGGTGAAGCTCTCTACTCATACTATGAGTGCGTGGGTCACCTGTTTGGCAGGAGTGGAGACATCATTGAGGATCAGAAGGTGACTGCCCTGATGGAGCCCCTTATGAACCACTGGCGCAGCATAGATGTGACCAAGCTAAATGAGAAGAACCTCGAGGACACGGTCATGATCTGCCAGCCACTGTGTATCATTGCCACTTATTCAAAGGCCACGTTTTATCGCTACAATGAAGCAATATTTGAGAAGGTTGCTTCCCACATCAAAAGCATCATCGGCCAGTCAAATACGCTGTCCCTCAATGATCCGGCCACTAATAATCACCTTGTGGCAATGATCGATGTTACCAGTGCGATTTTTGAAGGTCAGGGTCCGGAGGTTGCAGAACTGGCCAAGAAGTACAGGTTTGAGCATTTAGCACTTGAAGTGCTCAGAGAGGGAGACTTCCAGGAGAAGACACACCAAAGCATGCTCGCTCTGCTCGGACATTTGGCCGCACACTGCTTCGATCTGATCGAGCCCCATATAGACGACTACTTAGACATCTGTAAGGCGAAGCTGAGAAGCCCCTCTGAAGCAGTCAAAAATAACAACCTCTGGACGCTGGCTGGCCTGGCCAAGGGCTGCACCAAAAAAAATGAGAAGCTGATGCGCTTTCTCGACCCCTTGGCTGAGGTAATCATGAGTGCGTACAGTGACCAGGGCCAGGCAATCAATGCAACCCTGGCACTAACATACCTGGGCACTAAGTGGCCGCAGGACGTCATCAGCATCATCATCAGGGATGACGTTTTTTTCGTCCTGTGCACACTACTGCAAATGCAGTTTCAGCGTGACCACGAAAAAGTGATCATCTTCTGCAATTTGTGTGAGATTCTGGATAATTACTTGAAGAAGGTGCCGAAAGAACTCTGGGCACCCTTCTGTACAGCTATAGCACTGTGCGACTGCAAAGATGACACCATGATGAAAACACTGCAGGATTTCCTGCGCAGACTGCGTGCTGCCATTGGTAACAAAGGTTGGAACATGGTCTCCAATCAGATTGGACCACAGCTTGCTGTTACACTACGTAAAAAGTACAAGCTTTACTAGAATCGATGGCTTGGAATGTTTATTAACCACTACATCATAAATTTTACACCATTGTATTGATGCAAATGCCAAAAATCTGATTTTATCATCAGACAAAAAGGAAACATATTGTGATATTTTAACTGGTTTACATGTGTTTAGCTGAGAAACAAGCTGTGTTTGTATATTGTACAGTTACACTTGAGGTTCTATGCATAAATGTAGTTACATAAAGAGGCACAATCTATGAATTACACTAAGTATTATTCTGATGTGATATATATGTAACTGATGTGTGAACCTAATAGATAAACATCTTGTGTGTGTCATTAATGAAATTCATTCCTCTCTACCGACAAAAATTCTCAGCCAAATATAATATACTATTTTGATGATAAATTTTAACATATGCTAATAATGTTCATAAAATGATTCGATTTGTGCCAAATACATTCACATCACAATGTCATATAATCATGACAATGTTGTTGATTTTATGACCATTCACAATCATTAATGTATTACAGTATGTTTACAATGTGTACCCGAGTGTTTTTAGTCATTAGATATGTTATTTATACTGTGGTGTGTATTGCTGAGAAGCTGCTGCTAATCATTGATAATGCACGTGTTCAAAATGTCTGCAATACTAACGTTTTGTTGATCAAGTCAAACCTCTTTATGTAGAAAATGCAATAAATATTGTAGGATATGATTTAAGTGTGCATGATAAAGTGAAACAAGGAAAAGCAGGGCTCAACATTAATGGTTGTCCGCCTGCCTGGGACAACCAAACTACGTAATCGGACAATTAAAACCATGTGCTAGGTTGTCTGTCATGTCAAGTCGTATTTTCGATGGTTCTTACCATGTTTTACTGTGCCGATGCCAATAACCGCTGATTACATGATGAGACGCAGTTATTATTTCATAGCATGATTTAGTATTCAATCAAATGTTTTGTGGGCTGTGAATGGCTGAGGGATATCAACCAGAAATGCAAAGGAACGTTCTGTATCACAAAAGGAGTATGAAGCAAAGAAGAAACAAAATTTTATTGCTAAGTGCATATTTGAATTTCTGGGACTGTTTCATGATGAGGCGGCTGATCTAGTCAAGAGCTGTGTGTATTTGGAATGGCTAAAAAGGTTATTTTTCGTCATGTTCTTTATCACAATGTATATCTATAAAAATTTCTGACAAGTTATTTGTTTAGGGGACAAGCAAAAATTAAGTGTGACACTAAATAAAAATATTTAATATGGAATTTGAGGTTTTCTAATAAATTTTCAGCAAATACCAATTACAAAAACATAAAAGATTAGATTCAATTTTGTAATATGGACAATTTCAGTGTTCAGAAAATAGTATCTTATACACAACAAAATGGATGGATATCACATCTTTTCCAAATACATTATGATGATTACATTATGACGCTATAGGTAGGACAAAATGCTATCCATTTCTGTACAGTCTCAACGAATACTTGTACACTGCAAGCAGAGTTGGCGTAAGAAATAGCAAATTCATGAGCACATAACATTAAAATCCCTAGATGAGCATACCTTTTCAATTATAATGTGGAAAAATCCAATACTAAAATGTGGAGAAATACGTGCTTCAGAAACCTACCAAAATTCTACATTTTAGCAAAACTGGAAATTATAACACTCGAGTGCTGGACATAAACATCACATAAACTAATATAATATTACAGGACTTCACCAGTCTGGTACTTCTCCTATCTGTAACCCGCCCAAGCTATAAAAGGTATTTTGAACTCAACAGTTGTCATTTCTTTTTAAAGATTTTGGTCTTAAGTAAATTAATGATGTTTTTCAAATTTACTTAAAAGACTTGTGATTAAATTTTTCCTGTCCTGCAAGATGTACATATGTTCCAGTGGTGCATTGGTTAGAGCACAGTGCTGCAAACGTTCAGGTTGCATGTTCGAACCCAGCGAAAAAGCATAACATATTTATTCAATGTATGATTGATTATTGACATTGTTATGGTACAGCCTCCTCCTCACCCCTTCTAACTGTCTGATCCACCCAATTTTATTTAAATTTTAACTAACATGGGATAACAAGACTATATACTGGTACTCTTTTTCTTCTGCAATCGATATTTATTCAGGTTTTTTTGGGGGTTGTAAGTGGATTTTTTTTCACAGGGATTTATTACAGGAGATTTCCTGATTTTGTCGAATTCAAGGACATTTCCAGGTCCTGGTGACTGTATTTGATATTTCTGAGGTTTCCCAGGATAGGTGGGAACCCTGAGTATTGCACAATTTCAACTAATCTTGGAAAACAACAAGAACAATAGACGATTCAAATTAATTACACTATTTATGCTAATAATTAACTATAAATTCTTTAGATAATAAATACAGCAATAACACTAATAATTCAAGTGACATTATTATTTGAAAGGAATTGTCAAAATTCCATATCTGGATTAGGTGACAACTCAAACAAAAGCTGTCTTAATACTGTCATCATTATCACTGATATATTGCCCTAAAATTGCTGAGAAGAGTAGCCATGTCAATGTCTTTGTATAATCACATAAAGCCAAGGATGAAGGATTTTATGTATTATTGAATGTTCTCTCAAACTGAAGCGTTTTTTAAACATATTCAGGAATTTATGTGAACAAAGATCAACATGCCATACATTTTCTTTTATATTTTATATAATGTAGAAATAGCTGGAAATATTCCTGATATCTCTACAACAACAAAAATGCGACTTTGATTCGGAAGTGAAAATATACAGCTGGAGGTTTCAGAAACTTAACTCGCATACCAAGCTGTACTAAACTAAATGGCATAATGCTGTCTATCTGTAATACGTGTGTGAACTATTAAACAAACACACGTTTTCATAAATAGCCTTACATGAGGGATTAATATGGCTACTCTATGATGATGTAACAAGCTGACACTGTATATTGCCACATAGTAAACAAACCAATTAAAACTTTGTTATGAATCACTCAAAATTAACACAATCATTGTCGTGGACATAGAACATTACAGGTACTTACCTTGTGTACTGATGAGCCGAGACCGGCCAGAGAGCTGAGTACATTAACATCTACCTTCCTCGTGTAGGTCTGTCCACAGATAATAAAACACCTGTAAAATATCAGCCCCAGGTAGGATAATAATCGCCATCGTAAAACAATCAAACTAGCAAGCTAACTGGCATAAACCATGCTATCATGTTATTAAACAGTTATAATGAAAAACTTACAAATACCTCAACAGCATTATAGCTGCTCGTTTAAAAAGTAACACAATAGCTTCACAGACTGGATGACCGTTGTGCCTTACATTACAGTCCCAGCCATTACCAAATACCCAGTTGGGTGAAAATTATTTGTTGTGGATTATGTGGCCAAAACTGGCAGTCTGAGACGGTATACTCCCTAAAAGGCTGAAGTTGGCTTTAGACCATACAAATCCATCCAGTCAGATCATCCATATAGTAAAATTTTATTAAGACTCCAATACATATAAGTTATGTGTATTGGGAGTCTATTATATTATATAATAATAATAATAATAATTAAAATAATATTAATAATGTATCCTCAAAACTTTGACTGTAATGGGAAATCGAACTTTCTCATTGATTACTGTGACATTACCTTTCAAGCCCAACAAGCTATAGCATGTTCTATTTATTGTCTAGTCCAGCTTATTTTTGACTCACATTAAACTACCAAAAAATTTGTTGGTTATATATTAGATGTAATATCTTTATGAACTCTTGCCATCATGTTAAAAAAGATATGTACATAAATCTGAAGATGAAATAATTAAACACCGATATAGTTGAAGACTTCGGAGCACTAAATATATACAAACATCGTGTTGATGAAGAAATTAATATGAAATCAATAAATGGTAATTACTTTTGAAATCCTGCCATGTCAGCAATCAGCTTGTCCAGTAGTTCTACCTAAAGATTAGAAATATAGCAAGCCTGTAACAGATAAATGACAAAGTGTTCCACATTCAAACTAAAGACAAAGTGTTACAGAACATTGTCTTTAGTAGGGACACATTATATTTTTGTTTTGCATATAACTCTATCATTTGGTGTGTGTGTATGTGTATGTTTATCAAATATTTATATATGTATAATTAATTAATTATCATGAGAATGACTTCCAGTATGAGCATTGTGCATCTGACATTCTCCTTTTCAACAATGTACTGATCTCAGTTTACTAAATGATAATTCAAATTAAATTAAACTAGTTTACTTGACAAACAAACTACCTTTTCATGATTGCCATCAAACAACTCTAGGAAGCTAGCCTGAGTTCCTGTTGTACCTTTGACACCTCGGAAACGTAAGTGGTTTCTTTGTGCAGTCAGATTCTCCAAGTCGATGACCAGATCCTGAATCCAAAGACAAGCACGTTTACCGACAGTTGTTAGCTGAGCAGGTCTGTAACAAGATATGAGGATGACCGAGGTTACTAAAATCTTAGAGTGTTCATATACACACACTGATTGTAATAAGAACCATTCACATTGAGCTTACGTCATTTACTAAATACACAATAAACAACTTTGTACAACAGACAGATAAATAAAACGTAATGGCTAAGATTTTATTTCTAAACAATGGTATATTAGCACAAAATTACTAAAATGGTAATAACAACTTTTTACAGTTTTGTAAACATTCTACAGTTAACAATATACCAGAACTAGCTCCAGTTATATACTAACTGGTATCATTTATATTAACTTAGTAGGTTATATTTCACTCACTGCAAGTGTGTAAAGCCTAAGCAGGCCATGTCCTTGTATTTCTCGGCAAATCCTGCGAGCCTGTGGATACACCGAGCTAGCTGAAAATACAATAACAACCATAAATTCTTACTGATCTACAATATGCAAATAACGTATTTATATTTAACTAACCATCATAAGAAATAAACTGCAATTAAACAATATACAAATAAATAGATGCTTGCCTTCGGTAGTAGTATATCGAATCCATCTCTTATCAATATCAGATCCTGCAAGAAAATAAACAATCAGAAGAATTACATCAAATAGATTATATCCAAATATTATTGAAAAATGGTCCATAATTACACAAACAAATCCTGTGGAATGTGCAAAATTATGCTGTTGGACCGTTGACTAGTAGAAAATATAATATGGAGTCATCTTTGCTATCTCTCTTTACACAACAAATCAATCACTTGTAAACCAATTTTTACCTAGTCTTTTTTACCTACTACTTTTTAACACGAGTAGGTACTCTGAATACCTACTTCACGTACCAACTTGGAATACTTACTCCAAATAATTTATATTCCAAGTAGGATTGTCATGGAGGAAATATTTCTGAATTAAAAACTTAAATTAATTTGTGGATTTAAACATTTGTATCAAATTTCAATTCCAATTCCATCAATTCCAATTTTTCAAATAAACAATTCCAATTCCAGAATTGAATTGACCCCATGTCTGGTAGACGACTAGTATGAATGAGTAGGTGAGTGATTTAGGGAGCAACCGCTTTGCTTAGCCTCAGTACTGGTCAGATCTGGGATAAATGCCAAGGTTCCCTTTTAATAATAAAGTCTCTGACTCGCAGTAGTTATTCTTTCACAGTACCAAAACCCAGTTCATTTGACACATTTTCTAGCCATACTGAACTCATAAAAGGTAAGAAGTACTATATAGTTTCAAAAACATGTACAGTGCACCATTTCAGTACTCTAAGTCTACATCTAATGATTTCTTGGATGGGCCCAAGTTTATTTGTAAGAAGTTTTCAAATACGCCAATGAATATGATAAAACATACGCAGCAATATTTATGAGGCTGTCCACAGTGAAGTTAGCAATGCAATTCAAATTACACACGTCAGAACGTGTGGTCTCATGGAACAAATCAACTGTGCATCAGAACAGGAGAGCATCATAATACATTCATTGTGTGTATGTGTGTGCACGTGTGTGATACCAGGTAATGATGTTTTGTTGTGCCATGCCATGAAAAAATACCAATGTTTGCTATTTCATTTTGAAGTGAGGTCTTTATATTATCCCACGGATCACACAGGATATCATGGAACATAATGTTAGTAAGATTTCAAATGTCCATATTTATGCATACTAATAATGGGTGGACTTTTAGGAGAAACTGCTTCATTATCAGAAATTTTACAGTATTTTGTGATGTCCTTAATTTGTGGCACATGACCTAATTATGTCGATTAGGGCAACACAAATCATGAAGATCAATATTATGTGATTATTATAATGCTAGTTACAGTATTGTCCCCGACAAAGGCTGACGTAGCTCCCAGATGGATGATTGGTGCTGCCTTGGGACATATAGCTGCATATGTGTGTACGTGAGCCATGACGTCGTGTCGTCTTTTCTTCTCCTCTTCAGCAGCTCGATCAAAGTCAATATTCTCTATGTTGGCCTCCAACTCCTGGATCTGTTCATCAGAAATCTCCAGTCCTAGAGCCTGAAATTGAAAGTGACAGTATGATTGCCATAATGGTGAAATGTTAATAATACTGATCTCTCTCTTCTCTCTCCAACTATATATATATATATATATATATATATATATATATATATATATACATACACACTCTCACACATCATTAACCTATCTGTACTCAAATGAATTACTGGATATCATCTGTGTCACCTGATTATACAAGTGTGTGTGTGTGTGTGTGTGTGTGTGTGTGTGCATGCATGGAGGGGTGGGGAAGAGAGCAAGAGCATCACTGAAAAGGATCAATTTAAAACCAGACTTGCAGGAATTCCTTTATTGATATCGTGAAATGAAAAAAAAAAGATTCCAATTCACGTATCCAATACACTGACGGACCAACTGAAAAGATGAAAAAGTTAATGTAAAAAAATCCTCAAAGTTTTATTCACGATAAAAAGAATGAAAACCAGAAAAATAATTAAAATATACAATTCATGTCCTGACAGGAAGTGATGTCTGAGACAGGTCGTTCACCCGCTGATAGATAAATCATACATCATGTTGTGTTATGACATGACAACAACAAGCTGAAATATTAGTTTTTTGTCATAAATGGTAATATATACATAACAAGGTGCACAGAAAGGGCCATGTACGTGACATAAAATACTGCTTATAGTTATACCAATGCAAAATAGTCAGTGGTGCATGTATTTCACTGGCTGTTACTACACAATATGAACGTGCATCAGGATCAATATGTCTGGATCAAGGATGGGCACCACACCACGCTCATATAGCTTACACATGTCCCAATAATACAGTGTGGTAATAGGGTATGGTAATAGAGTGTGGTATACAGTGTTGTGTAAAAACGTTGACAGAGAAATATGATTTTTCAGAAGGTTTTATTTAATATGCAAAATTGGTATAAACTCTAAAATGTATTTTCCAAAACTTAAAAACTTTAAAATTATTATTATTATTTTAAAAATTCCTTGCTTCATTCCTACATATATAATTTTATTATTGTCCCCTAATATTTTGAAAATTGTAATGATAGTGACTGTAGCATCAAATAAAACATCCTCAGTATGGGTGAGTTAGTTCTTTGTTTAGCTCTAGTGTTGGTCACATCTGGTACTTAAGGCCATAATAAAGCTTTCTACCAACACAGCTATCATTGGGATTTGAAACCTGGTCTAGACATCCCAGCACAATGCCATAATAACTGGGCTATGCACATACACATACACAAGCGCGCGTGCATGCACACACATGTATATATATATATATATATGTGTGTGTGTGTGTGTGTGTTTACATCTCAGCTTAAAGTATTTAAGATATTGCTTAAATAAAAAAGTTATATCCATATTTTGATGTATAATAAATAACATAAAAATATATATAAATACACAAGTACATCACGAAAACCTGAACCCACGCCTTTGTTATATGTAACACACACACACACACACACACACACACATACACACACACACACACACACACAATGCGTGTTTATAAATAAACATAGTGAGGATGATACAAAATAAACAGATTAACAGACAGAAATATTTATATATGTAGAAACTGATACAAACACACACGCGCGCGCGCAGGGACTGGTGAGACATTACACATGTCTCAGCAAGAAAATTCGCCTAAAGAAACGTCCAAAGTTTGAATCCACGGTTAGAGATTCTCTGTGCCTGTGCCTTATTATACACAGCTAACACACACACACACACACACACAGAGACCAGAAATGTTAGAGACAGAAAGAAATCCTCAACGTCCCCTCCTCTCAGTAAATATTAATCTAGAATCAAATATTTTCATTACAACAATTCTTCTTTACTCTGTTGACAGAGATCTGTCAGTCACTTCAACTTTATGGAGAAATGACCATTTACGGTGTTTAGACAGTAACAGAGAGACCATTTCTTGTGGACAGAACCAATATTATCCAATTGTCATTCAATCGCAAGCCACAATCGGTTGTGTTTGATATAATACTTGATTTTGTTTGAAGAGATTAATAATGATATGTCTATCAGTGATCAAAGTGAGTAAATAACCGTTGTGTAGAAGTTTGGCCATATCGCTTACTGTCTACTAGAAATGTGATGAAAAAGCCAATAGGTGTAACCTGATATTAAAGAGACAGGTATGTGTGTGTGTGTGTGTGTGTGAATGCACGCATGAATGCATGCACACATGCACGTATCTGATGTAATAGAATTATACATACATTTTATTATATTTACTGATAATTGTAAATACAATTATGTGTTTAATTTAAAGTGCGCGTGGCCACCCACGCACAGACACAGAATGGTGAGACGTTACACCGTTAACCTGAAAAGTCGCTGCTACGGATTTAGTTTCCTGATTAAATCGTCCAGAATTCATATCAATGACTCCCAATTCACTGTGCTAGTGCCTTACTCTACGTTGCTAACACAAACAAACACGCACGCGCGCGCAAACACACACGCACGCAAACAAGCAGAGTGAAGCTAAAATATAAAATTTGAGATATCAATCTACACAGTCATTTATTAGGCATATGGTTTAACAAAAAACACCTACTGAAGAAATAAAGATAAAATAATTAAAACTGTCAATATACCTGGAGAGATTTTGCCAGCCACATCCAAAGTTTTCTCCATGTTATTACTTTCTTATATTCACTAAAATTTTGTGCCATTCCTTCACTGCCAACCCTGTACCTCTGTGAGAGGGGTGACATATAGGTCATGACCTCTGACATTTTTGAAGAAGTGATGCTGGTATCTTTGGAGACGCCGTCCTCTGAAACAAGTGTCACGGAAGGACTTGACTGTTTTGAATGCTCTAAATCAATCGACTTATCTTCATCATCATCATCATCAGCAGCAGCGCGACCATCATCATCATCATCTGGCGACACCTGGATAGCCTTTGTAAGATAATTTACACTTCGATCATCTTCTCTGTGTCTACCCTTATCCATGGGAAGCTGCTGTCTGGTGTACTGTCCAGTCTTCTCCTTCTGTCTGGCATCTGTAGTTTCTCTCACTCTCTTCTCACTGCGTCTCGTCCTGATTACTCCAACCGGCTCAAGAGCTTTGATTACCTGTCGATCAGCCATTGTGTGCCCCGATTGACCGCTTCAGTTCAACAGCTTGCTGGCCAGTGTCGAATTCCGAAGTAGTACTTAAAGAATGATAATATCCCGGAGAATTTCAGCATTAACAGGTGGGATGCGGCAGGTATTTACCCAAAACAGCCCAATCAGCTTAAACATCCAAAAGAGCATTCAGGATGAACACCTATCCGTCTGATTGGCACCGTTGTCAATAATGCATAAATACAGAGAAACGATGAGGCAACAGACCGTAAGGATGAGTTATCCTCGTCATCCGATGTCAAATCTACCTCGATCGGCTTCGCAGACAACCGAATCAATACGCGCCATTGTTAGCGTGGTGCTCAGAAAAAAAGGACTTCGACTGATCAATATTGGACTCCTTCACACGCGAAGGCACAAACTCTTTGCAAGATTAAAATGTTCACTCAACCGCACATTTCTACGATGGGCCCAACTTGCATAAGGTAACAGCATCACTTAGTTTCTCTGATATACTTTCCCCCACAGATATACTCCCAGGAGTCTAATCCGGACGACGAGTAACAACCATCAGGAATCGTTTCTGTTCATAACTTTTTAACGGGATCGCCATTATCTATGAATGAACACAATCGGGTTATCTCTTGAGTGAATGAGACTTGAGCCATCATTGGACTTCATACAGTGTAGAGAATGACAACATCAATCACATCAGGTGTAAATCTGATTAGATATTAGCTGAGCTCTTAACTAAACACGGCAACTTCTTACCGACTACTTTGCCATCGGTTATCTGGGATAAATAATGGTCGATATGATTACGGTTCATAAATAACACCTGTTCCTCTACTATCATATATACATATAAAACTCGCGCACATGCCCTCACACACACACACACACACACACAACAGAGTCAACCCGGGCTAATCCAGAAACCTAAGACACTTGAGTATACATCGATTTAAAGAGATTATCAATCCATCTGACTTGTATATTTGTTGTTCTATAGGGCTAGATAATGCAAGATGTGAAACGGATATCATATCATGCATTATATATTTATAGAGTGTAAGTTATTCAGATAGTAATAAAATATTCTGAAAAACTATCTCAATAATCAGTGTGTACTTCAAGGTCTACTGCTGGATTACAACAAATAGTGCAGTTTTGGGACATTTTGGTCTGCATTATGACTACCAAAGCATGAAGATTTTTACATATAATTGATAATACCCTATCTGTATTTTGTAAAAATAGAATCTAACACAAGAATACAAATCCATTTAATGACCAATAAAGTTGTTGCTATTGTGCGTTTTCCAATGTATGAATAAACACCAAGCTACATTTAGTTTGGTAACCGAGCGGCATCAATTTACCACAGTTCACGAATTAAATTGGATTAAGATGATGATATTGTGTTATCTACGTGAAGAAAATAACCCAGAGTATTGTTTAGCTTTCCTAAATGATGTAATGCTGTCATTGTTCGAATGTTTCCATCTGAAGAAAATACACCGAAAATGGCCGTGAAAAAACTATTATGTCAACATCCATCAACCATTAATGTAAACAGACCCAACGCATTGCTTCCTGTTGCTCACCGTGGTCCACTTATAACGAGGACCCGAAACACTGTGTAATAGTAGAGCCAGACTGTAGTAAGTCTAACATGTTTGATGTTTTACGGCCACTTTCGTGCACACGATAGGCTAAATCGGCCGAGTGACTTCCAAAGGTAATGAGGTGAAGTCAAAGATGAAACACCCTTCAAACATGTCAATGCTAAGATTTGAACCCAGGTGGTTCAGATCTGTGATCAACCGTGCTACCAGATGGTAGGATTCAATTCCCATATAAAACTCTTATCAAAAAGGGCCAATAATTCAGTCTGAACATGTCAATTCAGATATCATGAACTTGGAAAATTGGAAGGATATCACATGCCATATTAGTGACCACCTTAATGGAACGTCAACTTCTAAATTCAGACACAACTACTAAACAAGCGCTCACTTAGCTGGCTGGTTGATGTTACCTACTTCTGATGAATGATGATGTATGAGTAGCAAAACTAAAGTGTAGTATCACGAGTGCTTACTGCATTTCTTGTTTGTTGATATGTAAACGTTATGCATGATGATTGAGCAACCCAGAATTACCGAAGAAGCATCATAATGACTCGAGGTAGAGTTACTCAGGTAATCGTAATCGCCATTTGCAGATGCACTGTAATCGTAATCAGTGATTACTTCCACGATTACACAAGGTGTTTGATTATTTACCATGTTATATCATACCAGAGATATGGTTTGCTGTGTAAGGCAAAATATAACAATAGAACTGATTTACCCATTGACAGACTGCTGTCATGTTCATACACGTGTTCATTTGTCAGTTTATTGGTTCTATGAACATAAAAGGAAAATGTGTTGAAATATTGCTTCAGATGTTGCAGCTATTATAAGTCATATAAACAGGCATTTCAGACTAACTCGTGTTGTTTTCACAAGCTAGTCACACAGCCAGCAATCGTGCATGGCTTCTTTGTGACAATGTCGTTGTAACTCCAGCTGCAAACGGTTCTGATTGGCCAGCAGTCGGATGACAAGCAGCCAAATAAATTAAAGCATGCGATAGTGAACATAAAAACATTGAAGTTGACCCCCGATCAGTGAGCTCTAGTGACCTGGCGGTTAAGCAATCGGCACTTGGTGCCAAGGGTCACAGGTTCAATCCCAGCAAGAGGTCGAAACTTTTACAGAGATTAATTTCTCGACTCACAATATCGTGAGTGGGTGACCACATTAATTAGCCCTGCCGTCTCCACGCATGATGCATTTTAATCTCAGTTGTCTCTATAAATACCTGTTCATTCATGGCAAATGTATTACTACTACTTTACTCTATAATGAATATTGATCCCAGAAATATTAAAACAAATTAACATTGTACAATGGCATCAGTCTTCTGTAAATTTCCATTTCAAGAACATACCAGAAAGTATGTCTGGTTCTTACGAAGTAACATGTAAACACTGTAGCATGTTTATATCGATATTATACATGTGACTTTACAATGAATGTATAATCATAACCGTAATCATGGTATTCTCAAGTAACCATAATTAATTACCTTGGTCCTGTAATCGCACAAAACCCGAGGTGGACACAAGTGTTTAAGTCTACAAATTAAACAATTGACACAATACACCTTACATATCAAATTAAAACTATAGAATCAAGATTTTTTATTTCAGGCATCTGAATCAAGATCTCCTGCATCAGACAGTCAATTCAATTCGGAATTGCTTATTTATTTAAAAAAAATGGAATTGGAATTGATAAATTTGGAATTGGAAGTTTGCTACAAAAAATTAAATCCACAAATTAATTTACCGTTTAATTTTTTAATTCAGAAATATTTCTTCCATGGCAGTGCTACATGGAATATAAACTACTCAGAATAGGTACTGGTACTCCAAGTAAGTACTGGGAGTACCTAATTCAATCAATGATTAGAATAGGTATAAAATGGAATTGATAAATTTGGAAATGGAATTGAGTGGAAATGGAATTGACCAAATGGAATTGAGTGGAAATGGAATTGACCAAATGGAATTGAGTGGAAATGGAATTGACCCCATGTCTGTCCTGCATTATATAAATGCATACCTTAAATATACACGGCCAGTTACTTCCTAGGTTCATAACAATACATATAAAAAAGCCACAGAGGCATATATTTGAATTGGTTCTATTCTTATCACTCGCCAATGCAATTCTCATTATCCCTGATGATATGATGTCATTTGCGCAGTTAAAAACTACGACACTGCATTAAATACTTATTTCAGGTCAGTAGATGGAATTGATGGAAGGTTGTGAAATAATACATTATTTTATAGACTAAGACTACAAGGCCAAATGCTGACTAATATGGATGGCTTTCTCAATGTAGATTGTATTGGAAACCAAGGGCTGACTCCAAAAGTCAATTGATACTCAGAATAGGCAAGGTCCAGGTTTCTCAAAGTATTACCCACAGTAAAGTATTATGACAGCCACGGATGATGATTGATGTTTTACAACCGCTTTTGTACACATGGTAGGCTAAATGGACCGAGCGACCTCCAAAGGTAATGAAGCCAAGTCAAAGATGAAACACCCTTCAGATATGCCCCGCTGAGATTGGAACTCAGGTGGTAGTGATCTGTGATCGCTACCAGTTAGACCACGGAGGCGCCCATGACAGCCATGGGCAATTCCTGAATACATTTTTTAAAAGAACACAAGCAAAAGGATATATTTTTTAATAATTTATTTTCAAACATTAAAAAATGTGGAACACATTTGATGAATTAAAATGAATCAGAAAACATTCATTCAGAACTGATAACAAAATTACATTGCTAAAATGTTGAGTGAATTTTTCTCTTAGGCACTAATGCGAGCACTTGCGAGCCATCAGCTATTTTTTCAAAACTCTTTTTTTTCCAGACTGTCTGGTTGACCTATAATAGCATAAAACATCTAAGATGGATGTTTACCTCTTTCTACCAGATGTGAGGTCAATTTAATTCCAAATTTTTTTTAAGGGAATTGGAATTGATAAATTTTGAATTGGAATTGAAGTTTCCTACAAAAATTTATTTAAACCCTCAAATTAATTTACCATTTAATCTTTTAATTCAGAAATATTTCTTAATATGTTTCCAACTCCTTTCAAAACAATTATTAGAGCTATGCTGAGACTTACACATTTTCAATGTTCATATTTTCATCGTAGAAACAAATTATCTATGAATGTGTACAAAGGAAGTTCTACATTAATACATCATCCTACTTAATTAAAAAAAGCTGGCTGCAAGAAGGGTCCCCCTACTGGTTAACATTAACTACATTAGTAGAAAATTAAAGATGGAAGAAGCACAACTAAAAGGTCAACACAGATTTTAATGATCAATGTATGACAGTAATTTGTGACAACCCGAGCCAAATACATCCCTGTTTCTGTATCTATCATTCAAGAAAAAGCTCTCTGCTGATGAAGTGTAGATGTATTTCCTAAATATTTAAACATACATTTATATTTACTGCTAAACATCATTTCATGATGTTATGTGTTTCATTTGCAAGTATATCAGGAAGGTTATTGTTTTCATAATAAATGTTAATAAAATATTATTTGTTAATATAAGACGTTCTTGTACACAAGTCATTCTCAGATAACCCCATATAGGGAAGGCCCATCTAAAGTGTTCCCTATAGAGAGGTTTTACCAAATATTTATAATGTCTCTAATCACATATAACATTCTAGAAATACAATGTAATAAATTGAACATGTTTGGTGACAGATGAATGACTTCAAGGCACTAACAAGTTAGCATAATTAATAAAAATTAATTTAAATCCTCAAATTAATTTACCATTTAATTTTTTAATTCGTAAATATTTCTTCCATGACAATCCTATTTGAAATATAAACTACTTGGAGTAGGTACTCGGGAGTACTTTGATGTGGAATTTGAATTGACCAAATTGAGTTTTGAATTCTTGCAACTGCCCAACAAAAGCAACATACGTAGTGGCCTCATTAGGTTGATTTGCAAACAACGCTGGAATTGAAGTAAAACTGTATCAGAGCTTGTTTGTTTGTTTCGATTTTCGGGGAGAATTGTTCACCACAGCCTCTATGTTGGAGTGGTTGAAAAACCTACTCCCCCCACCACTCACAGGGGAGCAGTATGGAAAGATGGAGCCGAAATACCCTGAGGGTGGTCACCGCCAGAGTCTTTAATGTCTCACTTTATTTTTAATGATTCAGTGCAGATGGCAGCGCCATTTAACGTGGTCAACCACCCATGATGTTGTGAGCCGAGAAATTAATCCCTGGAAAAGTTTGGACCTCTTGCTGGGATCGAACCTGTGACCTTTGGCGCCAAGTGCCTGGTGCTTAACTGCTAGGCCACCGGAGCTTGTAACATTGCTTATATAGTCAAATGCATTTACTATTTGACTCCTGCCCTGAAGGAGTTAATCAAAATAGTGTGTAAGATATTATAAATTTATAATCATCGGTATTTAATCAATCAAACATTATCTATCTAGCATAGCAATAGCTCAAAAAATAGGAATGATCTTGTTTAACTTGATAAGTAGAATATTAGAGCACAGATATAATAAAAAGGATGGATAGTTTGTTACAATTAAATATGTATGAATAAATGTATGGATAAAGTTGGTTATGTGACTATGTCCTTTTTTTGTGAATGGGAAAGAGTATGTATGGTAATGGAATGATAATTTTTGTGCACCAAGTTTTTCACCATAAAAAATTATTCTCATTCCACAAACTAACAATCTATAACTAAACTGGTTTTATATTCCAATTATTTATTTAACAAAATATAGCAAATACACCATCACCCAATATTACAAATTCATTTAAAAATGTGTATGTGTATTATGCATGAAGAGTGATGATGGTTTCTTAATCAGGCATTCAGTACCATCAACAGTTACTCTTGTTGTAGTGAATTTGGCTTCTGTAAGGTTGCAACAAAATGCTCATAGTCATACTGTCATAGCACAGTAAACAGACAAAACCCCACTCGGACAAAACCCCACTTTAAAAACACATTGGTATATATATATATATATATATATAATATATATATATATATATATATACATATTTTATAATTGTCACAAATAATAGAAGGACGAGAAATTTATTTGAAATCAATCAAATAAAATACATATAATATGAAACAGATCAAATGAATCTAACAGAAACTGTACCAATGCTTTACTTAGCCAGTTGCACACAGTGTCCAATACCCGTAATGTCACTTCTACTGACTTTAGGCCATCTCGACAGTCAACATACATGTTTCACAGATTAATCTGGAGCTGACGAGTCTGCCGGCAAACACGCTTGGCTGGTGGTTCACCACGCTCATCATGTAACAGCAATGTTGCAACCTGGACCTGATCCTTCCGGATACTATCAATAGCTCTCCAGATGGTCAGATGACTGTGTCCTAACAGCTTCGAAAAGCCATTGTTCCATCCCTCACATACATTGTTTGTTCTGGAACCACCTTCAAGTGTGATGGTGTGCACATTCTATATAGATAGTGCGAACATGGGTGGCTTGCGACGGATGCAAATTGGGGAAATAGTCCCATCTGGACGTTGTGGTGACTGTATCTGACGACAGGATCCAGAAACATATGTGTTGTCAAAATATTGCTGTAATGGCTCAAATCCATCTGGAGATAAATCATTCCCTTGGCTACGTCCTCTTCTGGCAAGAAAACATCCCACAGAAGAGTTTCACGTCCCCCTTCTGGCAGTAACATTGTACTAACCGAGGCTCTGTACTTTCCTCCATGTAGACTGTGTGAGATGGTAGAAACATCCATGGATGTGTACATGTGGCCCGAAGGTTGACTGGATGGTGTTCATCACAGCTTGCTCAAAGTCAAGCATCACAGTTGCGGGGTCGACGTTGAACCTAAGCTGGGTGCGCTGATCCTGAATTGCTGTGAACAATTCTTCATACATCTCCTGATGTTTGCTGGGTAGGAAGGCGTATATGGAGGTCACTGCAGATTCCCCAACTGGTACACGGATCGCACATAGTTGTGTGAATAGTAATGGGGCGACATCAAAAGTTCCATCCATGAACCAGGAGTCAGAACTGGCCAATCATTGAAGCCCAAGGTGAGTCCCGAACACTAATATCCTATCCGAAGAATCAGCACCGTTGTCATATACCAGGAAGGAATCTCCATCAACAGTAGTGGTCCATTTGCCATCTAGTGTGAGCCCGCTGAGTGATGCTGGATCCTTCGGCATGTGCTTGGAGCATTCCTGTGGAAGTAAACACTTGATAGTTTATAGTTTGCCCAGATCAGTGCGTATGTTGACAGGTGTTTCTGTTGTATGGTCTGATATCAGTTGTGTGACTGTACCACGTGATCCTGCAGCATGTTCCTTGAGTGAAGCAAATAGCTTTATGATTACTATTGCCTGATCCTGTAATTCATGGCTATGTGGAGTGAAACTGGTGACAGTGGTCATCTAAAAATATAAGAAGAAACATAGCATTAGTTTGTGGTCAAATAAGAAGGACCATGTAAGTTGATTATCAATAATTTTGAGGAAAGCCAAAAACCAAATATCAAATTATATCCATATCAGTGCATAACATATTTACCTCAGCATCAGTGGCCAGGCCTCCCTTACAGCTAAGAGCACTATGGTTGGAACACTCCCATCTTACAATTTTCCTCACATATTCCTTGGTATACATGTAGCCCTCGTGTATCAGCTTCAAACCACCATTGTGGTTAGTGATGATCTCCATGTTTATCAAGTTATATCTTATTAGTATCTTTGTAATTTAATATCAGTGAATGAGAGCTATCAGAGAATGATGATTTTTTCCTATTTTCTAGTACCCTTATATACAATTATAAAAGAAGCCATCTGCTGCTACTACATGTATCATAGATCATAATTACAGTAGCTTTTTGATCTGTTGCTGGGATGCATGTATGTACCAATTATAAAAGAAGCCACCACTGCTACTGTCAGGGATAATGTGGAAGTGTTACCATTAGCAATTACATGAAGCCTTCTACTACTGATGTCAGGGATGATCCTTTCATGATCAATTCACAATTACAGTAGCTCGTTAAGTCTTATTTTACATGTAACACACTTTCGAACATGTTGTACAATATTATAGAGTGCTATATAAATGTTGTATATAATAATACAAATAATTAATTAATTAATCAATCAATTAACATCATCAAAGGCCTAATAAAACAACATTTATTAAATATTAATTTAAGAGTGGGGTTATGTCAGAAATGTGTATTACTATTAGTGAGTGGGGTTTTGTCTGAGTGGGGTATGTCTGAGTGGGGTTTTGTCCTGGATCCCATAGCACACAACACTACTCTTGCTGGGGCCTTTGCTTTTCGACTAAAAACGTCGTTTAGCATTCACCCATGCACTGTATCGCTTCGGCTCAGCGTGAGGGAATTGGTGGCCTCCACGATTATAACATGTTGGCACATAACACTGATTTATAGGCATTCTAATAAGTAATTTGGTCAAAAGTATTCACGCGTAAGATTCCCTTTTTGCTTTGCCCAGACTTGACTGGAAGGTAAGCATTTGGACCGGGTCTCAGGTGCTGCCACCCAGGGAATAGCTTTCCACAGAGTACCCCATTAACTTGGCTGATAGGCCGAGAGCCCATGAGGTTTTATTTATTTTTTTTGCCAAATGGAATGATAGTTCATTCTAGGGTGACCATGTCTGTAGAATACAAATATATTAGTCTTATAGAAATCCACTTGGACATTTTTCCACACATTGCGTGTTTATAGGGGTACCCGTAAATTTAGCTTGTGCACATTTCACTGCATAAAATTTCAAGTGAACTTTATAAATACACAATTTGACTGAAGTACCATGGCTACATCCACAAATAAGATACCAGGTGAAAGCTTGTTGTTGGCTGGATTCCATAAAATATTCATGTTTTTATTTGACCTCAAAGTAATGACGACAGCTTGATTTAAATAATTAACCATACTTTTACATATGTGCGCTTTATCATCAAAACATTTGTTTGTATTTTTTCCTGTCCTGATGTTTTCATGAGGGATAAATATAAAAGCAAACATAGCATAATGATCAGGTATTGTTCCTCTTTGGTGCATATGAAAAATTGTCCAAATCTATTTAGATTCTATAGAGTAATGACTAAAAGAGTACACATAGGGGTTGTTATTAAATATTATTATTATCAAGATTCTTGGCATATATAATGAATTGATTAGTATTTACTTTATTACAAAATAACATTTCTTCCAAGTGCCATTTCTTCCAGTGCCATTATTTCCAAACCGAACGGGCATGTCTTTCTCTTTAACAGATCAGGACAGATAATAATTATCTCCTTGCCTGCTTGTATTTCGGGGATAATCCTCAGGCTACCGCTTGATCAGCACAGCCTCTATGTTGGAATGGTTGGGACTATCCCTTCCCCCACCACTCACAGGAGAGCAGTATGGAAAGATGGAGCAGAAATACCCTGAGGGTGGTCACTGCCAGAGTGTATTATGTCCTCAGGGGGTCTTTAATTTGCCCCTTTGTTTTAATCAATTCAGTGTAGATGGCAGCACCATTTAACGTGGTCAGCAACCCACAATATTGTGAGCATAGGAATTAATCTCTGAAAATGTTTCGACCTCTTGCTGGGATCTAACCTGTTACACTTGGCACAAAGTGCCAGGTGATTAACCACTAGACCACTGAAGCTTACTCACTATATGATCTCCTCTGACATGCAGCTTATAGTTATATAGCAAAACACCCAACTATGCCAATCTACTCAGTAAATCATAATGCTAGCCGACTTTACCTTTTTTTTATTTTTATGTGTGTTTGTAACTGATTATTTGTTACCTTGATGAAACAACAACAATTGAACCAACACTTAATAATAGCCACCAAGCACTAACAAATCAAGGGCCTCTTAGTTTAAAGTATACTTGGCTGTAATGAGATTATTATTGCAGTCTTGTATAAATATTGTATGGAAACAGCCACCCATGTTGGTTGAGTATAGTATTAGTAATACATTTATAATAAACTACATTATGACAATAAAGACAATCCATTTTTATTAAGTGGGGCGGAATATGGGGTGAAAGGTTCGATTGGGCGAAGCCAAAGTGTCTTGAAATGCATGGGGCGGTCTGTCCAATGATAGGGGCATTGTTACATCATGAATATTATTTGACAAGTGCTTTTAAATGGGCTTAAGGAAAATGAAGCATGAAATGAAATTCGTTTTTTGTTTTGCTTGTGGTTGCCTTAATATTTCACGTAATAACTATAAATTAAACATTTAAACAGAATGCATATAGCTCTATCCCCTAATTTAATTTGTTTTGAAATCGGGAATATAATTGTTAAATGACGTTACGTCAAAAATGGGCCAGAAACAAAGCGCAATTTTTTTTTGACAAAATGGTCTGTGATAGGGGGTCCATTTACCCTCTTTGTGCACAGCCTTGGCAATACCTATTAACAAACGAAGCTAGCCATGTTGTTGCCAATATTCCACTCTTTCTAAATATGCTGGTTTCCCTATGAAAATATGAAACTAACCTAGTCTGCGATCACTTTTAAATATAAACCACAATAATACATCTATTAATAATTGAGCTAGAAAAGGTAAACCACCACTGTGATAAAGCTGAGTATGTTTTCTATTTAACGGTATAATTTTTGTTTTTGATGCTTAGGTTGTTATATAGTCCAATCAAATCTATGCTTATTTTAGCCCATCCATCCTATTTTATGTATGATATATGCATAGTAATATACATATATATTATATTTGACTATATTTCGTGCACATTGTGAATACTTAAGATGTACTAGAGAATTAAACACCTGTTTTATAAAAGTTGCTTGGTTCAAGTTTGCCACCCTAAGATAAAACACCTGAAAGGCAATTTTTGGGGGTGAAGTTGCATTGTGTTCGTGATTATTTGCATTTCAATTTGTTAGATGTAAATAAAACAATTGATGCATGATTTAATGAGACCATGGATTAAGTCCAACATTAAAATTGCATCAGTTCAATGTCGTCTTTTCCACTGGATCTGTCTATCTCGCTTGAAAAATAATTAATCACATTTGTCACCGTAATGTGATTTACGTGCATATAATATGTATACATAACTACATTCTAATCATAAAACATATTGTATTGTGGTTAATTTCTTTATAAAATATATAACATCACAACACCTGAACTCTTTCATTGTATGTTGATTTGAATTGTTTTTTATGTCTGTGGATTAAAAATAAATGCATTGGACCTTACAGTCGTCATTTTCTACCCTACTGAGGTACATATTTCCTAAATAATGTAAGAAAACCATGTCAAGTTATAAATTTACTTATTAGTCTCTTCAAGACCTATCTAATGAAATAAAAATGGATGTTCTACGACTAATTTGAAAATTTCACCATTTCTCACTTTGGACCGCCCTGAAATAAGTCCAAACTTGCTGATTGGTGTTTGGGCCAACTTTGCAGCCTTATTTGTGAAAAATATGATAACTTGATACATATTTATTTATTTTTGTGTGTTATACATAAATATAAATTACATAAATGATGAAAACAGGTCAGTGATACAATTCTTTGGTGATTTATGACATTCATAAACCTTCCCCTGTGGCAATGGTACATTTCTGGAATTAGACTTTTGTGACCTGTCAAATAAGTGGTGATATTTGGGGCATATTTTAGCCGATTACTCAATAATTATATAAGATAGCCCCATTAAACTGTATATTTTCTTCTTAGTTATGACAAGACCTATCCAATTGGAGCTCTATGACATTTAGAAAAAATGACCACCTTCCCTACCAATGGGCGAAGTGCCTAGATCTAGTTAGCAGCCACATTTACTGGTTTAGATCTATGTATGAAACAATACCTTCCCCACTTATTTTGTGATAAAATAAAATATTTTATACGAATAAAACGACCTGAAGTCACAATCAGTGTGTGGTAGAGTTTAGATCTACTGTCAACTGTGACCCTTAAACTATTCTAGATATAAAATCATCTATGATACTATCTTAGTATCTAATCTAGTATCTATAATCTTAGTATCTTATCTAGTAATCTACTCATACCTTTTCACCTTTAGCAAGGTAAACCCACAGCCTTCTCCACGTGGAGAATTTTTTCATTTCGCTAAAATTATAGCACATTTCCTTGCTGGCGTATCTCACAGCTAAAGGTGACCTGTATACATAACGTTCTTCAGATATCGGAATTTTTTCCATTTTGCTTGTTATTTCAGACGAAATTTCAATTAATGTCGGCAGGTTAAACAACACGAAACATGCGACATTTAGTGTTGTATCGGCTATGATCATTAATTCGCTAGATGGCGACATTTGTCATAATGTACCAAACAGATTTATTCCAACTCGGGCTCATCGTCTCGTGAGAGCCTGAGGAACAATTTACAGAAAGCGATATGGTGATGATTAAACCAATAAACTGTCCTTTTACCTATGAACGTCACTCATAACATTGGTAGTAATACTGTAACGGTAAACCGGGTTCGCAGTCAACAGTAGGGAAATAAATTGAACCAAATTTCAGGTAGAAATTATATATTTTTTAAAAAATATAAGCGAAAATAGGTTGCCTAGTTGGGAATAATAGCACGCCATACCAACACGAAAGAGGCCAGTCTTTCTTTATTGTAATGAACAAATTAATTACCTTAAGGATGTTAATTGGTCATATCAATAATCATATCTAGTCTTCATTGTATATATACCATATCAATAATCATATCTAGTCTTCATTGTATATTCATGGTATATGCCATACCATATATCATTATCGGTTAATAGTTTCGGCTAATGTTTTATTGTTGTACCAAACCCCGACGTTAAATAAACTTGTCTTAGTCTTAGTCTTTATCTACTAAGCTATATATGTCAGCAAACTACACATGTATAATCTATAGATGATATAATTAAAATCTGTAAAATGCATGTGTAATTTATGAAAACACACTTAAAACAACACAAATTTAATAATAAACGGTCGAGGTTCAAAATGGTATTTATCACACGGTACTGTATTTACTATTCCTCGAAAATGATGTTAACTTATTTATCATGCAATCACAATGCACGCACGCAGGCGCGCACATACACATACACAACACACACACATACGTGTAAGAATACAAATTGAACTAATATTAAAAATTGCATAATCATCCCTATAATTATAGACATTTTGATCATCTAGGTTTTACACCTCAGTAATTATAAAAGTAACAAGAGAATAGATAGAACGTATTAAATACAGATTTAATGTTGTCCCTATCTGTTGTATTAATTCATCATTAATCTTATACGAGCTATATTCAACCAGCCGCATACATTATTATTGGTAATATACATAATTCATTGGCTGCCGAATTCCAAACGAAATTCCTATTTCAGTAATGTAGTTATCTAAAATTTTACAACTGATAGACGACTTTCGTCGCTATATTACTGAGTCAGTTTGCCAGACGACTTCCACAAATCTGGCTACGAACTTTACAATTTATGAGCTTCAGTGGTAGTTGTTGTGTTACACCGTTTGATAAAACGTTCTTTTATCAATCGCTAATTTACAAACAGCACAAACTGGTTCACAAGTAGATAAATTGTCTAAAAGAATTTCAGAATCGATCAGTTATTATCAATAATATCGGTGAATATATTCTGCAGTAAATACGATTTGTTTTGTCATTGTTTGCATTTTTGTAGTTTTCGACATGGCGCTTCTGTAGTCCAAATATTAGATATTATCCCGTAACAATTAGTTAGCAATCATTGGTTTATCCTCCTTACAAAATCTGATTGACTGCGAGCCTAAAAATCCTTCTTGCGATAGTTAGTTATTATTTTTAAACATGATTGTTATTTACACCAAAGATGAAAATTGAGTGACCTACTAACTGAATAAGTGAATGAGCGAGAGATATTTAAAAAAAACCCTGAACAGTGGCCAAAAATGTGTGTGTTTGTGTTTTCGTGTGAGTGAGTGTATGTGTGTGCGCGTGTGTTGTTGTTGTTGTTGTGTGTGCCTAGGAATATGGAATAAGACACTGGTATTAATAATTTAGAATTTTAAACAATAAACGATTCATCGGACGACGAATCCAGAGAAGAAACTTTTCATGCTGATATATGAGTTGTGGTGCAAGAAAACTCTAAAAGACGAATCATACACAGTCGTGGTGACTGGCAATAACACATCAGGTTTGTATGTGGTAATAATAATAATAGTAATAAATTAATAATAATAATAATATTAATAAATAATAATAATAATGTTTATTTAATAAAGCGCCTTTAACAGCAGGAGCAATTCAAAAGCGATGTACAGTGCTAACCCTAACAAGATGTAAAAAAGACATATTTGAACGATATACGTTATTTACCGGTGAAAGCAATCTTGTACAGGTGAGACTTTGGAACAGATTTTAACTTTTCAACAGACAACCTATTTACGATCTCCACTGGCAACCTCTAATCCATAAAGTTGGACCGATACTAGACTAAACTCACAATTACCACATCACTCGAGACGACACACGGGAGACCTGTAATAGTATCTGAATGGATGACGGGAGATTTGGGGATGAATTTCTAAGGAACACGACCTCACACAGATAGTCAGCTGATATATCATTGATAGATTTATGAGTAGTTTAGTAAAATCTTGAAATGGATAAGCTCTCCAACAGGTAGCCAATGTAGATTTTGATGAATTGGCGTTTTACGATCATATTTTCGAATGTTGGATACTATGCGATGAGTTGCACCATCCTCAATTTGCTGAAGGCAATTGATATTATAATCAGACATGTCATATAACTGGGAGTTAAAATAGTCTATACGAGATGTAACAAAGGTATGGATCACAGTAACGAATGTTTCTTGTGTCCTGAATGTTCTTTTAAACAATGGATGTTCTTAAGATGGTAGTAGGCAGCTCGACATACTGATGTAATATGTTCATACCTATTAAAACTTTTGTCAAAATAACCTCTAAATGATAGATGCACCAATCTGTATTGTTGATGTTTTGGGGATTTAACATGATGTGGTGAGGCCACGTACAAATGTTTTAAAATTTATTATTTAATTTTAGAAGGCTTTGGAGAATGTTTATGTTAACTGCGTAATATTAATAACTAATTTTACTGCAGATGTCTTGCTACAAAGCAACACTTTATCAATTTTATAACTCTATTGGCATTGTATACTAAAGATCAGTTTTTGCATCAAGTAGCTGTTTTGTTTGTCTTCGTGATTATTTGTAATAGATGCAATATTATGTGAATATGTATGTTTGTGTTGCTTCATGCGTGCGTGGGTGCGTGCGCGCGTGCGCGCTCGGTCGCGTGCGTGCGTGAGTGTGTGCGTGTGTGGCAATTGTGACCTTTTTCGGATGACAATTTTCCAGTGGATATCATTTTATTACTTTTATTGTTAAAATTTAGAAAAACACTCACTCACTCACTCGCTCGCTCGTCCTCGCTCGCTCGCTCACTCACTCACTCACTCACTCACTCACTCACTCACTCACTCACTCACTCACTCACTCACTCACTCACTCACTCACTCACTCACTCACTCACTCACTCACTCACTCACTCACTCACTCACTCACTCACTCACTCACCACTCACTCACTCATCAATCAATCAATCACTCACTCACTCACTCACTCACTCACTCACTCACTCACTCACTCACTCACTCACTCACTCACTCACTCACTCACTCACTCACTCACTCACTCAATCACTCAATCACTCAATCACTCACTCACTCACTCACTCACTCACTCACTCACTCACTCACTCACTCACTCACTCACTCACTCACTCACTCACTCACTCACTCACTCACTCACTCACTCACTCATTCACGTAGCACGGAGTGATATCCATCCCATATCATTATTACCTGAGTTATAAATTACTGTATTCAGTTGAGAACAAGACCATAATTTGTAGAGCTAATGTTGTCAAACACCTTGTCAATATCAACAGACCACAGGTGAATATAATTCTCATTTATAGCGACTCATCAATCACATCATTGACTCATTCTCAACAAGAAGAGCAACAAGCGAGATAAGCATCAGCTCACCGAAGGAAGTATTAAAGGACAACGGCATTAGGTGATAATTAATTCGCAAGGTGTTTGTAATCTAACACACCAACGGAGCTTCGTCTTGCTTGATATGTGCCCCGGGCAGAACAAAGCGTACGGTGTCTAATTGGAGAGTTCGGTTTTATGAAGGAATGTCCCGCTGCTATTTTGTCACACTGATTAACGTTGTTGTGCTTGTTACCGATAACATCTCGGATGCGTGAGAAACGACGTTGAAGTCACCACCTAGTGATATCATGCCAGTCTTTGTTATGGGGTTTTATTGTTAGAGAAAAGCAATGGCAGCCAAAATGCGCTTCCACAATATTTATCATAAGGGAAATAAAATATTTAAAAAAAATGTAATAGATGCAGTATTATGTAAATTCATATGCATATATGTGTGTGTGTGTGTTTGTGTGTGTGTATATGCGCGCTTGCTTGCATGTGTGTCTTTGCGCTTGCATGGTGGTGTATTCAAGTCCTTCCAAAGAAGTGCAACATGATTACTAATTTGCGATTTTATTTGTGAGAAAAGAGCGCATGCGCCGAGCGTCGAAGACGCTTCACGGAAGTCCAAGTAAGTGGAATATTTGCTTAGCTGTGATCTATGATAACTATAGACCCCCGAGGGTGAAATCTGGAAGACATCCCACGGTTCGCAGCTTGTCATCTGGAAAAAGGGAATGTCTTCTGTCGGCAAGCTGGTGTCTGAACGCGATCTAAGCTTTAATTGTGCGCATTTGCGGCTAGAGGAGATACCGGCGGCGAAACGGGGAATACCTGTGGGTGGGGCAGCGGCCCTGCCGTAAATTACGACACCCCGCGGCTCTGTCACGGTGGCACAATAAGAGCAGGGCGGGCGCTAATTATATAACCGATGTCAGCGCGACCAGGGGCGGGCTTGGGTTTGATCAAAAGGTTAAACTCTGTTCGGATGTAATCAGATGTGACAGGACAAGCGGCGTGCCGACATTAAGACTCCGAATGGCTGCTTTAAGAGATGATGCATCCGTGTGGTCTTAATGCGATTTTTTCGTGACAACAATTCATTATCGTTGGCTTTTTCCCTTCTGTGTTATTGTCTAATCAAGTCATAACCGATGCGTCGTGTAGCCGTGTTATACGTGGATAATTTGCAACGAAACCGGGAGATCCTTACACGTGACATTGAAATGACAAGCAGTTGGATTTAGGTTTTTGGCTGTGTATTTGTATAGAAACGGCCTTTTTTATTCCTGTTTGCTAAAACACTAGAACGGCAACATTACTAGAACAGCAATATTTACTTTTGAAACTGTATTTGAAGCATTATACTGAAATTGAATTTCACTGAACTGCACAATAGATATTGATCTATTTGTAATATATAGCGCCATATAAATCTTGGTAAATTGATATTGAAGAGTAAATGTTGATGCATGCCTATTATGACACTACCAAAAATGGTGCCTACCGGACAAATGATCACCGGGAAAATGCCCACTGAACAAATGCTCACCAATAAAGTGGGAGTTTGGACAAATGCCCAGCAAGAAAAAATAATGAAACAAAAAGAAAATGAAAAAAAAACAACCTAAAGGACAAAATCAAACGAATTCTTTTCAATTATATACATTCTAGCATCAACATAAATATATGGGTAATTAGCACTTCGATCACAGCAAGAATGTGCAAATATGTATTATGTAAGCTTCAAAAATATTGTGATAACAGGGAGATTCAGATATTATATGACCAGAATGATATTATTGGCACCTTTTTATATATTTTTGTGAATCATGATTGCAATGAACGAAGCTCTCAATATTTTATTATTACAATCATTAATGCAATTGATAAAGGACAATATAAAACAGAGCAATTGGTGATATAAACAAAACTAAAGATTTAATAAAGGAATCAATTAATTTTCAACATTTAATCTTCAAGTTCATTGCATTTGATTTACTTGGCTTCTAAAGACTTCAGTTAAATGCCAATAGCAAAGAACTTTAATAGAAGGTGTATTGCTCTAATTGGAAAAATATTAGTGGTTCTATTGGGAATATAATATCTGAAAATTTGGAAATTTTACTTTAATATTTTAAAGCAAAAAAAAAAAACGGAAATCTAAACAAGTGTAAAAAACTTGTTTTGTTTTAGTTTCATGGTTTGTTTGGTTTAATATATTGTGTTTTCTTGGTGGGCATTTGTCCATTTTCTTACTTTATAGGTGAACATTTGTCTGGTGGCAATTTGTCCGGTGAGCATTTTTCCTACATTCACTAAAAAAATACGCGCCTTATATGTGGAGTATTCTTCACCTTATTTTTCCTATAAAGGTTTTTCACCACCTACAATTCGTGGGTGAACTGAACGGCACGAATAAACTGTTCTATAACGGTAAATCTACATAAATGAGTGAATTTAGGATACAAAGAAATAACTCGAGATAATAATGGTTGGGTGGACATGAAGAAATGGTCGAATAAACAAAGAAGCACATTAAACACAATTAATAAAACAACTAAAGACGAAGTTACACCCGTCACCTATATGTATTAGCACAATCTTCCTCGTCCTGTTATAATACAATTCCTGAAATATACAGCTACAACTTAAGGTCACATCCTTATTTAAAATCTTTTTCTAACATGATATGAACACTAATTACACGTCCGGGATAACACGGCCAAAGACGGATATATAACTGTCAGAGACGAGACACTTACTATAAATAATTACCCCAATTGACGGCGCTGTTGAAGTCTCTTCGAATCCTGTCACGTCGCCGAGTTTCTTGCGTGACGCGACATGTAACCCGTCAGGCTGTAAGGTAAACCGTCATGTTTTACAGACTTGTTGGTAAGAGTCATCCTGCGAGGTCTTTAATTTTCCTATCATCCCACTACTTGTGAAGTCGACGGAGTATAAAAAATGACCACGTGGAATTGTCGCCGAAATGTGGCTCGTTCATCATAGAAACGGAAAACTCTAAGCTTCGAATTAAACTGGCTTTCTGGTTAAAGGAGTTTGCACACGAGTAAACGGAAACTTTATTTGGCAGTCTAGACTGGACATCGGAAAAATCATGAATATACTTGTAAATAGCTGAAGAGCAAACGGCTTCACGCCTTTTGGACTATCACTACTAGGTATTGTGTAGTTTAAAAGCTAGATATATTTCAACTTGTAGCATCTAAACAGTTTGGACGGAAGAGCCAATAGATTCGATCAGCCCAAATACAAATAAACAATGGGAAGAATACATTACTAATTGAAACCAAATTATTGAAGAAAAGATACGTTTTAAGATACTTTTTAATTCTTAATGTTAATGCTTTTAAATCGTTCATGAATCAAATAAAAGGAGGATAGAGCGACTTGTTTTGAAACAATGTTTATGTCCGAGTTAAATGAAAAGAGGGGAGGAGGGTTTGTGTGTGTGTGTGTCTGTGTTGTAACCTCGCTCGACCAATCACGTGCCGTCTTTGCCTAACATGTCAGATGTCTTCCATCGCGTCACTTATCATGCTTTGATGGGTATGTTAATCATGCCACAACAAGACTCCATATCGTACGTTATCCCATCCCAGTCCGTGGTCACGGCCTAATGCGCACGCTCAATTCCACACACACACACACACACACACACACACCACACACACACACACACACACACACACACACACACACACACACACACACACACACACACACACACACGCTTGCTCACACGCACACTGACACACATTAACACCGCCTGAAAATGGACGATAGCGGTGAATTTCGCAATTCTCCTTTTGTTTGTTTTGTCGAAGACTCGGATGTGATGAGCGCCGCACTTCGGGTGCTAATTGCAGCTAGGTGGAGCCACTAACAAGTGCCTCATTTGTTCGCTTTGATCGTTGTCCGGTGGCGAGCATGATTTGTTTAGAGCCACTTGTGAGTAATACAAACACGCAATCGGGCGAAGGACAAAGGGCACAGAAACTTTACCGATAGTCCAGAATAAGAAATATCCTCAACCTTCTGTCACACAGTGGGACAGTACTGTAATAGATAAGTCGAAAGTATTTGACTCCATTGGCAGAACGTGAGCGATACCATATAGGATGATGTCCGCGATAAGCGTGATCCAGAAGAAAACTGAGAAACAGTGAACGGTGAAAGAACTCCTAGAATTCACCCGGACTTTGGAAAAATGGATATTTATGGAGACGTAAGGACGAATCGCTACGGTAGTGGACAGTTCAGTGATCACCAGATGGCATACAGGACGTCTTATACGTACGCCGGAAGTAGCGACTATCTGGATAACGAGCTCTCTTTAAGTCGCGGAATTTCTACAGACGACAACGCAGTGTCGTTGGACGAACGAGGATTTTACTCCGAGTCCACGAAATTAATTCCGGATCGGAAACGGGAACAAATCCAATTTGAATCAATAAAAAGATCACCCAGTAGGAAAGGTATGACGTTCAAGAGGAGGCATTCCGAAAGGGAAGCAGACACCGTTACGCTACCGAAGGATTCATCCAGGAAACGTCGGATGGCTGCCAATGAGCGCGAGAGGCGGCGGATGAACAGTCTAAATACGGCCTTCGACAGACTACGAGAGGTGGTGCCATCTCTGAGCGGTGAGAGGAAACTCTCCAAGTACGAAACTTTGCAAATGGCTCAGACTTATATCAATGCTTTATTGGAAATATTAAACAGGGATAACAATGTCGAGAGTGACTGAGTAATACTGTAGTGACGTAAGCATTTGTCATAGCCATGTAGCCATTATGTGTGTGTGTGTGTGTGTGATAGAGAAAACATGCGTGAGACCGATATATATATATATATATATATATATATATATATATATATATATAAGTCGGTTACAATTTACATATTTTGGAGTAATATTCAGTATAATATTTAAATACATATAGGCAAACATACAAAGCTATCCACAAACAAACACACACACACACACACACACACACACACACACACACACACACACACACACACACACACACACACACACACACACACACACACACACACACACACCTATATATATATATATATATATATATATATATATATATATATATATATATATATATATAGCCTCATTATAAACACTTTTTTGCTCAATAAAATATATTTCAAACAGATTTTTTTTTAAATATCAGGATTGACGTATGTCAAAGACAGCTTGCTTTGTTATTAGATTATAAAAAATGATTTATTAGAATATTTATTATGTGCACATACTTTGTTTAGAGCAAACATCGTTACGGGGATGAAAGATCAATTGTGTCTATGTTATATGATAATAAACTAGCATATTATTATTATTGTTATTATTATTATTAAAGTTCACAAATATTCCCAGAAATAACTAATAAAGTGTCAAATAACAAACAAAAAACACGACATAATTTAATTGGATTTGATAAACCTTATTATAATTTGCTTATTTTCGACTTATTTCAGTCCATTAATATTTTGAGAAATCGCAAATGATTTGAGTAATGGAAATCTGTCATAACGGCATCAATTCGGTCAAATTGACTGGCGTTTGCTTCAACTGACAGTAATTTGTTCACTTACATTAAGCGTTTGAAGCGGATGGATATAATTTAACGGGTGATCTATACATCATCAGATCCAGATATATATTCCCCTTGTTTGTTTAAAACAATTCATTACTGATTTATGGTACAAAGTCAATGCTTATATATCCCAAAAGTGTTTGCATATCTGTTTATAGGTTTATTGGATAATGGTTTGTACATTGCTCCTGGTATGGCTTGTGCAATCCTGTGACAATGGCAACACACAGAGGATTATATTTCATGTAACAACCAACCAATGAAAGGAACACAATCCGCTGTAAACCAGGAGTTTCGTGAGTTCTAATGCACACAGATGCACATACGCTTTCTGGCACGCGCGCACGTTTGAAAATACACATAGAACCCTGCTCTCTGTCTTGCCCAACCCGCAGGTACAAACTTATATAAACATTCACGCAATAATGTATTTACTACTCAGTAATAATACGATGTATGGTGATTCGTGCGCATGCGTGCGCGCATACATCGACATCATTAGATTAGGTTAGGGAATCAGTGGATGAATGAATGAATGAATGAACGAACGAACGAACGAACGAACGAACGAATGAATGAATTAATGAATGAATGAATGACTCATCTAATTTACTCAATAATAAAAATTTGGAGTATTGGATGAGAAAGAGAGACAAAGGTCAAATTGACTTCGATGTAGGTTTTTACAGACAAAAACAAATCCTAGATGTGGAATAATTCTCACAAATCGCTGTTCGTGTAAGTGATGACATTTATTACCGTGCATGCTATCTATGTAGATATCACCGAGACAAAAGGGGGAGACACTCATCGAGCGGAACACACTAAAATGATGAGCTTATTAAACATAAACAATGGAACTCCCAGCATGGCACCTTCTTACGTATTGGTGTCCATATGACAAATAATGATAGCATACCTTAAAGATTGACCCCTTTTTGTACAATAATCGACATACAGTAATACCCCGCTTTAGATCAAATTCGCCATTATGCCACTTTTTACGCCCGACGATACGCACGCACGCCCGCCCGCCCGCCCGCACGCCCGCACGCACGCACGCCCGCACGCACGCACGCACGCACGCACGCATGCGTGACCAGCTGCATCTTGACATTGCACGTAACCACTTAACTGTTGACTCAGTCACGTAATGTACATACGGTGGAGCCGAGTCAGTTTGGATTATAAACTGAAATACAGCTGCCAGCTGCAAGAAAAACATATGCTCCCATGGGAGTCGATGACGATGATGATGATGATGATGCCCATTTGAATAAACGATAGAAAAGTCTCATGTGTTAATCGAATTCAAATTATAAACAACAACAACAACAACAACAACAACAACAATAATATAATTTGGATATTTAGATACAGAAAGATAAAAACAACAATAAGAGAACTCCTTTTGTTTTACATATTGATAGCAGTAGCTGTACTTCGGCTTACTTCACTCAGTAGTTGTAATCAAGCAGGAACAGATAATTGAGATCTAATGGAAGATAGATAGAGACACCTGGACAATGACACGTCAAAGCCGTGGTCCAATATGTAGCCTCATCCAAGTCGATATGTAAATAGGAAGACGGTAAGCCAACAAGAAAAACAAACCAGTGAGCTCCGGTGGCCTAGCGGTTAAGCACCCGGCACTTGGTGCCAAGGGTCACAGGTTCGATCCCAGCAAGAGGTCGAAACTTTTCCAGAGATTAATTTCTCGGCTCACAACATCGTGGGTGGCTGACCACGTTAAATGGCGCTGCCGTCTTCACTGAATTATTAAAAATAAAAATCGGGAACGTAAAGACCCATTGAGGGCGTAAAACACCCTGGCAGTGACCACCCTCAGGGTATTTCGGCTCCATCTTTCCGTACTGCTCCCCTGTCAGTGGTGGGGGGAGGAGTTTATCAACCACTCCAACATAGAGGCTGTGCTGAATAAGCGACAGCCTGAGGATTCTCCACGAACGACAAAACAAAACAACGACAAAACATGACGTTTAATCTCCAATATATTGCAGGTTCTCTCATGCTATCTGTCTTGAAATATAACAGTTATGGGTTTTATAAATATAGGGACATGGCTTCTGTTTGGACAACTTTGTCCCATACGTTGTACGTGTATAAAGTTGACATGATTTGGTTGTCATTTGTTCATTATTTGACTGATGGCCACTAAGATTACTTACAAAGCTTTTTTTCGTCAACGACAAGAACAATTTTCGCAGGGTAAGTCGTAATTTAATCTATTAAATACAGATATAATAATAATATGGTATGATTCCGACTGGATGAAGACATACATTCCCCCCCCCTCTCTCTCTCTGTGTCCGTAACTGTCTCTCTCTCTCTCTCTCTCTCTCTCTCTCTATATATATATATATATATATATATATATATACGTCTGATTGTCTGTCTGTCTGCCCGTCACTGTCTGTCGGATTGTCTGTCTGTCTGTCTTTCTCTCTGTCTGCCTGTCTCAATATTTGACTCTCTCTCTCGATATATATATATATATATATATATATATATATATATATATATGTCTGCCTGTCTCTGTCTGCCTGACTTCTCTCTCTCTCTCTTGATATATATATATATATATATATATATATATATATATATATATATATATATATATATATATATGTATGATGCCTGTGACGGTATGTTGATTGTTTGTATGTCTGTCTTTCTGTCTGCCCGTCGCTGTCTGTCTGATTGTCTCTCTCTGTCTGTCTGTTCTTCTTAATGCGCAATTCAAACTATATATTCAGCCGAGTCGTATTGCGGGATTCTTCTTACAGATATCTAATTACCGATGAATCCTTTCTCATCTTCTTCTTCCGTCCATCTGAATGAGTAACTCACCAAAACAGCCACCATGGTCGTTCTATACTAATATCGGTTCCTCTAACGACAAGAACATTTTTACCTGTCCTCATTATGATAATGAGACGTTCATAATGGCTCCATTAATAAAACATATTTATCACTTTAAATAGCATCATTATTAACCCTGACTCTTACTTATCAAAATAGAGATGGGAAATAGATAATAAAACTGGGCCAAAAAATTACATGTTTTGATACAAAATGAACGATGCTAGTCTTAGAGCGGTGAAATAACTATTAATAGTAATATCGAGTTGAAATATGGATTGACCTCAATGGATGAGTATAATAGAAGCTATTTTCGAATTTGTAAAAATAGTTTCTGTAGTTCATCTACCGGTTTAATTATAAGAAAATATTAAAACGTCTGGTTATACAATTCACAGTTTGAATACATTTACTAACCGTCTTTGCCATTTTATGTTTAAAGATTTAAGTAAAAGTAGAAGGTGAATTTCTGTTATCCATTTACCGGATCCATTAATCCCAAGATGTATTTATCCGTTCCAACGTTCAGTGCCCCGATGTGGGTGATTGTGTAGCGGAAAGATATTCAGATGGCATGAAAACAATTAAAAGTAAATGTTCCACTTCATTCATGAATTTCTTTATTGGTCATCATGATTGTCGGCGCAGTGCTATTGTCCTGATGGTAATGAAATAGCTAGGCTGTAATATTGATGAAATGATCATGATAATTGGAGGAAATCATGCGTATGAATAACATAGTTATCAATAGACCGATTCAGTTACCCCTGGTGCCACCATGCGGCTGAATATCACACTACAGTCGCGGATTAGAAGACTGTGTTGCATGGCGATTTACGCGTGTAGTGGCTGATAAATGTCTTACTGAAAAGCTGTATTTAGGCTATTTACCAGCTTTATTTGGATTTTATTTATAGCCCATTAAGGGTATGTGATCTCCAGATGATAATTTTGCATTTAATAGGAATGACATAGACTTCATCCAATAGATGGCTGTCATGGTCCGGCCTGTCTAGTTCAAACTTATCTTTTGTAGAACCGTTGCCATCTGACATGACGATGTGAATGGATAAAATCAATGATCACATAGATTATAATTCAAAGAGGGATTCATATTACTGTAACATTGGTATTTATGCATAATATCTTGTATTGAAAGTGAACCGTTTAATTTTTTGAATCAGCCATTCGTGCAATGTTCACTACAAGTAAATGTCAAGGCTGTTAATACTCTAATGTAAAAACATTTTTTATTTAATAATATACAGGTGATACATATGTGATTGGTTCCAAGCTACAAATAATATTTCCATTAAAATCAATTTACATTAAGCTAAAAGTTTAATTTTAAAATCATTTATTTAATCCATTGAAACCCATACTAAAAATCCCCTACGCGTCAACATGAATAACGAGTTGTGTCATTCATCTGGAAAAATCGGTCCGCTCAATCATTGGGTTATATCCTGATAAATATTGTGTTAATTCCTTTGAAAAGACACAATCATGAAATACTAGTCTCAGTCTCCGTGTAATATGAAATAATTTGCTGGAAAGATTTCCAATATTTATCGTTAGTGAAAAGTTGCCATCCCCTATTAACAGTGGGCGCCATAGCTGTTTCTAACCCGAGACTGCCAATAGTAACCGATGGAAAGCATTTCGCCTGGATCGGTCTATTGACGAAATCTCTGGATCCAGTCAAATTTATAGATTTTAGATCCAAATGTTTAATACATATGTGCAGTTTGGGGTCTACACCGAAGATCTTTGATCTGTTTTAGTAGCGAGACCTATGTGCCAACAATGAAAAGATAAATCCATACACGTCTTTTATTTCCGTAGATTATAAAATATAAATACATGCAATAATATATATCATAACTTCACAATATTTGAGAACTTTTGAGACCGCTAAACTGGCATATGATGTCACGTAGACATGGCGATATTAATTATTCTGGTATTGAGTTATGAGGTGTTTTTTCAAGCAATTTGTAAAATTTTAATGGAATTCCTTATCTATCCGTGAGCGAAGAAACATCACACATACACCCGGATTCGATCCCATGACTTGCAGTGCAGGACTTAACCTAATACGATCGTGAAAACATAAAATTCTTTACTGTAGCAGAGACACGTCCGTTTATAATTAATCTTGTCATTTGCTAACTTGAATGTATGGTGACTATCTGGCTGCCACATCTGTTATCCATCTCTAAACAGACATATTATTTGGGGTATTATTATATTACATATTATTTATGCAACGCCTTTGAATGGCTCCTGCTAGTGAGGGCGCTTTATTAAATATACATTGTTATCATCACAACAGAAGAAGAGGCTATTCTCACAGCTACACGTGGTTCAGGGATGATGGTGGTTCAGTGTCCAATAGACGGCTAGTGCATTGAAACACAGATCCACTGCTCCCCAGTAAATGTTTATCTTAGTGCCATTAATGACACGATAACTGTTTGAATTGTGGCCAATTGTTTTTATGAAGTGTCATAGTACCTATATTTGCTGTTGAATTTGAAGTTTCAAGCAATTTGAATAATACAATTGTGTTTGAAGGTATAACAATTTCCAGTAACAACAGCCATTGTGTCTGGCCAAATGCATGAAATCAGTGAACCGTGGCTTGCTGGCTCTCAGTTACCAGGCATACAACAACATACAACGGCATTGTTCTTGGCCATATGGCTGGTACAAGTGGTCAATAAAAACTAGACAGGTTCTCTTTCAAGCGACAAAACACCGTAGAGAAACATGATATTGCATTACATCAAGATCTGATTGAATCAGATGCAATTGGGAAAGAAACCGGCACTCCAGTTGTCACAGAGACCAGTGTAAAAAAAAACACACACCCGTAAAGCTGGCTCCCCACTTGCCACACTCTGTGCCTCACTGTAGGCAGCTGGAAACAGCAAGCAAGATATTTCCATTATCACAAAGATGATGGAAGAAATGAAGATAAGGATGAATGACATGGAAGGATACACGGAGGAGCAAGCAATGACCATAGAAACACTCCAGAACAAATGTCGGCTAAATGAAGGACGCATAACCAGGCAGGAGAAGATGATTGAAGATCTACGTGAGAAATCACTGCAGCTCCATGCACAACTTCTACATGACAACATCGTCTTCTACAACATTCCAGAGGAGCCAAATGAGAATGTGATAGCAGGTCCTTCAAGAATTCATGTTCACGGAAATGAAAATGACCAAAAAAGATGTTCACCACGTTACATTCTCCAAGGCGTAGAGACTGGGAGAGAAAGGCAGCTCTAGGAGAACACGCGGAATCATGACAGTGGTAGGAGATACTGGCCAGGGCATTATATGGAGCCATGCCAAGAACCTGAAAGGGAAGAAGTTCAGTGTCATAAACCATCTCCCACGTGAACTGGCAGATAGGAAGAGACAGCTTCTACCACAGTATAAGGAGGCTAGAGCGAAAAACCTCAAACCAAAGTGGTCAGGTGAGAAGCTAATCATCTCAGGAAATGTGACAGAAATTAAACGTGACCACATACGAGATATCGATGTAGATACAACTGAGAAAGTAATCCAGATGAAGGTGAAACGCTCCTCCCCCATGCCTAAGATCTACAATGGCAGCACGTTTCAAGGATCTAAAATCGGCGTCAACAACACAGATGACGTAGTATCTGCCTTGCATGCCATATAGATGGACTGCCGTTCAGCACGTGCCTCGCATAATATATATGTTTATCGCATTCAATCAGGAGACTCTATCATTGAACATTACGAGGATGACGGCGAGCATGGTGGAGGGAGAACAATCCTGGATATCCTACAACGTAAAGAAATTATCAACCCAGTAGTTTGTGTAACTAGGTGGTACGGAGATAAGTACCTCGGCCCTAGCCGCTTCGATCACATCGTGGAAGCAGCCAACTCCGTGCTCCAAACATAATACTAATTATATTGTCATCATGACGCATAATTACAGCAGATATGTTTGTACTATGTACATATATGAATAACATTTAGGCCATTCTAGTGATAGTGAATTTCCATTATGTTTTCTTTCTTCAATCACGAATTATATTAATTTTGCCTGGTTTACAAATATTTCAGTAAATGATTATTATTAAGCTTATGAGCAACATTGATATTTAACTAAAACATCTCACTGAAATGTCTGAGGTTAAACAAAATCTATGTTGTAAATTATTACAGAAGGCTGATAAATGTCAACAAAGTAACTGTACATTTATCCCTGTTGAAACACTAAGGGTATATTGGTAGCAACTTGCATTTAATTATATTTAGTTTAACATGTGGTACTTATACATTATTATATTTGTATGTGTATGCATGCTTATGTGCGTGTAAGTGTATACATATGCATATATAAACGTATGATTAAATCAGAGTTTGTGATTAAATGTGTGTGTATGTATGCATATGTGGGCAATTTATAAATGTAAAAGTATGTGTGTATATATGTATGTGTAAACAATGTATACAGATCTTTATCGTGCATTTAACAATCACACACGTAATTTTAGGCTTGTACATGAACATATAAATGTTATATTCAAAACATAAGCCATATGTATATATGTAAATGCTTGCTTGCATGAATGTATGTTGCTGTGTTGTTATACATGTATATGCATTTTTATGTGTATGTGTGTATGTATGTATGTATGTATGTATATGTGTATGCATGTGCATGCACGCATGTTTGCATGCACATGTATGCATGTGTGTATAAATATTTATGTATGTGTATGTGTGTGTGTGTGCACATATCTGTGCATTTTTCATAATATAGTACCGCTAAATGTTTGGTATGAGGATTCCTCTCCACAAAGACTACTGTATGTTTTAATTTTTTTTTATATGATTGGACCTAAATATTGTAAATTATATTTTGATACAAACATGTGGCTAATAACATGTTAAGCTTATTTTGTACTGAGGAGCATGCAGTTCTGTGCTCTACCCAACTGAGTTCTTTGCACTCTGTATGTGCCCTTTGATATGTGTATGTGCCGGTGTTGGTAGTGGTGTGCCCTGGATCATTGTGATGTTAACAACACACAGTAATACAATGAATATCATTCATACTCCAGTGAATGGACTGGATATATTAATGAACCCAACACACGGTTATTTATGCAAAGACTATTCCGCACTATCTGATATGACATATCCTCATGTAGTACAACTTATTTTAAGAAAACTAAATTATGACAACGGCTGATACAAATAACAATTTGAATAATATTAATAATGGGAATTTGGATCTAAACCAAGTTATTCAAGATTGCACATCTGATATTAACAATGATGTAAATGATGATCTGTTAACATCAACTTTAATTGAAAGCAAATATTATGACATGGAAAGCATCATTACGTATATGAACAATGGAATACATGAGAATAATCGAATAAAAGTGCTACATCCTATTATCCAGTCACTTTCTGCAAAATATGAACAACTAAAACCAATAATAAGCCAGCTGGACGATCAAGATATTGATCTAGATGTCATATTGTTATGTGAAACATTCCTTCATCAAGAAAATGAAAACTTGTTTAATATGCCAGGATATAACTTTGTATGCAAAAACAGAACTGACATGAGCAGAGGAGGAGTTGCTATATACATACGCTCAAATATTACCTATAAAATAAGAGAAGATCTTTCTACATTTTCAGAGGGAGAATATGAATCACTCTTCCTTGAGACAAATATACATGGGAAAAAACCCAATAATTGGTGAAATATATAGAACACCAGCCAGCAATGCCAAAAAATCTGTTGAGTATTTTGAAAATACATTAGAAAATCTAAAACATTAAAAATCTTTTATTCTTTGACCTACTTAAGGTTGACAATCACCTACAAACTTCATCTTTGTTAAACGAATTTTTAGCAAATTCCTTTTTACCGTGTATATCTAAGCTTACCAGAATAACTGATCACCCACAAACATTAATTGACAATATATACACAAATAATATCCAGCAAGAGACTGTCATTAAATCAGGTATACTGCTTGAAGATATTTCAGATCGTCTGCCAATTGTTTGCTCAGTATCGACCCAAAGACACCACCAGGAAAAGCTGAAAATGAAAACAATTGAATAAAATAAATTTTACACCACAAGCTCTAAGACTGATAAAAGAACGCATGCAACAAATTAACTGGGACTACCTAAAAAAATATCAGAGTTTCAATGATACATCGAACATAATTTTGGACAACATTGTTCCAGTAACCAAAACAATACTAAATATAAAGATATTAATCAGAGACCCATGGATGACAAAGAGAGTAATTAAATCTTCTAACAAGTCAAAAATACTTTATAGCAAGACCTTAGGAAAGCCAAAAACAGATCCAAATTATATACATTATGTCACATACAGGAACAAATACAATCAACTGAAAAGAATCGCCAAACAATTATATTACGCTAGTCTTTTTGAGAAATATCATAATAATACCAAGATGGTCTGGACAACAATAAACTCAATATTAAATAGATCAGCTGATAAGGCTATTATCACAACGGCTTTTAAGGTTGATGGTAATATAATAACTGATCCTAAAGATATTTCAAATGAGTTTTGTCATTTTTTTAAAATAAATAATGGAAAAATATATGCTGATAAAATATCACCTTCAACTTATGAGCCTGACTTTTATTTGAAAAAAAGAAAGTACCTAATGACAAATCTATATATCTGACACTTACTGATTACAATGAAACTTTGAAAATTGTACCAAACTTAAAACCCAAAAATAGTTCAGGCCATGATAATATAACACCAGAACAATTGAAACAGATTGATACGCGTGTTCCTTATCCCATTAGTATTCTCACTAAGAAATCAATTACCAGTGGCAGAATTCCTAAAAATTGCCAAGGTAATACCACTATATAAATCAAAAGCACATGATGAATTAAAACATTACAGACCCATATCGTTGCTTCCAACACTGTCCAAAAGTTTTGAAAAGGTCATACACAAGAGATTATATACTTTTCTAAACAGCACAAATGTATTGAATGACATGCAATTTGGCTTTCGAAAAAAAACACACTGCACAACTGATGCAGGTCGCATGGTAAGAAATACTAGAACATTTGATCATTTCATCCCAATTCTTCAAAAACTACATTGGCTACCTGTTAGACAGCGTATCCATTTCAAGATTTTATTAATAACTTATAAATCTATTAATGATATGGCGCCAGAATACCTGTCTGAACTGGTGTCCATTGGAAAGTCATCCCGAAAACTCATGTCATCCAGTCAGTTAGTATTCGAAGTGCAGTGTCTCGGCTCAAGTCATATGGTGATTGTGCGTTTAGTGTTGCAGACCCCACTTTGTGGAATAGGTTGCCGGCAGATATTAGAAATGCGTCGTCTCTTGAACATTTTAAATCTCTTCTAAAAACACACCTATTTAAGGTCGCTTTCACAGATAAATAATTATTAACTTTTAAATTATTACAGGATTTTTACAGACATATTATTTGAGGTATTATTATATTAAATATTATTTGTACAGCGCCTTTGAATGGCTCCTGCTAGTAAGGGCGCTTTATTAAATATACATTATTATTATTATTATTATTATTATTATTATTATTATTATTATTGTGACAAAATTAATAAATGACATTGGGAAATACCTAGATATTAAAGAATCTGTGCTGACCATATATTGTGACCTATCCCGTGCATTTGACACTGTTAATCATGAAATTCTCTTGAAGAAACTACAATATAATGGCATACGAGGTCATGCCCTTCAGTGGTTTAGAAGCTATCTAGCCGACCGGAAACATTATGTAAATTACAATGGGCAGGATTCTGAAGTTGAAATCACCAATATGGGTGTTCCACAGGGATCTGTACTAGGACCGCCTTTTTTTTATAATATATTTGAATGATCTGCCTAACTGTCTAACTAGCTCTGGTTCTATCCTTTTTACAGATGATACAACCATATATGGTCACAACACAAACATTGACCATCTATTTAATACAATGACACATGAATTACAAGGTCTAATGGACTGGTTCAATGAAAATAAATTTTATTTCAATTTGACAAAAAACTTACTGCATGCTATTTTTAAACTCAAAAACTGTCCCGAAACAACGACCGGATATAACAGTTGAACAAAATGTAATCACACACACATCAGAAATAAAATTTATCGGTGTAATTATCGACGAAAACATGAAATGGGATAAACATATTGAAGCAACATCAAAACGCATCACTAACTAGTGCTTTTTATGCCATCAATCAAGCTAAGCAATCACTAAATAGAAAATATTTAATACAACTATATTATTTACTTGTTTATCCACATTGTTTGTATGGAATAGTTCTATGGGGAAACACATATAATATTTATTTAAATATATTAATTGCTCTACAAAAGAAGATTATACGTACTATTACTGGTTCTTTGTTTAATGCACATACTGAACCCTTATTTAAATCTCTTCGGCTACTTAAAATTAGCGACATCTATAAACTACAAATTGCTAAATGTGTTCATTCCTATGTAACCAATGTTCTACCATTGTCATTAATGGATATATTTACATATTTACATTATGGGGAGAGAAATACACATCAAAGTAAGGCACGTAAGCTGTGACTGCCAAAAACAAGAACAATTGTAGCTACAAGGAGCATAGCAAATATGGGTCCCAAAATATGGAACTCGATCAAATCAGAGTTATATCTTAATAAAGATAACAAACAAATAGTGACCATTAAGTGTTTTGTGAAACGATATAAACATTATTTAGTTGGATCATAAACTATGGCGTAGAGATACAATATTTATTTAATACTGAAAGACTGGTTTATTTACATTATGTGTAGCCAAAGTCCTGAAAGACCCAAAGAGACGTATGTACAAAGGAACGTATGTACTCTGGATATGTGATATCATGGTGCGGAAATCTATGTGTTAAACCTGGGGTTACCTTCAAGTAAATATGAATATATCACAGTGTTCCATGGTGCACCAGACGCCCACCTGTACTACCTATTGTGTATAAATGTGAGTGTGTGTGTGTGTATGGGTGTGTATGCGTAGATATATGTATACATATGTATGTATGCATATATGTATGTATGTATATATGTATGTATAAGTGCGTGTATGTATGTGCATGTATGTATATATATATATATATATATATATATATATATATATGTATATATATGTGTATATGTATGTATGTATAAATGTGTGTGTATGTATGTGTGTATGTATATGTATGTGTGTATATTTAAGTATGTAGATGTGTAGTATTATATATTTGTTGTGAGCCCGGGCCATGTAACACTCCTTGTGAGTTACATGGTTACATGGCCTGAGGCTACAAATGATATGTTGATGTATTGTATTTAACGAAACTAATATATTGTAGTCCTAAATAAATAAATACATTCATTTATTCATTCATTCAATATTATGGACTAGAGACATGCGGCTCGTTGGTTCTGATCCAGATACATGCTACTGGCCACTGATTATGCCTCTGGATGACACATCCACACAAACGACTGTCTGATTGGCTGAGATCACCTACCTTTAGTAATGGGCCCATACTGGACAACCAAGAGCGGTATGCTCCAGGGGCAATTGTAAAACTCACTGAAGTGCACAGGGAAAAAAGTAATGTCAATAACCGTGGAAACAACACGCGAAGTCTATAGAAAATCGAATTGGCATTTAAATAATGAAATAATTAAATACAATTTAATAATAAATTAAATATTTTGATAGAAAAAATTGTTTTAAATGATATCATTATTGCCATTAACGAACTGAGAGTGCGTCCGATTATTTATTTCTGCTATCAGAAGTCAGTTGATATAACTCAATTCGAAATGTTGTTATTGTTGTTGTTTTTGTTGTTGTTGTTGTCATTTTTCGGGGTCTACGTGAAATTGGGGACGCTTCAAGCGATATTCCCCGGTAGCACGTGACTATTTCCTCTTTGGGTCAGGTCACGTTAATCCATGGCCTCGTTTTTAGCCAATCGTTTCGTCCCGTTGTCACAGACCCGGCCTAGTTCCCGGGTATGGGTACAGATCTCTTCAGGTACGTATTGCTATTTAATGGATTCCCATTGTTTACCAAGATCGCTGTTCGTAATTATTTCTCAGCCTGATGCTAAATTGACGTGATTGGTGGAATTAATATAATTATAGGCCTTGGAGGGGGGTGGAGGCGGTATATTAGGCAGCAAGGTGAAAGACGTCGTGGAAAGGTTGTATTCTCGGCGAGATTTCGATTTATTAATGACAAAAACATCCCTCCTCCACTTTGGTCATTTAAGGACACGTGTTTGTGCTCGTGATAATGACGAGAAGTTGATCTCAGTCCAGAGTGTCATACATGTGTGTGACTTGTTATTGCCATAAGAGGGGGATGTGTTGAGTCGGTACTGTACCGAGGACCTGAGCGACAGTCAGGACACATGCAGGCACATACATATATACATTTAGGGACTGGTGAGACATTACACATGTCTTAGCAAGAAAGTCGCCACTCTGGATTCAGTCCCCTGAAGAAACGTCCAGAGTTTGAATTCACGGTTAGAGATTCTCTGTGCCTGTGCCTTATTATACACAGCTAAAACACACAATAATAACAAAAACAACATTATTATTATTATTATTATTATTATTATTATGAACACTACAGTGTAAGACATCAATAATGAGAACGTTTCCAGTTATCCCACAATAAGGTCATTTCTCAGAATGTCATCATCCTCTTCTAGATGTCATAGGATGTCAACAAACATCTCAAAGTCGTATAACATAAATCTTATCTAACATCTGTACCATAATAAGGGAGATGTCACGGGGAGATCTCCATCCCCCCTCCTCGTCCGTTATAATACAATCTGTGTACGCCATTGACTCGGCAATTTATGTTGATTGGTGTTTTACGGCCACCTTTGTGCACGTGGTAGGCTAAATGGGCCGAGCGACCTCCAAAGTTAATGAAGTAAAGTCAAAGATGAAACATCCTTCAAATATACCTACGCCGAGATTGGAACGGCGTCCTTTAACTGGTAGCGCGTTGGGTCACAGATCACTAACAACTGAATTCGAATGTCTGAAGGGTGTTTCATCTTTGACTTCGCTTCATTACATTTGGAGGTCAGTCAGCCCATTCAGCCATGTACACAAAAGTGGCCGTAAAAATCACCATCATCATCATCATCATAGTCATAATCAATATAATCAGATTCGAACTCAGGTGGTAGTGATCTGTGGTCCAATGCGCTCCCACCTAGACCACGGAGGCGCCGTGGTTCGGTAATAATAAAGAGGAATCGTCATCAAAGATAATGTATCTTATAGAACATATAAAGATATTACTATACGCTCTAGTATAGAATACTGTGTTAGATAATGGCTTTAATCACGGATCTTGTCACACTCAGGATGTATGGCTAGGAAATTATTCCAAAGATCCAGAATTCCATAAATACACTGATTCGAACATTAGTCTGGATCTTTTCAACGTAGTACTGCATTCGAGCAGATATAGGAGTACTCAACATATTTGTGTAACATAATACTCTATAAGATTGCAACGTGAAATTACTGAAGCATTTAAATAGGAAACAAAGGTTCTTGCTTGGTCCCAGCAGGTATCGTACAATACCCGACAGTTAAAGCCGATATTACTATTCTGTAAGAATAGGCATAGTTCTTCAATTCAGCACAATAGGCACAGTTCTTCACGGGTGGCTTAAGACGGTCGATTTTGTCTAGTGTATGTTACACGTCACGAACCCAGGATACGATATCAAACGTCGGACACCCGACGACCCGTTCTCTTGGCAGTTCAAAGGCTTCAGTCGTGGAGTCACAAGACCAGATAGGATGTTATATGCTTTAGCCTTAAGGCTTCGAGTGTACTAATGCCAAAAGCACTTCTTAAGATCAGATATATTAGATGTCTGAGCCATTCTAAAGATAATATGATTATTTGTTATTAGACTACGAAATATCATTATTTCATATTTAGAAGTGCCCCCCCCCTCCCCCTCTGAAGTCAATGCATAAAAAAAGGTTCGCATTATATTGCGATGATGAATGGTTCATGACTAAATGTGCAGGTAAAGATATGCATCTGCACGTGCAAATTTGTGTGTCTGTTGCTTAGATGTTTATTACGCGTGCATGTGTGCGTGCGTGCGTGCGCGGGTGGGCGCGCGCGCAGAGTCATGCTCTATCCCCCTTTTCCCATTAATATTCCTATACTTCATCTCTGTCTGTCTGTCTGTCTGTCTGTCTAGCTGTTTTTTTTATATGTTTATCTATCTATCTATCTATCTATCTATCTATCTATCTATCGTTCTATCGTTCTATCGTTCTATCTATCTGTCGTTCAATCTGTTTGACTTTATGTCTCTTCGTTCTCTATCTGTCTGCCAAACTGTCTGTCTGTCTGACTGACAGTGTACATTTCTGTCTGTCTCTCGGTCAGCCTACCTGCCTGCCTGTTAGTCTGTCTATATGTTTATATGTTTGTCTGCCTGTCTATCTGTGTGTCTGTCAGTCTTTATTACTGTTTGACTGCCCAAGCCTCTCAGCCGAAGTCCATACCCACGTGTTTCCGTTTTCTCGCCAATCTACGATCTTGATCTTGAACGTCGTAGATCATTAAGTAAGCACTAACCAGATGACAACCAATCGATCGAACTTCAACCATTACGTGTCCAGATCTAATCAGATAATGGCAGCGACCTTGAGCCAAATACGTTATCATCCCGTCGAAGGGAAGCCACCAGATACGGCAGCATACATCACCTTTCCTGTATTTAACGTGTCCAATACGATAACGAAAATCACCAAGGCTTTGGCTCAGAAATGGGGATGGATGGTGGCAGGATTTTCTACCTGGATTAGGTGATGTACCTGCTGCTATTCCTTGTTGGAATAAGTACCAAGAAAAACAGACTATCTACAATGTTTACCTTTAACAGCCTGTTTTGTCTCATGCGTAGAGTGTGGGACTATTTACACCAGGCTATGGTCCTACTGCACTGTACTGTTGCATTATAGTAGGAGGCGTTTTTCATCCAACTAGACAACTGGCAAGGTTTATTTAGAATTAGTCCTCGTGGTGAAGCAATAAATTACAGACCATATGTGTCTCCCTCATTTGAGGTTGCCAGCCACGTAAAATAACAGCCATTTAGGCCATTTCGGCAATATGTTTACCTTTAATATTTTGTACAGATGGAGCATTTAGTGCTGATGACCTTCTGTTGATTTTACGCTGTATTTTCACCATGTAAATATAATATTATTATTATTATTATTATTATTATTATTATTGTTGTTGTTGTTTAATATTGTTGATATCTTTTCCTGCTGTTCTTAAGCATTTCCGGAACAATATACAGATGGACGGATTCTAGTCTGTTTCTCATTTCAAGCCACCACTCTAAACATGAAGACAATGACCGAAGTCTGAGATTTATATTTAATAGGCGTCCTTGACTACGGTTTGTTTCTGAACAGTTTTACAGACATTGAACTAACATACCATAACCATTACGGCTAGATTCTATTACTTACGTACATGGATATTGGTTTAGTGCTTTACGAATTGTTTTTGTACCGTTAATTTGCTATTAACCCAAGGAACCCTACTTAGAGCTGGAGTTGTGCTGTACTTGAAGGTAAATTGATACATGCTTCGTAAACTCTTCTTAACTACTTCAGGGATTATAACCATGTTAAATAGTGGTGCGTATATATCACGATGTCAGTGATTATTGATGATGATGATGATGATTAATGTTTTAAGGCCACTTTTGTGCACATGGTAGGCTAAATGGGCCGAGCGAGCTCCAAAGGTAAAAAACCGAAGTCAAAGATGAAACAACCTTCAGATTTGTCCACGCCGAGATTCGAACACGGATGGCAGTAATCTGTGATCCAACACGCTACCGCTATACACTTTGCTTATAATATTTTCAGTGTGGTCCCTTTTATTGAGTGGTTGTTAAAACTCCTCCCCACGACCCACAGGGGGGCAGTACGGAAAGGTGGAGCCGAAATACCGCTGCCAGAGTGTATTACGTCCTCAATACGTGTATCCGGATAGTAGCTATCTGAGAACTTCTGGTCAAAAATAACTAACATTGTAAATGATTGCGTTGATCAGAGTATGGACTTCGAATCATGACTGACAGTATCCGGATGTGTGACGGACTGTATCCGGATAAATGTTTTAAAATCTGATAAACATTACGCCTCATCGGGTAGAAGATTCGTACCACTTCGGTTTTGCTAAACAAAATACGAAGCCGAATTGTTACGGTTATCAAAGTTGACTAAAAACTTTGTATTTCATGTTAAAGTTTAAGTGTATTTAAAGATACGAATTGGTGCTCATGGTACACTTAGTGAGTGTACTGACTTCATCGCGGCAGGGATCTAAGGATAACTGCTCATATCGTTAGATTTTGGAGAATATTTACTGATTAATATGACTTGTTAAGTTGCATGGCGTTAAAATCTAACTGCAATAGACAACTTCCTCGACGCATCCGCAGTCCATATCTACTGTGGTTTGCGGGTTAGTGAAGCCATGTACATAGTGAAGTAGCATCGAACAAGAAGTGTTATTATTGGTAAATTTACGTTTGGGGTGATTAACGGAAATAAGTCAATCTACAAGTTTCATTTTTATTAAATATAACGTAGAATTATTTATTTTCTAATAGATAAGATTATTTGTATGAGGAAAGTCAACCTTCATCATTCGATACGGCTGAAGCTGAGAAGTAATGACTGTCGGAAAGCAAATCACATGTAATGGCAATAAACTAAAAAATCTGCTTAAGAACAACATGAATTCAAACATTGGGAAAATATGATTATTTTAAATATTTAAGTTTCGATATAGGTTAATTAAGTCTCTTGTTCTAACAAAATAACAAAACTATCATTGTTTAAAGCGATTTTATTCAGACCTTCAAATATGGTTAATGACCATTCAGTTACCAAGAGCTGTGTGAGTTACAACTTTTCATACACTATGGTGCTAAATCTTACATACTAAAATTAAGAGAAAGTTAATTTGAAACTAGTTATGTATTCAATCAACACTAAAGTTGACAGCTTATGTTTTGCAGAAATAAGTGACATGTTATTGAAAATAAATCATCAAGTCGGGAACTGTAATAGACGTGTTATCAAAATGTGAAACATATTGTGATATCTGTGATCTCACGATTGGCATAAGAATGTTTTTATCATATGGCTGAGCGAGCCCGATGAAACGTGACCCACAAACGGATGTTCGCTAGATGGCGCAGTCTTCGCGGAAATTATTATTTAGAGATTCTAGAATAAGTAACATTAACATAAAATAACATTTCATTCTTTGTACTGCAAGTTAATTCATAAATGTATGTTAGCCAAATAACCAATCAAAATAAATGCAATACTCATAAAACTCAAAATAATCACAAAAATCAATAAAAGATAATATTTAAAAAATCGAAACACCTCATTTAAATATTTTGGTGTCTACTTTAAATCATGATTTAAACCAATAATTAAAATGAAATGATTCATATCGAACAACTGTGACTACTAAAAGGTAACACACATAGTTGTTAGGATTGGCTTCCGATGCAAACTTCTGATAGGAACATCTGAGTTTGAAAAATATTTAATAATTAATTCCAAATATGTATGTAATGATGTCAGTGCTGACAGTTATAAGTATTTGTATTACATAAGTGGGCTGGAAGGTAGTAATATGCATTTTTGCTAAATGTACTTTAAAGCCATTTTATGTTTGTGAATGGTCAGCTTATCATGTGAATATTGAAACACCGTGCTATCGATTGAACGTAGGTGTGACGCAAGGAATTTAACTTGGATATGATTTTATAATTCCATTTCCATATGTATATTGATATGACAAAATCCAAAACATAATACTTTGACTTTGTTATTACTTGAATAATAAATAAATACATAATACTTCAGCTTTTATATTGTGTTTTTGTGTCAAAATAGCCGGTGAAAGTGTTTCAATTGCTGGTAGGAATAACAATAAAAATAATAATATTTAATGAGTCATCCTTACTAAGTCGAGATACGGTGTTTAGGTATCGAAATTCCAGTTGAAAATCTGGAAATATATCTGGTAAGGCAATCTCGTGCATATCAGTTTGATAAAGATGTAATAATAGACCTTTGTGGAGATGAAACACCCATAATACCAGGGTGAGGTCTGCTGCAGCAAATACCCACTCGCCATACGATTAGAGACGCAGACACCTGTAATTTGCTCTGACTGAAAAACCGAAACGCTTGGATTATCTATCTGATAAATAATATTTCGAGGGATGTCTTTACCGTGGGATTTTATCAGGATGGGCGTTTATGTTTATATTTATATATGATTATATTATGGCTTAAAGTGATATTTGCAAATGTAAATTAAGTGTAAACTGTAAATACGGATAATTTAGAAGTATTTATAAGCCAAATGTGATATCTTTTGTGAGTATTAATTGTGAAAAATGCATTTAATTCACAAGAGATCTTAGGTTACTTTAAATATACAGAAACCGTTCTTTGTAATTATAAATGTTTATCGCAATTATAATATATAACTAAATGAGAAGCTCACACTCGGATATTATGAAGGAAATTGATTTGTTTTTGAATTCTTTGAAAGAACCAATTGCGGAGTGAAAGCGATTACACTATAGTAACAACCGAGTCGACGTTGATTTGTCTGTTCTTGAGAAATGTCGGCAAGATATGAGGCAGAAGTCAAGTGATACCAACGACAGCCCCAGCCAGATGATAACATTCGCAATGGCTACTATCCCAGATGAGGCACAAAGTCCGCATTCCACGTCCTGACACTACTGAGTTGAAACGGTCAATTTCCATATTTATTCCCCGAGTTTACATAACACGGGCTAGGCCAAAGGTGTCATCAGTAAACATGTAATCAATCTGATGCGTGTATTGCAATCGAAGTGAATGATTTTGTGTATATTTTGTTTTTATGATATTAGCCAAAACGTACACACTGAATATTTCCCGTGGCCAAAATGTCCGTCTACCCAATATTTCATACAACAATCAAGTAAAACTATTGAAACGAACGTGCCATCTCACCTGTTTTTTGTTGTTGTTGTGTTGTTGTGGTTTGGAGAATTGCATTGATATGATCGTGTTTTGCGAACTGTTCGTATATTTGTTTGTAATTTTGCACAAACACACGTACTTTTATTTGTGTCCAAATACGCAAGCAATCGTATTTCTATCTGAATAGATCGTCCCTGTACCGGATGTAACCATGCTAACCGCGCGTATAAAATATCTTATGTACTTCATTACCTCCAAATTACCTCTTTGATGTTGCGTATCCAGGTATCAAACGACCGTGATATCGATTAAGTTTCATCTCACCTGATGATTTACAGAACTGATTAACAACAAGGTGCACTGAGTTAGTTTATAACGAAATCCGAGGAAAAAAGATATCAAAGCCACAGAAATCTTTTGAATTTCTCTCGAGCTAACTCTCCCCACACACCTCCGAAAACGCAGTCAGGCATTATTTAACCTATTATGAAGAGGTAAACTTAGATATGATATCGAATTCTTTGACCGCCAAATAAAGGTAAAAACACGGAAGTGGTAATATCTTTTGGTAATTGAAGGACTGAATAAAAAACGGGTTAATTAAAGTAGGTTATTATAACGTATTTTAATGACGGATGTATCAACGAAAGTGAAACGAGTTAAGAATAAATTCTGTGAGATGAGGATATTCGACTTCGGTTCTGTCTTCTTAATGAAGGGTTGTGTGTGTGTGTGTGTGTGTGTGTGTGTGTGTGTATGTGTATGGAGGGGAGGGGTGTTCGACTCGTTTTAAGGAAGACTTTCTGCGGTGAACGTCATTGATGGATGGATAGATGGATGGGTGGATGGATGGATGGATGGATGTATGGATGGGGAGAATTACTACGACACACCGAGAACAGGCAACTATTAATAATGACATTCTAATACTGGATGTCATATCGACACCGTATGGATTGACATCAATCGAACTGTGCTTGTACAGAAACTCTTGAATTATATTGTCTCTGCCGGTAATAAAATGTTTATCCGTCAAACATTGTTTTTCACCCTATATATATATATATATATATATATATATATATATATATATATATATATATATATATAAAATATAATACTAATAATGCATGTTTATATAGCGTCAGAACCAGGTAACCCTGTTCTGAGGAAGTGTATAGTATTATTAACCTTGACTCAGACTTGTTTCCACCCAACACACATCTCAACTCCCGAGGGAGCATACAACGCAAGCTGCCATTAAAGGTTACTCAAACACATACCCACCAGGTCCTGCTAGGTTCTCATTATTATGGATGAGTGAACCAGTCGCCACATGACACCATTACAGCTCCCGGAGCTTCGAACCCCTGACCCTTCGGCTACGAGTCATACGCGTTAACTAACTGCACCATCACGGCTCGACACGGAACCATGTGTTGGTGTTAATACAAGTAACAATATTATTTGTAGACGACAACAACCTTTGGCGAAATGAACGGAAACGTATCAGGATTAGCTGTTAGGTTCGAGTAAATCATAGTATTTACTCAGGTTTGAGACGATATTTCGTTCTAGTCCAGTAATAATCCATTGTGCAGTATTGCTACTTTGTTTTTATTTTAGTTAGATCACTTCAGTGAGTCCATACTGAGTTAGTGTACATTCTCTTTGTTATGAACAAACTGTAATGTTTGTTAAAGCTGAGGTTTCATAAAAGCTTAACATTAGTTAGGTCTGCTGCGTTCGGCACTTGGTGCCAACGATCGCAGGTTCGAACCCCGTAAGAGGTCGAAACTTTTCCAGGGAACAACAAAACCAAAACCAACTTAGGTTAGAGAAGAACTTCGACGCCAGACTAGTCGGACGTGTATTGATACATCGTTCATATAGGTAGGATTTGTTCAGTTATTCGAACCCAGAATAAAGCTGAGGTCAGCATCTGAGGTTTCGAAATATTTTATATACAGGTTTCTTTTGGACCACAGAAAATTACTGTTGAATGTAAACTGCGGTGTCAAAATAGTTTATGATATGTATGTAGCAAGTCACCATTGAACCACACGCACGTGTTGTTTGTTGCGAGCTGTGGTATCAAATGGTATGTTTTACGTGCTTCCGCTTTTTGTACGTAGCCTGCATGTAGCCGCTTTCCTGTGGGCGTGACATATTTGTCGCGCACGAAAAGCGAATTAGCTGGTTCCCACAGGCTGATGAGTAGACCAGACACATGCTTAGGTATACGCACCACATTTATCAATATGTGGAGGTATGGAACATTTTATTTTTAGATTAATGTATGTATAGTTGTATTTGTATTTAGATTTATAGAGGTAGGTTTCGAAGGATGTTTAGATATGTTGATGATCCGAGCCTGTTGCCTCTTTATATGTACCCTAAAACAAACAAACAAACAAACAAACAAACAAACAAACAAACAAACAAAGCACACAAGCAACACACACAGCACACAAGCACACAAGCACACAAGCACACAAGCACACAAGCACACAAGCACACAAGCAAACAAGCAAACAAGCAAACAAACAAACAAACAAACAAACAAACACACTGTGGTGTTCATAATAATAATAATGTTATTATTATGATTATTATTGTGTGTGTGCTATGAGTCATAACATACACACGCGCCAGACATGGGTTCAATTCCGGAATTGGAATTGATTATTTAAAAAAATGGAATTGGAATTGATAAATTTTGAATTGCAATTGGATTTCAAGTTTCCTACCATAAAAATTAAATCCACACATTAATTTACCATTTATTATTTTTAATTCAGAAATATTTCTGTCTTCACATTAGTACTTGGAATATAAACTACTCAGAGTAGGTATTCAAAGTAGGTACTCAGAGTACCTACTCATGGTAAAAAGTAGTAAGTAAAAAGAGTCGGTAAAATGGGATTAGATTTAGAATTGATACATTTGGAATTGGAATTGATAAATTTGATGTGGAATTGGAATTAGAATTGACCAAATGGAATTGAGTGGAATTGGAATTGGAATAGACAAAATGGAATTGAGTGGAATTGGAATTGAATGACAGTTATATGTGATAGCACCGTCTCAGAGCACTAAGGCCCAATCCTCCATAAAACCTAAACACCCAATCAATCTATAAATATATGCATGTATTCATGCATAAAGCTATACATACATACATACAATTGTGCATCCATTAACCTATATATATAATATTGATAATACGTCTAAGCTACTCATGAGCCCGTTTATCACGTTCAGAAAATCGATAGTAGGCATCACAAGAAAATGTGTAATAATCACACATTACATTAATAGCTACTTTCTATGTGTGTGTGTGCGTGCGTGTGTCTGTATATATGTGTGTGCGCGTGTGTGAAGAAACTGTATAAACACGGCACAATAACGCCACCTGGAAGTCAACCATACGCCTAACAATCATAAACAAGGTGACAGTGAGCTCAGATGATAGTTTGTTTATCAGACATCACCTCCTCGGAAACTCTACCATCAACAGGTAAACAATTGAAATCGATTACACCTGTATGATGATAACTTCTGATGTATCAACTAATGTTACCAATAGACACCTGTATTCGTCTTCTCCGGGATACAGCTACAACAGGACACGCAAAATTAGCTCAATTATCACTGGAATGGCTTTCGCTTCAGGACGAGGGATACTGTTGTCTTTGCCATAATGGCAAATGGCGAGATGGTCGAGTTTCTGCTCCTTGTTTGGTGAAACTGGAATCTGAAACCGATATTATTTCCGGGTATCACAGAAGACATGGCGCTTCTGATGACAATTATCATCCTATGATAGAGGAGATGATCTTTGCTGATGATTCATCTATCGTATTACCGAGTCAATGGCGTACACAGATTGTATTATAGAAGACGAGGAGGGGGGATGGAGATCTCCCCGTGACATCTCCCTTATTATGGTACAGATGTTAGATAAGATTTATGTTATACGACTTTGAGATGTTTGTTGACATCCTATGACATCTAGAAGAGGATGATGACATTCTGAGAAATGACCTTATTGTGGGATAACTGGAAACGTTCTCATTATTGATGTCTTACACTGTAGTGTTCATAATAATAATAATGCTATTATTATTATTATTATTATTAGTGATATTCGCCATTCTTCTCACCACACCTCTATTGTCTATTCCGACAGACGATGTGCCGCTTTAATGTGGCTCAGTCTTCTCGTTATTTACCGTCTCCTACCTTTACCTTCCTTTTACCGGAACGCTCATGGACCAGCTTTGTGGCGGCATATTAATGAGAAGTCATCGATTTTATACTCTCTCTCTCTCTCCCCCTCCTTCATTCCTCCCACCTCTCTGTCTGTGTGAGTGAGTGAGTGTGTGTGTGTGTGTGTGTGTGTGTGTAAATATGTCTTTCTGTCTGTCTGATGGTTGGCGAGGGTGGTGCTGGTGTTGACGATGATGGTTGGAGAGGGATATTGTTGATGATGGATGGCGAGGGTGGTGCTGGTGTTGACGATGATGGTTGGAGAGGGATATTGTTGATGATCGATGGCGAGGGTGGTGCTGGTATTGACGATGATGGTTGGGGAGGGATATTGGTGATGGTGGGTGGCGAGGGTGGTGCTGGTATTGACTATGATGGTTGGAGAGGGATATTGTTGATGATGGATGGCGAGGGTGGTGCTGGTGTTGACGATGATGGTTGGAGAGGGATATTGTTGATGATCGATGGCGAGGGTGGTGCTGGTATTGACGATGATGGTTGGGGAGGGATATTGGTGATGGTGGGTGGCGAGGGTGGTGCTGGTATTGACTATGATGGTTGGAGAGGGATATTGTTGATGATGGATGGCGAGGGTGGTGCTGGTGTTGACGATGATGGTTGGAGAGGGATATTGTTGATGATCGATGGCGAGGGTGGTGCTGGTATTGACGATGATGGTTGGGGAGGGATATTGGTGATGGTGGGTGGCGAGGGTGGTGCTGGTGTTGACGATGATGGTTGGGGAGGGATATTGTTGATGATGGATGGCGAGGGTGGTGCTGGTGTTGACGATGATGGTTGGAGAGGGATATTGTTGATGATGGATGGCGAGGGTGGTGCTGGTATTGACGATGATGGTTGGGGAGGGATATTGGTGATGGTGGGTGGCGAGGGTGGTGCTGGTGTTGACGATGATGGTTGGAGAGGGATATTGTTGATGATGGATGGCGAGGGTGGTGCTGGTGTTGACGATGATGGTTGGAGAGGGATATTGTTGATGATGGATGGCGAGGGTGGTGCTGGTATTGACGATGATGGTTGGGGAGGGATATTGGTGATGGTGGGTGGCGAGGGTGGTGGTAGTCGTCGAAGTGATAGTTGGCGATAGTTGGGGTGGTGGTGATGGTTTAATGTGGGTGATGGTGGAAATGATGCTGATGATGGTTGATGAGGTTGTTGTTGTTCATGATGATGATGGTTGACGATGATGGTGATGATGATGTTTGGCGATGGTAATATTGGTGATGGTAGTGATGTATAATATTGAATAAATTAGTTAAAAAATTATTCAAAAATTTAAAGATTGAAATATGTTTATATTGGTTAGGAGGAATGTGTAATATGTATATATACCCAGTGTAATATGTATCATACCCTGTGTAATATGTACATATCGTGCATAATAAGCTTTCACACAGTCAGCTGTTAGGCTTAATGTGATTTTATTTTGCTTTTGGATTGAAAGGCAGTTAATTATATGGAAAATGCCTTGCTCGTGCCATGCTGTATGTTGAAATGGGTTTGATGTATGCAGAGGTAGTTTTATCATATTAATTAATAAATTAAATATAGCCCTGGTCTTTTTTGTAAATATTCTAGCTGTTATCTTGACTACCAATTGTTTGAGGGGGGGAAAACCTCGTATACCTGCTAGTTGCTTACTTGCTATTGTAACTTCGTTCTCCATTTTACAGGAGAACTGTGCTTTATTTGATGAAACTACAATATCTGCTTTTATCCATTTTGGGGGCGCCCCATGACCTAACTAGTAGTGCGGTTGGCCACAGATCTATACCACCTCGGTTCAAGCTCAGGACGGACTATGTCAGAAGGGTGTTTAATCTTTCACTTCGCCCCATTTTCTTTGGAAATGGCTCGGCCCATTTAGCCTACCTTGTGCACCAAAGTGGCCGTAAAACATTTACAGTTTATCCATTTTGGGATACATTTAAGGATATTTAGTCTACTGATTTCTATTTTTATGGTGATGTCATTAAGATCGCCAACTTCATAATAAAATATTATCATCCGCTGACACCTTCGTGTCATACAATTATTGAATTCATGAGGTTGAATACGGCATATAATATGCTTATGTTTGTCCTGTCGCTTTCGACAAGGTCATGGTCAAGGACAAACGTCGTGATATTATTCTGATGCCGTAAGTCAGTTGTAGAACCGATATAATGTATTACGTAGTGATAACGTAAACAATAACAACAACAACCTTGTTAATTAATATACCTCTAATGCTGTGACTAAAACTATGGATGCGTCAACGTGAACAACAACAACAACAACAACAACAACAACAACGGTGACATTAATCCGATTACTTTTTTAACAACAACTACTACTGCACCAGCACAAAGCACCATCAATGATAAATGTTGCTGTTTTACGGCCACTTGTCTACACCTCGGCGAACGACACCCAAAGGAAATGGAAGATGAAACATCCCCAAACACCGGGATTTGAACCCAGGTGCTAAAAGGTTTGTGGCCAAGGGAGCGATGGTGGTGTTAAAGATGATTGTGGTTGTGATATCAATAATAAATTAACTTTGATAATAATCATCAATTTTGGGATTAGCATCATATTGCTAATAAAACAGTATAAGTAGTATTAGTATTACTATAGTATTATTAGTATTAGCAGTATAAATAGTAGGAGTATCAATAGTAGTAGTAGTAGTAGAAGTACTAGTAGTATTGGAGGTGGTGGCAGTGATTATTTTAGTGGTATTAGAGGTGGTAGTAGCATATTGTAGTACCTGTAGTAGTAGTAGTAGTAATATTAATAGCACTCTTGTTAATGGTGGTTACTGTGGTGAAAATAGTATTATAAGTTCTGTTATAGCTCGATAGTATTAGCCAGTATAATAACAATAACAGAAAGGTCGTTAACTTACAGATTAGACACTCATTAAATTATTATTATTATTATTATTATTATAGAACAAGCTTTGTTGAGATGTAAACACTAGATTATAGATCGATACCTCTACAATAAGGTATCTGGATATCTGTGTACATGACATCTCGATCCATCCGTCAATAACAGATCCAGTTTGTAAATGTACAACGACATCTGCGTGTACGAAATAAAGATGTTATTATATACGAAAGTGCCATGTCTGTGTATACGAGTACACGACACGGTGATAACCATCATACCTTGATATATGTGAGCACGATATCTATGTACACACCTGTACGACAGGCTAATATTTGCTCACATCTTACAGTTGGCTACATTACCATTCAGGATACAATGGTAGTAATATCATACTGATAGCCTAGATCAAGGGATTTGATGGCTAATCCTATGGCTAATCCTGTACGCATTTCCTAAATACAGGTTCTAACTCCCTCCTCACAGGCCCATTTCCATACCTGTCTTTATGCAATTGTGACGCATGTGTTCACGCAACGTTGATACCCTTGATACACTGTACGCGTAACCATTATGCCCAGGGAGGGTGCTTGTAGGCATTTTAGCACCGAAATTAAAATTTCGACCCCAAAAAGTTATTTCATCACGACACGGGTAACCATCATACCAATTTAGCACGATTTATGTACACACCTGTACGATTTAAAATTTGCTACATTTACTGATACCATTAAAACTGGATAATATCATACTGATAGCCTGTAAGGGAGATGGGAATCCTATGGCTAATCCTAGATTTTAAATAATTAAATTTAGGCCATTATTGTCAGCTGTACCAGTGTTACGCAAGTTATACCTAAATTAAGTGTGCGGGGGGGGGGGGGAACAAAAATGTCGTTATATGTTCATGTTTACAAGGATCACTTGGAACTTGCCACCAAATGGCTTATCAATTACACCGCAGAATTAGCACGCAAAGACTGGTGACGTTATATACCAAACCGAGAAAACCTATACCAAAGCACACACATGTTGATGACGTCAGTGTACAACTTCTAGCACTTGCTCAATGAAAACGAACATAACCGAGCATTCATGAGGTTGCCATATATGTCACGTGATTGCCGCTCGGGGTGTGAAATTCGGCTTAAGTGCAATTAGAATATCCACGTATCATAATGTCTTTAGCAATTACAGAAATTACATTTTTTAAATAAACTTAAAAGATAAAATTACTAGAATTAGGATCCATAGTTTTAGTAAGGAGTTGTATATTTTGGAGTTTGATTAAGCTTCCAACGCTTGGCGTAGGTAGATATGGCCGACGGGGGACTTGTAGAAGAAACATCCAACAAAGAAGGATATTAGCCGGATCCGAACCCACAACCCGGATATTTGCAGTACAACGCCTTAACCACTGCGCTATCGGAACACACAGCCTAAGCGTAAACGGAACCTAGTACGCCGGAGATCTCTTGTCGGATATAAACCACATTATTGTATGTCTATAGATGGCGCCACTATGCTAAGCAGTAAACACTTTCCGCCCATTGTTTGTTGTTGACCAGGAAAGGGTGAGGTGGGGGGAGGGAGAAAAGAGGAGGGACCCAGTTAGGTCAATGGCGGGGGAAGGGTCAATCGATGTCAGTTGTCATAGTTATAACAAGCTCAAACAATCATCAATAATGTATTCCGTGACGGCATCAGTACCGAACCTGGGTCATGATACAGGTGTGGCTGACGAGTTGGTTAACACTCGGGGTTATCTCGGCTTAGGATGTATTCAGTTCTGGACTAGTTAGAATATATATATATATATATATATACATATGCCTTATTATACACAGCTAAAAAACACACACACAAACACATACAGTGAGTCAGAAATAGAGTATATAGATAGACAGAGAGATAGAGAGAGAGGGTATGAGTGTGTGTGTGTAGTGTGTGTGTGTGTGGCGGGGGGGGAGCGGTGTGATGGATGCCTCACCACACTATAATACTGACTAACGGCCGTTGACAACACTCTCCCTGGTGAGAAAGGCTATACCTGGCTATGGCTGCGCCGTGACAACAATACACCTGCTCCTCAGCGTTACACAGCACCAGTAGGAGGCAGGGAGGAGTAACCCACGTAAACCCCCTCCCCAGTCTCCACACACACACACACACACACACACACACATACGGTAACGGAGCCCCTATCTCTCTGGAAGTCAGCGTGCGATATATCCCGACATGGTTAAGACTGTCCCACTGCGACACGCCGAAGACGACTTATTTCATTTAAGAGCCATCGTCTTGTAAATATAATCTACTTCCCGGTAGACAACAAGCCACCGAGACACGGTTGTCTTCTTCTTGAAGACATCCCATACTCTATTGAAGATGAAGTGAAGCGATTCAGAACGGTAGCCCACGATGCATACAACGTTGGCGTGTACTTAATCTGTTAGTCGCCGGGTACTTCGCCGATCCGGATTGAGATGAAACTCGCGTCAGGATTACGGGAATGCCTGATCTGACCAGCGCCCAATCCGGGCCAGTCCGATGCCCAGGATCGACGCGTAGGAAGTCGAAGACGGGACAGAGAATCGTTTCCGGAATTAGCCGCAACGCCGCCTGCCGCCAAAATGTCGCCGCCAATCCTGCTCCTGATGATCCTGTCGGTGTTCTTCGGGATCCTGACCAGCATCGTGATGTTGGTGGCCATGTCTACCGATCACTGGGAGAGCACCAAGTTCGACTCGGTGAAACTGAGGACTCACCCGCACCTCGTTGAGAATGGCTCTCTCTTCTACGAAAAGGAAGGCTTCTATATGATCGTATTATCCGTCGGTGAGAAGACTAACAGGACGTCGTACATATTGAGGAACTCTTATGGCGGCATCTGGAAGATCTGTGATTATATATCAGGTAAGGCATTAACTGGTGGCCTTTGTGGAGGTGGCGGGGGGGGGGGGATCCTCATGGATGAATACGGTGGATATTGCGTTCAAAATTCGGACAATGTATGATGATCCTTTCAGGTCAGTTTTTTATGTGGATAGTCACACATCTTTTAATAAAGATCAGCATGACCAGCTGCATCTTGACATTGCATGTGATCACTCAACTGTTGACTCAGTCACGTGATGTATAGACGGTGGACATAGCCGAGTCAGTGTGGATTATAAACTGAAATACAGGGTGTTTCATCTTTCACTTCGTTATATTTCTTATGGAGGTCGCTTGGGATATTTAGCCTTTACCTTGTGGACAAAAGTGGCCGTTAAACAGAAATATCTACACATATTTTTACACAGACACACCCACGAGCACACGCGCTTTCCCCTGATCTATTGCTCACTCTTTCTCTCACCCACATACCCACGCACTCACTATATCCATCCATTCATTCATCCATCCATCCATCTCCACTGTATCTGTGCTGATTTGTGTACATTTTGTGGTTTAGACAAATCAGTATCATATATTTCAACGAGATCCTTTTTCCTGTCGACATCAATTAATAATTTATCAGAAAACATCTACAGTTTGTTACAATCAACAGTTAACATCTTTATTTGTACCTTTCCTTTTGTCTCGGAAAAAGGAAAAAGTCGATTGTCATTGGGATGTTCGGATGCGTCCAGTAAATACAGATGCGCCACGAGCGTATCGCACAGAATTTGGGAATGGCCCAATTTATCGTCTCATTAACCCTATAATTGGGTCCAATGATCATCTATTGTAGTACAATTATAAATAGCACCCCGTCAACTAACGGGGCGCCTCCATAGCTTAACCGGTAGCGCGGTTGGTCGCAGATCTATAGCACCTGGGTTCAAACCCCGGCCGCGCTATGTCAGAAGGGTGTTTCATCTTTCACGTCGGGCGGGTCATTTAGTCTACCTCGTAGACAAAAGTAGCCTCAAAATAGCAACATTTGCACAACGAACGACTTATCTTATGATATAAAGTGTTGGCTATATGCCAGCCTGTTAAAGTGCTTCGGAAGAGATGGAAAAAAAAAACCACAGTCGAGTAATTATTGTTAGTCAAATGGATGAATTATATAATCAATACCTCCAGGTCGCTTGATGAATCCGGGTTACCTTTTCCTAGAAAACCCCAAAGAAAATTAGTTGGTAAAGAAGTTTATATATATATATACATATATATATATATATATATATATATATATATATATATATTTTTCAAAAAAGAAAAAAATTTCCAAATTTTTAAATGTAAATAAACAAAAATTAATTTCTAATAGTTATATTATTTAAACTTTGTGTTGTTTTTTTGGATTTTTGAAAAGGGTAAAGGGAAAGGGTGAAATGTTTTTTTTCCCCTTTTTTGGGAAAATGGGGGAAGGGAAAGACATCCACAAAAAGATTTAAACCCCTTTTGGGGGAGGGGGCGGGCCCAACCCACATACAAAATACACATACACACACACACACACACACACACACACACACACACACACACACACACACACACACAACACAACAAAACCTCTACACAGAAACACCCACAGGGGTTTTTAAAGGGTTTAAATGCGGAATTTTAACTCCCCTTTTTTGGTTGGGGGAATTAAAATTTAAAAAGCCTTTTTTAAACCATTTAAACTATAAAAAGGGTTTTTCCCAAATCTGGAAAACCCGAAATTTTAAAATTTTAAAAATTTAAAAATTTTTTCCCAAAAAAGGGGCCTTTAAACTTTTTGGGGAATTAATTTTCTGATATTGGTCGGTATTTTATTCCTTTCTTCCCCCGGTGAAAAGAAAACCCCCAGTGTAGATGTTCCAGGATAGTATATATATATATATATATATATATATATATATATATATATATATATATATATATATATATATATAGGCTTATTCAATAATATAAAATGTACACAATTAAGGCGCCTCGCTAAGGCCAAATGCCAATAACTTGTATATCATATCAACAACGAACGGAAGACAGATAATACTGTGTTACTTTCGATGACCTGTCGCCATGGTTACAAACTGTTTAATCGGGATTCACCTGATGATGATTCATCGGAACCATCTCGTGACAGCGATATGATCTCAGCTACACGATATGTTAGTCGACAAACACGGGCTCTTAATGGTTAATAGATTAACAAACAGTTCGTACTGTTGTAGCTACTCTTCTAGCTGTTAGAGCGCCTGTAGTTAAGTATTCCATACCTGTTGGTGTTGATAGATAAAACACATCCTTTGACATAATTTGTTATTAGATTTGATTGATTTCCTTCGATTCGTGCTCTACAATCGTGAAACAGGGATAGCACACGGAAGTCCGAGCACTTATTTCTAGTTTGGTCCCTTTTATTGAGTGACGGTTCATATCTCCTCTCCTCCGTGATCTAGCGGTAGCGTGTTGGACCACAGATCACTACCACCCGTGTTCGAATCTCGGCGTGGGCATATCTGAAGGTTGTTTCGTCGTTGACTTCGCCTCGTTACCTTTGGAGGTCGCTCGGTCCATTTAGCCTACCATGCGCACAAAAGTGGCCGTAAAACATAAATCATCATCATCATCATCATCATATCACCTCTCCCCCACCACTCACAGGGGAGCAGTCCGGGAAGATGGAGTCGAAATACCCCGAGGGTGGTCACTGCTAAAATGTATTACGTCCTCAAGGTATTTTTGACCCCTTCCACTCATTAATTTATTTCGTTGAGACGGCAGCTCCTCCATTTCACATGGTCAGCCACCCACGATGTTACGAACCGAGAAATCATTCCCTGGAAAAGCTTCGACTTTTTCACGGGATCGAACCTATGATCCTTAGCGGTTAGAACAAAAACATCATTTAAAATAAAGTGCAAAGGATTTAACCGCTAAACCAGCGGAATTAAACAATAGGAACATCAATTATAAAACAATTATATATGGAAGATAACGTATTAGTTAGTGTCCATATTAACATATTGTTAACGGAATTATTATTATTATTATTATTATTATTATTATTATTGTTATTTCTGCTTCAACTATTTATACTACGCTACTACTGAAACTACTACTACCACTACTATACTACTACTACTACTACTACAACTACTATAACCACAACCACCAGCAACAACACTCATGGTAGTAATAGTAGTAGTAGTAGTAGTATTAGAAGTAGTAGTACTTGTAGTACCAGCAGCAGCATTAGAGGTAGTAGTAGTAGTAGTAGTCTACCTACATCACCAACATCACCACTACTACTACCCAGAACAAGTTATAAAGACAGCAGCTACATTACTACTATTACTACTACTACAACAACTACTATTACTACTACTACAACAACTACTACTAATCATAATACTAATATATAATAGTAATAATATGTTTATGATTAAAAGTTCCCCACTTTTCGTCATTATTTACAGTGGAAGGCTCTTTTTCTCTCTCTCTCACCAAATTATCAATTGATATAAAATATGATATATTTCTGTATCTCACCTTTTCTAGGGTTCATGTTCTTCTAACTACCTGAGCTTCATTATTATCTATATGATACTCTCATATCCGCTCTCTCTCTCTCTCTCTCTCTCTCTCTCTCTCTATATATATATATATATATATATATAAAATGGGGGGGTTGTGTGTGTGTGTGTGTGGGGGTGTGTGTGTGTGTGTGTGTGTGCGTGCGTGCGTGAGTGCGTGCCGAAGCCGAAGCCGAGAACTGAGACACATACAACAACACGTTTTAATATAAGACGGAGTAATCCTTCATCAAAAGAATATCCATCACCTAGTACCGGGTAGCTATTAATTAATTAACTATCTGTTAATTAACTGTCTGTGACTACCATCTACCTGAAACCGTGCTACAGCAGTCTGTGGGGTTTTTATGGGTGGGGTGGGGGCTGGCAGTTTGGCTTTATGTGGGGCCACTCGTTTTAGTACCTGAAAACAAAACAGAGAATGTGTAAGAACAATATCTAAACACGATGTCACTTCAGGATGTCTAAAAGAAAGGTCATTCATACGTCACAATCCTCTGTATTAAATATTGAATTTTAATTAACTTATAGTTCAATCATCTTTAAAACACGACATTAAGTCGGCTTGATGGCGGCGGTTGAACGTTTAATGTGACGAGCCACCCAGAATATGTTGAGCCAAGAAATTAATTAATTAATCTCTAATAATAACAGGAGCTCAATTCGAAGAATGTGAAATGTACAATGTCATGATCCTAATTTATTTAAACACCAATCACACACACACACACACACACACACACACACACACACACACACACACACACACACACACACACACACACACACACACACACACACACACACACACACACACACACAAAACACACACACACACACACACACACACACACACACACACACACACACACACACACACACACACACACACAATAATAACAAAAACAACATTATTATTATTATTATTATTATTATTATCATGAACACTACAGTGTAAGACATCAATAATTTTCCAGTTATCCCACAATAAGGTCATTTCTCAGAATGTCATCATCCTCTTCTAGATGTCAAAAAAAAAAAATTTAAAAAAATTATATAATATATATATATATATATATATAAAAGTTAACTAAAAACCCAATCACCAAACTGTTTACATTTATAGATCTACTTAGCCTCAGTTTTTCTGGTGACATTAACCATCGCCAATACAACACAGTTTTAACCATCCAACGCACTGACGGATTCGTGACGGTTACAGGTAAATGCGTACTCCTGTCACGTACCTGACCACTTTTGTGCAGCTCGTCTGGGCTGCTTACTGACGGACTGCCATTATGCGCCATCGTTTATCTGTATCGACCACGTAACCTCAAACGCCCACCCTCAGCTCAGAATGATTGATATGCGTAATCCCTAAAAACACAAGATGACAGTCACATTCGCTGAAAGTTTATTGATTCTAAACAAAACAAAAATAATAAAACCCCCACAAAGATCGATCACGATATTACTTATACCATGCTATTAGCAACTGAATTGATAATAATCATAACAATAATAACATTACTACTATTATTATTATTATCAATATTAATAATGATATTAGTACTACTATTGTTACTGCTACAACAGCAACAAATACTACTACTACTAGTTCGACTACTACTACTGCTATTACTACTACTACTACTGATGCTGCTGCTGCTGCTACTACTACTACAAAATAATAATAATAATAATAATAATAATGTTGATGATGCATCACTGATGCATCACTGGATCAAAAAGTTAGGTACTAGAAAACAATCTTTGTACAATATCACCAGAACAATGACCTCTTTTCTAATATCCTTTTGACCAGAATCATCCAATATTTCTTATTTACACGGTGGAAACATATTACAAAGATTAAAAAAAAAATTCATGTCAACTTTTAATTGTTTATTGATTTGTAATTGTTCTTTATATAACTCAAATGTGTCATATCTATAATGGCTTTCCTGAACGTTTTACGTGATATCAATACATTTTCTTCAATATTTCAATCTGAATGTGTCACAATTAGGAGCAAGAACATTTGACACGAAATATTAGAATAATGGATACCCAATTTCTTGATCTTTCGAGATATTTATGATGTTTGATGTATGATATATTATGTATGATATATCGTTTAACAAGAGCTGCGTTTTTATTAGATATAGAAATATTGAAGATAAATGACATACATATCGATTTTAGGTATTTTTGTTATAGATCAGTATGTTGTCATCTTACAAATATGATGCACCACAAACCTCCAGGCTCCTGGTTCGAAACTGGCTTATACTTGTGTTTGGGAGATGTTTCTCTAAAGAAGTCGTCCCTTGGCAAACAAACAATCAAGTCAAGTCAATCAATCAATCAATCAATCAATCAATCTTATCAGTAATAAGTTTAATCCCACTTAAATAGAGTGATACATTACTATCCAATTAAGTTTATTATCTGTCACAAGGATGACAGTAGCCAGAACGACCACATCCACGGAATAGATCGCAATCGAGTGGAGACTCTAATAGTATATGTGACCTATCTATTAGCATTAAATTTTGTATGCTGCATTCATTAGTTTCTCTTGTCATCTAAAAATAGTATCACATTGTCACAAATAATACAAAAAAATGGTGTATTTGTGTGGTACGAAATGTTGACACGTCACCCATACAATGTTCAATGATGTATGGTCATTTTGGTGTATTTGTGTGGTAAGAAGTTCGGACGTGTCACTCATACAATCAGCTGGTTGTACTTTGACGTGTGAATGTTGTACCCCCCCCCAACAGATAATGTTGTCTGAGGTTCTTTCTTTCTATGGGGCATACAATATCCTAGAATTTGATTTTTTGGGTCAAATTGAAGGTATTGCAAAAAAAAACAATATGGACGTTGTTAGTCACTGAATATTGTATTCATGTATACAGACAATGGATTAAAAGAATATGAACAAACACTACTCCAACCAGCACAATCACAGCCACTACCCTTACCATCAATACTACTACTATTACTACTACTACTACGTAATGGCTTTAATGGTAGTTGCAGTAGTATTAGTTATAGTAGAAGTAGTAGTAGTAGCAGTACTAGTAGGTATAATAATGTTAGTAATTTTAGGACTAGTGGTAGTGATACGTATATTTTTATAGATAACGTAGTATTTTCTGGTCGTCCATACTACATTACGATACACTGGCTTGTCATTGTTGTGTGTACGCAACGTGAACACGAACGGCAACAGTATTTTATCATCATATTGAGTATCGAGCACTGTTATTGTTGTCCTGTTTACATATCTACAATGGCATTACGTAAAAACTGACATTACAATAGCAACATCGTAACTCTGGCATGAAATATTTAAATCCTTTCATAAAGAACCTGTATGATCCAGGCAATACACAGAAAGCTCCCCCTCCCCCCATCGGCCCATTTAGCCTACCATGTGCATAAAAGTGGCCGTATAACATCAATGCCCATCATCATCAGCAGCAGCAGAAGCCCCCCCCCATTCTTTTCTGGCTTTATTCTTTGTTCCGTATTAGTGCGCAACTATGTTGGGTAATGTGTTTATTTGGGTTACAGGTGTTGTAGATTCGGTAACTAAATGTGTTTTTCTTCTGTGTTTCTGTTTGCAGACAGTTTCCGGCAGTCGTCGGCGTTCAAAGATGCCCTGGACGAGATGAACGACGTCGCCACCAGTACCGTACTCTCGAAGAGTTGTTTTAATTACATAACCAAATACACTGATCTGGAACGAAGGGTCGTGGACGAGAGCGCACTATTCCGTAAGTACCCGGATATAGAATCGTGGTGGCGTTTAGTGTTTTCTGCGCGATACTCTCGAACTACTCAAACCGCCTCAAACGTGTTCTACCTACGTCACAACTTCCTACCGCGTCAATTTCGTAGTACACTATACTGAGCCGTTATAACCGCGGCCAAGCGCCCCGCAGAGACCAAACCTCGTCATTCTGATAACTGTTGGAGAAATATTGTAGTACAATACATGGCACAACGGAGTATTGTACACGTGGAATAATCTTGATCGAACGTCCCCATTCACGTCTCCATTTCTTGTCGACATTATAGTCGTGATAATGTAGCCATCATAACGCTGGAGGTCGATGGCTAATCGTTCGGTGGACGGTATCTAGACAACAATAAACAAGTGCGGATCGATAATTGGTTAAATCTGATTCAATCAGCGGCAGACAGACAGTGAGGCTTCAGTAACTAATGGCTAGTTCTCTACTGCCGAGGGGGTGGATTGGGTGTAGTGATCGATTCGTGATCATCGACCAGTATAGTCGATTCTCCTGTAATCGAATTATCGATTACGAAGCCGCGGTGATTTACGGCTCGGTCCTCTTTTGTCTCCAGATCGACGACCAATATTGGTGCTATTAAATCGATCGGTAATCGATTCGGTGCTTTGTTATTACGCCTATAGAGGCAGCCGTTTAGAATTAACGAATTGACTGGGTACAGTTGTACTCGTTATGGGATAATATATATACACGCAGATAGAGAGAAAGAAGTGATGACGATTGAGTAATATTTGGCCATTCTGAAACAATTTATGGTTGAATTATAATTGTTATATTAGAATAAGTGAGAATCTCAGTTCAATTCAGTGTTGATACTGGATTTTTGTTCTGATTGATTTAGTTATCAATCAGTACCAGTTGGTACAGTATCAATTGTTGTTGATGGTACTCTTAGTATTACAGTTTCGAAACGATATACTAACAAAATATATCTGCGTGTGTGTGTATCTCAGTGAGTTAGTGGGTGGATGAGTGAGTAGATTTGTAAGTAACGAAGTGGCTGAATGAGATTCTTTCATCTAGACTCAATAATGGGTCATAAATGACGTATGTGGCGGAGAGAGTTGATCAAATGAAAGTAATCCCAAATTACGGTAATAAATTCCCCGATTTGCACAATGACGAACTAAATCTGGATTCTAGCAGTAAAACCTGGAGCTTCTAACCCCAATGGTGCCGTCTAATATATATATATATATATATATATATATATATATATATATATATATATATATATTTAATCCCAATGGTGCCTGCCTAATATATATATTTTTTCATCTTGTTGAGGAAATCGGGTGAGCTCCGGTGGTTTAGCAGTAAAGCATCTGGCACTTTGGGCCAAGGGTCACAGGTTCGATCACATCAAGAGGTCCAAACCTTTGCGGGGATCAATTTCTCGGCTGTTCGTTAAACAGCTGTGCCGTCTCCACTGGCTTGATTAAAATAAAGGGGGACGTTAAAGACCCCCTGGGGATGTAATACACTCTGGCAGTGACTCCCCTTTCGGAGTATTTCGGCTCCAGTTTTCCTGTGGGTGGTGGGGCAGGAGGTATATGAACAACCACTCACAAATGTCACTAGAAGGACTCCACCATAGAGGCTGTACTGAACAAACGACAGCCTGGGGATACTCCCCGAAATATAAGTAAGCGAGCAAGGAAATCGGACCGATATGTGGCTAGAGCACAGTTCCTAATACCACCTATCTATTATCAGCCAGTGATTGACACCTGAGATATGGTTCTAATGGCACCTTCAATGGTTTGGTAGCCGCTAAGCCCGAAATTGATGCGTATTTATGCGAAAACAACCATTGTTACCATTTGGTATAAAGATGACGTCATCGTGGGTTATGGGGAAGCAGGTGAATTATTCTTTTTGTGGAGTGGAAGTTGATTAGTACACGAGCTCAGAACACCTGATGTGTTATTGATAGCAAGGACAATGTTTGCTAATATAATAGCATTTTTTTGTCTTCTTCCACCCTGGTTTTCTATTGTGTGTGTGTGTGTGTCTGATTGTGTGTGTGATTGTGTGTTGTTTTTATTCGTGTGGAATAAGGCACTGGCACAGAGAATCTCGAAGGGTGAATTCAAAATCTGGACGATTCTTTATGGGAATGAATCCAGAGTGCCGACTTTTGTATGTGCGTATGTTTGTGTGTGTGTTTTAGGATACATATATAGTGGCACTGGCGAAGAAGATCAACAACATCCTTTGAGACCTCTATCTCCATCAATTTAAATATAAAATGTTTTACAGCTCCATATATCGATACATATATACGTAGACCTATACATGTGCCTTGGCTACTCTGTGGGACCCAGCTAATTCACTTTTCGTACGCGACAAATATGTCACGTATGTGTGTGTGTGTGTGTGTGTGTGTGTGTGTGTTAGCTGTGTATAATAAGGCACAGGCACAGAGAATTTCGAACCGTGGCGACTTTTCTTGCTGAGACATGTGTAATGTCTCACCAGTCCCTAAGCCGCCTAAGCAAAAACAAAAAGCGAATCACCTACAGCCGTGGAGTTTGGGAGTAGAACACCCAAGTCAGATCACCTACAGCCGTGGAGTTTGGGAGTAGAACACCCAAGTCAGCTGGGTACACGTGCGTGTGTAGGTGTGCGCGCCGATAGTTGAAGATGAGAGATGTATCGATTGTGAAACCGAGAACTGAGACACAAACAACAACACGTTTTAATAACAGACGGAGTGGAAATTAAAATAATTCCTCTTGAACCCAAGATGAGAAAATAAAACACATATATGTTTGTTCTTGTTGATAATAATGATAATGTTGATGATAATGATATATATATATATATATATATATATATATATATATATGTATATATATTGATGTGTGTGTGTGTGTGTGTGTGTCTGTGTGTGTATGTGTGTGTCTGTGTGTGATCTTTACCGAATTGATCACCTAGGGCTCCAGTTTCAAGTTCTGTGATAATTTCCAGTAGGCCACCATTTAAGCTCTCACTTTCCCAACTCGGTCTCCTATTTACCCGTCCCAGTGTCTCCTGGCTATCTTTCTATCTCTTTAGACGCTATCTGTTACTTCAGGTATACAGAACTCGGCGGCTTCCTGCAGCATCGTGGGCATTCTCTGTCTGGCCACTGCCCTCATAACGGGAATTATTGGTATTTGGAAGAAGCAGCTGTCAGCTTGTATGATAACAGGAATAATGTATATCATAGCGGGTAAGTAGTGTTACATTATACTGAGTGACGGGACCTGTCTGTAATCTTTAGAGAATGACATTTCGCTGCTTATTACGCTCGCTGAGTACAGTGAGGCCTCTGTATAATGCGTTAACATTTAGTGTGGCAGCACCTATTTTATTATGGTACAGGTCGTCGATGGTTATTAGAGGTGTGTCGTCCATTGAAAAGGTCTGAAAGCTCACCTGTTCAAGGCTACTTTCACCGATAAATAATGTTATTTTGGATATCACTGTAAAAATATACCCGTTGCGAGTTGCTGTTTTGGGCATACTACTACTGCTATTTTTACTGCTGCTGTTGCTACTACTGCTACTACTACTACCAATACTACTACTACTACTACCACCACCAATACTACTACTACTACTAGTTCTAGGACACTGAATAGCCTAAATTGTGCCGATGCGTCGTTAAACAACATTTATCCATCCATCCATCCATCCATCAATAATAATAATGATAATAATTATTATTATTATAACTACTGATACTACTACTAATAATCATTATTCTGATTCATATTATTATTATTATTGCTGCAATATTAAGTATCTCTTTCCCTATCAGACACCTGTATCAATTGTTACAACGTCGGCCTATCTAATTTCAGGTGTGTTCGAATGTTTTACATTAATCATCATGTTGACGAAGATGTCGTACGAGGAGACGAAGTGTCACCAGTTAGTGAGCGACGATCTGGATGCGGAGATGTGCGCTGCTCGCGTCGTAACCGGAGGCTGGTCCCTGCCCATAGCCTGGGTGGCGTTCTGTATGTCAGTCATAACGCTCGGTCTATGGCTACTGATGGCCAGGTGTTACCGGATGGAGAGCGCCAAGTCCATAATGTGAAGTCGTCGGACGTCAGCCATTCTCCCGGTGAACGTTATGATACAAGCCGGGGGGTGTCGCCTAATAGGCCATTGCTCATCCGTCTGTCGTGGGATTAACGATGTGTTCTTCATTCTGCGCACCAGATTTGGTTGAGCGGACGGTATTTATTGGTGTTTATAGACAATTTATTTTCCTCGGTGGATTGTTGGCGGTCAGAGACGCCGCCAAGGTTCAGTACAGTTTCACAATCTGTGATTGATTGCTTCAATGTTATGCATTGCTGTACCATGACGACAGCGCTTCGTTGGTGTGTGTGTTTTTAGGCAGATTTCTGAGATCGTTAAGCCAAAATGAGATGTTTATCACCCACTGCTTAACGTCAGCTCCGATCAGCAGCAGCAAAAACAATTGATTACTCCGATGTCAGATTATAATTTATCGGCGCCTTATGCTGCTGGGGTTATAATACATTAAAATGTTCAACTTATACGGCTCGTGTAAGCTGTGTATCACTATGTACATAGTACCGACTCGGACCTGCATTCAAACCGATGTACATCTGTGTGTCTGTTTTTGTTATAATATTTAATTGTGGTCGTTCGATGCATTAAATCGCTTAGGTGGCATAATTGATATTAGACACGCACTTATACACGCCCACATCCACGCGTGCGCGCGCGCCCACATATACAAACATGCACACATACAAGCTGTTAAACATAGCGCAGCAATTCCACAAACTTGACCCGTACCTCGGTAACTACAGGCAAATATGTATTATAGACATACGGACTCTTTTTATTTACCCTTTAAAGGGTAACCTCGAGTGCAGTACTAACTTTGAAATAAATTCATTAACCGAGGACCCTTTTTGTCATGGTTCTATCCTATAGCGCTTTACTAGACCAACATATCGCTGGTTGCCATGCCAGCGATGGCTGTATTTGTGGTAGCTTTCGTCCAAGACTTCAAAATCAATCTATTTATTCCCTGCCAACCTTCCACTTCTTGCCTGATATTTAACGTGGGCGAGGTTGCGTAAAAACAAAAAGAGCCATTTGTGATTTTAAAATAATAATTACTATTTAAATATTAATTAACATATTCATTCCTACGATTGCCCTATAGAAGATTGCCGACAATTAAACAGAGATCCACAAAAGGCCGACGGTTGCTAAAGGTTTATCACAGTTTGTGTTAATCATGGAAAATAGCAACGGACTGCAGGTTGATATCATAAACATCATGACATGGGAATAACTTCTGTCAGATATCTGCCTGTAGTTGAATGTCGATAAACATTCGATACAAGGCAAGATCCCAAACACAACAAATGATATGAATGGATCTGAATAGGTACACTGACAGTCATTGAAATAGTATGAACATCTATTATTGATATTCCTGATATTGTGCTGATCATGATCTCGATGAAACGTCATATTCGTGATCAGTGATAAATTAACCCGACGAATCCATTGTCATGTGTGTGTGTAGGTGTGTGTGTGTGTGTGTTTGGGGGGGGGGAGTTCCATGGACAGTTAGTCTTTCTCGTTGACTATCAGTGATTTTCATTAAACCATCTTTCTTAATTTCTAAACAATCACAATATTTAGTGCTTGATTAGTGTGATAACCCCCCCTCCCCGGACGTGGTTCGCCAAATATTGATTGTTGTCAAAGGTAATATTAAATATTCTCTGAATAGAAATGCATTCTTTGTTTAAATATTTTTTTGTTATATATATATAACTATATATATATATATATATATATATATATTGTCGAAAACAATTATCAGCTAAATAAAGGCATGACAGGACGGGCCAGGCCAGGCAGGGCCGGGCCAGGCTAGGCTAGGCCAGGCCAGGCCAGGCCAGGCCAGGCTAGGGTTACGAATGATAATGCCATTTTAAAGAAGAATGGGACATACTCGACGGATAAAAGCCCGGTTAGACGAGAGATCTACAGGGCGACCGTAGCATGTTATAAACTAAGAGAGCCCGGATGGGGCTAAATTCAACTAGCGTAATACATTTAAAGCCGTCCTTTATCACAATAATATGTCTATTATTGGAATTCGGAGATGGATGACGTATAACAGATTTAGTAACAACGCTAGGTGGCGCCAGGTCTAAAATGACGACGGCAGAAGACCACTCTTCTAGCAGATTATCAGACCTTATCTATTCTATTGTAATTTTCTAATAAATAAAATTCACTGAGTGTATAATGTTTCTGATAGTCACACGTTTAGGGCGACATTATGGATAACAATATGTTGTAAATAATCTGGTGTCGTCAGATAAACACCGACTGAAACCATGGTGTAGTTTATTGTGGCATTACGACACTGCTGTGCTTAGCGTATAGCTTTGCAAACCGCCAGGGTGTGGGTTCGAATCCGGCTCATACCTGTGTTTGTGGGGTGTTTCTTAAAGAGTCTCAGGGCGACTCCGTGGTCTAACTGGTAGAGCGTTGGATCACAGATCACAACCACACGTGTTCGAATGTCGGCATGGGCATATCTGAAGGGTGTTTCATCTTTGACTTCGCTTGATTACCTTTGGAGGTTGCTCGGTAGCGAAATAACATCAGTCATCATCTTAAAGCCATCCCATCACCCCCCCCCCAGCCTGTGACCAAAGCGGAAGCTAAACAAACAGCTCACTCACTCAAATTAGTCTGTTACTGATATTTATTACTGATATTTATTACTGATATTTATTACTGATATTTATCATTGATATTTATTAATGATATTTATCATTGATATTTATTACTGATATTTATCATTGATATTTATTACTGATATTTATCATTGATATTTATTGATTGTGTTTATCACCGATATTTATTTGCGTCATTAATACATTTGCGTCTTTGATTAAACGTACAATTGTCGTACATATTTTGTATCCCGACTGATCTTACATAGACGGCTAGATGGATGACGTCATCGAGGGTCTACTCTAACTTCCGGTTGTTGATAGGGTGAGCAATCATCACACAGGCACGATTATCTACATTTATTTATGCACCGATGTCTATCAATGCAAGCATTCCTAATACATAAATACACCGTCGAAAATATGTAACTTCATGCACACACGCACACGCGCGCGCGCACACACACACACACACACACACACACACACACACACGTACATACATACATACGTACGTACATGCATGCATGCATGCATGCGTGCATTCATACATGCATTCAACTGGGCAATAAACAGACAGGGGGGGGGGGGATGACATAGAGACTCGTACATGCGTAATACTACAACACGTTTTAAAGAAAGAAATCCTTAAGTTGCAAGCATAATATCCAATGCATTCCTCATGAAGGAATGGGCCCCCGCACCAAATAAACATGTGGACCCGGCTATGTTCGCTCACAATGCCGATATATCCGGTAGAACAGTCGGTAATGCAACACAGTCAACTTATCCAGGTCCTCGGATCGAATCGCAGTGCTGTCCGTTCCTGTTGGTAGTTTCATCTTTTAGCAATCATTTCCCCACTAGGAAGTAGCCACTCTGTCATATGTCCCCTATGTGACTAGCCCGGAGGATAAACGAGCCAAGTATCACTAAATCATTCACTCATATAGCTAACAATCCCCCGTACCCGAATCTGGATCACCACCTCGGTAACGGATCCGAGGCGAAAACTGGAAGAGATCGCCCTCTGTCGGGCGGGCGTTCACACGAAAGTGACCCTGTTCCGATTCTGGATCGGGCCCGCTCCGGACGAGCGCTTCTCATCGGCGTCCGTCCCCGAGCTGCGTATGCTGGAGTAGTAGGCGTTGCCGTTCCGGCAGGTAGCGCTGTTGTTCCGGTTGAGGTAGGGCGCGCCGGCTGCCGGGCGGCGGCGGCAGCGCACCATCTCGGTGAAGCCACGCCGGAACTTGTTGCTGAAGAAGCAGTAGACGATCGGATTGACGCAGCTGTTCGAGGCGCCCAGCCACTGGGATACGGGCACCACAATCTGGGTGAGCAGCGAGAACTCGCCGGACTCGGGCACCAGCGGCCCACCGAAGTAGATTCGAACCTGGACGGCGTAGAGCGGCAGCCACGAGAAGGCGAACAGCACCACGACGCAGACGAGCATCTTCAGCACCTTGACCTTCGACTTCTGGATCACGTCCGAGCTGGCGACGATGCCGGGAGCTCGCCGATTCACCACCCGGCAGCCGATGGCTGTGTAGCAGGCCGAGATGAAGACGAGCGGCATGCTGTAGCAGGTGAGGAAGATGGCGCCGAGGAAGTATCCCTTCTCCAGGCCGACTTCCGGCCAGTATTGGTTACAGATGAAGAGTGTCTGGCGCGGGTTGGAGATGTCCTTCTGTTGATAGTAAACAGCCCACGGGGCCATTATTGTGGCCGCCATCAACCATATGAAGATGATCATCAGACGGGCTACTCGGTGGTTGATCTTTAAGTTCAACGTATGGCAGATGGCTAGGTATCTGAAACAAGGAGACAATTTCATATTGTTAGATGACTCTTAGATGGATAACTGATAGATGACTCTATTTCAATATACATAACTGTAAATTATATTACTAATAAATTACAAAAGTAATAACATCTTTATTTAAATATACATGGATAAGAAATATATATATATATATATATATATATATATATATATATATATATATATATATATATATATATATATATATATCACAGACACTATATAACCTTCATCCATGTATATTTAGATGTTATTTCTTTATAATTTATAACACACACACACACACACACACACACACACACACACACACACACACACACACACACACACACACACACACACACACACACACACACACACACACACACACACACACACACACACACACACACACACACACACACACACACACACACACATATATATATATATATATATATTATGTGGAATTATTTAGTACATATCAACATCACGCCAAGCTAACTATCAACTACAGGCTATAATCAATCTTTGTGAAAACGGAAAGCAAGAACCTTCCAGAAGGAAAAAGTAAGCTTTCAAAAAGCATCGCATCTCTCAGAAAGATAAAGATAAAAGAAGAGTTATCAAACTGGAAGGACATCGAAGTGAGCTTTTAATAAGTAGCTGACAGACATCACGAATCTATTACAGATGACCCTATATCTATGTGAAGTCATACAAATTAGGCTGTTGAAGTATTGACCTATAGAAGGGTCCTGACCACGAAACGAATACGCGTCCAGAAGAGAAAGTCAATATGCCGAATGACCACGTAGAAGATGATAGTGAGATGTCATACTTGCCCAACATTCTTACAACGATATTTAGGGCATCACACACAGACGGGGTCATAGTTCTGGCAGACTGAATGGGATCAAGATAAATGTAATTCTACTGAACCGTAAAAATAAATATCTGCGAAAGTTCGTACAAACTCTTACCGTATCATTTACTAATATGAACTATATTTAGATGAAGATATATTTCCTCATGAAGAGCTGCTAGAAGGTTGTCATCGAGAGAGTCATTAGTTATCAAAGTTGTCAAATTTGAACTGCCATAGGAAGTGTGCTGACTCAATTATTAGCAAGGTAAGTAAATGTGGATGCTGATCTAAATGAATTTATTCCATTAGAAAAATGGGAGCAAGATATCAGTTTTAGCTCACAAATATATCAGTTTCTACGAATTAACCGACTCGTTATTCTTCCACGGATCACACGCCATCGATAATGGCCAAACAATTGAGAAAAGCGATAACACCATGAGTCCGTCTATCGATTGATAAACACCAGAATTCCAATACTGCCCCATCAACCACATCAACCGCGAAGACAGAAAACTCTGAAATCGTGCCTTTGTATTTAAAAGAACCCAAAAACTGAGCGTTAAGGAGACGATCATATCACCGATATTCGAGTTTACCGACATCGATATTTGGGGATCTCCTCATACGGTTAAAGACATGAATAATATGGTATTCATCAGTAATATTCCATTTATTTGTTCCATTAGTATAGTTGTACTGCCAGCATCGGGGTCATGTTCAAGTGTATCGACTATCCGTCTCCAGAAACTAACATGGCCTTGTTAAAGTGCATTACACCATTTATGATAGATATGTCTAAATTCCGTCTCTTGTATAAGGCGTTCACCTCAGAGGAAAATGCACTGTGTAATTTCACGGTCTAAATACAAAACATCGCACATTGCGTTCGGTTGAGGGATGATCAACCTCCCCCGAGATCTGGTAGGGGCTGATAGAGTATACAATGAATCGAAAGGAAAAGGTCAAACATCTCGTACTGGACAGGTTCCAACCCTTTTTACCTTTAACAATGTTATTAACTAATACCATGTACACGCTGGTACACGCTGGTACACGATGGTACGCGTTTTGTACGCGCTGCACATCAATAAAAACAAAAGGAAAACAATTACAATACACTTGATAAATTCTTTGTTAATAACACTATCTGTCCTTTGCAAATATAGTTGGGTGGGTACATGCATACATTTATACATACCAAAACACACACACTCACATGCACGCACGCACACCCCCACATTCGCAAACACACACACACACACACAGTCTAGAAATATGGACTTTAAATTACCATTGAGTATCATGGTATTTACAAATAGTGTGACATCTGGCGGAAGTTAAACAAACTACGTGTGTGGGCTGGAAACTGCGCATTTAAACCACCAGCACTAATGGGAAAGATGCTACAGAAGGCTACTCAAATATTGCTTATTTCGTGATATATATATATATATATATATATATATATATATATATATATATATATATATATATATATAAATCTATCGAAAGCAAATTGAGTAGCCTTATTTGGTCAAATATTTCTGTCCTCAAAGTTCTTTGCAGTCACACAAAATCTCATCATATACAAAGGTTCTTGATATTGTTAAAAACTGAATCATACATCCCAAATAATCGTAACTGGTTGATTATCAATTTATCAAATACGATATTTAACAACCGAAGCATCCATCCACGCAACTCACATTGCCATAACACCGAACACATTTAAAATCCCTGCTAATAGAATACTGAGACCTGGCAAAAATAAATTAAAATCCACGATATAACATTGTATTGATTGTGGCTCTACAGATACATGGGCGCACCCGTGCTCTAATTGGTAACGCGTTAGATCACAGATCATTACCACCTGAGTTCGAATTTCGGCGTGAGCATATCTGAAGGGTGTTTCATCTTTGAGTTCGCTTTATTATCTTTAGAAGTCGCTCGGCCCATTTTGCCTTCCATGTGCACAAAAGTGGCCGTAGGACATCAATCATGAATCATCATCTCTACATATACACGCTCATCGTCAACCAACAACACAGGGCGTTATAACGTAATGCGCAGGCGCGAGTATGTTCTAACATTCAAATCGTTCCGCATCTTACCAAACCCGATGTAACAAAATATAAGTACTCCGTTTGTAATAGGATTCCGATTGTCTTTTCCCAGGCCAAGTTCGGGCGAGATCCAGGCCCAGATCCCGACGAATACTATTCATCACATCATAAGACAATCAGTGATGGTTTCGTTTATAATATTCCATCCATCGTTCCATGGCTCGTAGCCGAAATGTGCAGAATTTGTTCACGGAGTCAGCATGTGAATTCCGTAAAATGTCACCTCATCGAAAAGCATAAAATGGCTAGCGACATGGAGAAAATAATAAGGTACCATATTACATATACGAAGTTAATTCTAAACAGTTCAGTTTTTACATAAGAGAGAGAGAAGGCGAAAGAGAGAGAGAGAGAGAGGGGAGAGGAGAGGGAGAGGGGAGAGAGAGAGAGAGAGAGTGGGTGTGTTGTATTAAGATTCTAACCTTTGGTCCCAGTACAGGAGCTTGTGATCTATAATTAATTGCCATCCATTTTATTAGCCGATTAACCGCGTCGTACTCAAGATCAAGCCAGAGGTATCGATCAGTTTAATGATCGGCGAAGAGGAGTGAAGACACATTTTTCGAGTACATAATGTACCTGTATAGCTATATTCCACGAAGCCTCCAGTTCGAAATTCGGATAATTTCCCGGAAATGTTCCTCAGAAAACTGGATTGTAAATAAAGAACATTTGGCGGATATTTAAAATGGATGCTCCTGTCATTGCCACTTGTTGACGTGTAACAGAAGAACATTCTGAACCCTGACGTAATGTCAACTTTTGTACATATTACGTATCTGGATTGTGTTTATGACCCGTCATAGGCACAAAGAAAACCAGACACTCACGCACGGACGCACACACACACACACACACTACCATAACACATTTCTCCACCCTGACAATGAACTATATCTCAATGTTCGCGTGACATTCTATACAAATAATCGTAAATGAGGCGTGCCACGAGACCTGACCCAGATTTGATGATCTTAATGTAGTCATACACTTGAAGGTAGACTAACAATTATCAACTCATATATGTGTTGATTGGTGGATAAACATATCGTTACAGTTCGGCCTTTACGTCAGAGATAAGCTGACCTCAGTGACGTCGGTGGTACGTCACAATAAGACAGAAACAGATGGATATGAACATCGATATGAAACGAGTGTTTTAATTGCGCAAATGTGCAAATTGTGCAAATATACGTAAACGTGAATGTAAACAGGTTCTGTCGGTTTTAGCGTTTGGTAATCTGGGTGGAGATGAACTTATCATCTTGCTCTCTGGCTTGAATGAAAAACGACTTAATTTTTACTCAAGTAAAATTACGCATGAAAGTTTGATCAAATTCTCTAAGGTTTTTATTAGGACTTCTATGTCAACGGTTCTTCTAAGATCGATCGATATTGAATGCCGTTTGGGTATGTCTTGAAATGATCAAAATAAAGAGGAAAAATAGATATTGACAACCATCGATTTTGTCAAATTGTCTCGTATTATGGTAAGCAATGGTAAGTCATTAGATGCGCATTATCAAACTCCGGATATCGGGCTAATTAATAACCGGCTTTCATCCTATCTACCGTGTCTCAGAACTGTTAGTGTGCTGCGATCCGAATACCCAGCTTATGAGATAGAAGTCTTGCATTACGCATTGTGATACTAACGATACCATTAACTTAACGCGATTACCAACCATCGAACTGATAAATGAAACGTTTGATGTTTTAGGGCCACTTTTGTTGCACGTGGTAGGCTAAATGGGCCGAGCGACCTCCGAAGGTAATGATGCAAAGTGAATGATGAAAAACCCCATAGGACGTAAAACACTCTGGCAGTGACCACCCTCAGGGTATTTCGGCTCCATCTTTCCGTACTGCTCCCCTGTGAGTGGTGGGGGAGGAGTTTCTCAACCACTCCAACATAGAGGCTGTGCTGATTAAGCGACAGCCTGGGGATTCTCCCGAACAACAAAACCTAACCTCTTATATGGTTTTTACAGACATATTATTTCGGGTTTTATTTTATTACATATTATTTGTACAGCTAGTAAGGACGTTTTTATTAAATATACATTATTATTATTATTAATATTATTATTGTTGTTGTTGTTGTTGTTTATAATCTAATATATTCCTAACCTCAGTATCTATATCGATATCTCCATTAAACCATAACCGGGATTTTGAGTGTCCAATCATTAGCTTCACAGTCTAGCTAGAGGAACTGGGTGAGTGAGTGAGTGATTGGGAGAGGCAGGAAGGAATGAGTGCATTGGGGTTGTGTCGACGCATCGTCCTGAAAATTACATTTAGTGAAATTTTCCCTTAGTGGCCTATTTGTGATATACACGATGAGGCAGTGGACCAATTCTAAATTTCGACCATATAAGAAGTTCTAATGACTGTTTGTCGGATGTTTCATTCGAACATGTCGTCTTCCGGAGTGGGAGTCACACCTCGGACAAATCTCCCAGGTATGGCCAGCGCCGCGGCTAAGAGAAGTCTGCAGCTAGAAGTGTGCCTTCAAGGCAGCAGCGCCACCTAGCGTCATTACCGCTGCACCCCCTCCCCGACATACACACACCGGCTCTATAACGTTGTGTATTCGCTAATCCGTAGCATCGACAACTTCCACCGAAATCAGAGAAAAATCGCATTGTCAGCCAAGGGGCTAGACCCAGTAATCACCGGGCACACTGGTGTTGGAGAGGAAGCTTTTAAAATGATTTGATGAACGTTCTGCACTCCTCTTCTTCACAGAGGATGACGGTGATGTTAGGGATGGCGACCGGGGGGTGGAGGAGGAGATGGTGGTGTTGTCTGACACTTGGTTGATGTGCTTACACAAGACGAACAAAAGATGAGAGAAGTTCGATGATTTACGGAGTTATTACAGATTGTCGTCTCTCAGCGAGCCAACTAACGCCGCCAATATGGCGTCCGCTACTCACAGTCTCGTTTCTATCAGCACCATTGTCCCCGACGCAACAATGACTCCATTCAGGATCGCTGGCGTCCCATCATAAATATCGACCTGGCCAACGGGGTCGCCGAAGTAAAGATCGTCGCGAACATATTCTGGAGCGCTTCTCGTGATCCGCTGTTCCGGATACGACGGATTGAGGATTTTGGTGACGTCACTGTTGCATGGTTAGGTTTTGGTGGCGGTCGGGGGGGGCTGGTACGTGGATGACGTTACATGGTCAAAGGAATCGTGTGGCTGTTTGTCACTGTCGAACTATTTTGTAATTAAAATGGTGTGTCAATGTGTCCATTGTTTACTGCCTGTACTAGTCAAGCTTGACACATATAGCCATGAGACGATACTTCAGTGAAAAGTGCCTATGATAATAATAATAATAATAATAATAATAATAATAATAATAATAATAATACTTACTTATTATTATTATTATTATTATTATTATTATTATTATTATTATTATTATTATTACTACTACAAACAAGTTGGCTGATAGCAGACGACGGTGATCTCGTCCTCTATTTAGAAACCTTCATTCTACTTAATAATTATTTATAGATTGTAATCGATCAATCACTTTAGTGCTGATATTTATTCTTACGTTATTTGTATAATAGACTGTGTATGTTATATACTCGTACATTTATAACAGTCAATTAGGAGCTGTATGGGAACACCCCTATCACCGTTGACAATAATGTCAAACGCTTTCGGACAGTCAGTAATAGATATGTTACACAACAGTACGACCACTAGAGGCTGGAATAGATTAGTGTATCATAATACAGCGATTAGGGGTCATTATACTGATAGAATCGACAAAAATTCATACCTTTTAATCGATAATAGGTTAATAGACTGATTAGATTTGACATTTCACGATCCTTAATTCACTAAAGTGTGTAACTGACAGAAAACTCTACATATCAATATATCTCAACTAACAGAAATTTGACATATTTTATCGAAAAAATATGGTGTTTTGGTGGTTATGGCCACTAAAAGATATCTTCACCCAAATTTTCTTGAATTGTTTTTATTTTTAAGAGTGAGGATTTTGGATGAACGGACGAACGAACGAACGAACGAACGAACGAACGAACGAACGAACGAACGAACCAACATTGGTCAGTTGAACCTGTACTCTTCAAACGGCGACAGATGTATTCCATTTAATTACAGAAGCCCAAGTCAGACAGACCTGTAAAGACATGGTTATACAACTCCAGTCTTAAAGTGGACAGACTGTAAGGACGTATATACAAACACTCTTATACGGTCCACCTCTGTAATGGCATTGTATATCTTCGATAACCGAATCAACGGCAAAACGTTTCTGGCCGCACTCGGTCGCTGTCACGGTTAACGTAATGGATGGTCATAATGAGTGTACTTCCTGGTTGAGTACAGCTCCAGACATATCCCTAACACAGAGACAAACACAGTCACACACACACACACACACACACACACACACACACACACGCACACACACACACACGAGCGTATGCGAGTACAGCTTTCGAGTACAGTCAAGTTCTGATATCTCAAGCGAGCGAGGGGAACATTGCCTCGGAATCGAACCTGTGGATTATTATGTCAACAAAGCTGTTAGTCGTTTGTCATGAATATCATCGTTGGATTGGTGAGAGTTTGGCGAGGAACAGAAGGAACCTTCGGCGGATGAGCAAACCGAACTGAAGGCATCCAATCTAAGGAGGTTTTCAATTGTTGATGTTTAAAGGTAGCTCAACGGATTCGGCTGACGAGAACTGCTGCTTTCCTTGTCCAGGGACTGTCTATTAAAACGTGAGCTAAAACACGAAGCAAAGGGATTTAATTCTGGTTGCCTTTAAAATTAAGGTGACACAAAGCGGAAATATGAGCAAAATTTCGAAAAGATTGAATAATGACATACGGATATAAGTGCTCTCCGGGGTATTAAAATAAATCAGGTAGAATGAAGCGGCGACTGACAGCTGTGATGCATTCTATTTGAATCATCTTCATTATCTATCAGTCCCTGCACGATGTTCCAGCTCGTCGGCGAGCCATTAGACAAACGGAATCAGGTAACGGTTCAACGGATTGCCTCATGGCATAGAAACCTCTTGTGACCGAAGAGTAATCGAACGAGATGAATTTAATAATCATTCATCGCTTGTTCCAAAATTCCAGAACGATGTGGCGTTTGATGATTTGAGTTTTATGTGTTGTCGGGCTCAACACTCGATGGAAGGAAACGTGCGAGATGAGTGAGAGCCTCAGCCTTGATCACACCTGCGATATGTATCCGAAGGCGAATCCTTAGGGAAATAAGGTGTTCGGATGAAACATCCCACAGTCGTAGGTAAAAGTGGTTTTCGAAGCCATATCCGGATGTCCTCAGTGCAGTGCTCTATCCACCTGGGCCACGGGGGCACCCTAAAACTGTGGAAGACGAATGACGTAGGCAGCGAACCGTTACATTTGAATAACGTCGCGTCTGGGTACGAATGACGTCTGTGACGTAACGGCACGACGCAATACGTCACAACTGGCTTAAAGTGTATCATGGATGGATGGCAGGCGTCATATTTCCTCTTCTGAAAACTGATTACGTTGCGGCTCTCGAAGGTCAACAGGCCAATGTATGACAGTCTCAGCAATGGAGATTCTATTAAGAAAACACACAGGACGTTCACAAACCGACTACGACTTGATTATTATAGGAACAAGGTCGTGTCCAGCTAATGGGTGTCCAGCTAATGGGACAGCTATTACAGTAAATCCGATGAAGATAGTGTATTCATCATGGGACTCGGCCGAGGATTTCTGTTTGTCCTTCCTGACAGAATCCTGGCACGAAGTTGATGAAGAAAGATCCCGGAGACAAGGAACGCTCTAGATGTCGCCATTGTGAACAATCTATTTTTTGCTCAACAAGAAAAAGAGAAAGATAGAAGAAAAATGGAGACAGGGTCCCATTAAAAAAATTGTTGGCTAATATAACGATATTGGTCGACACTGTATAGACACGTTTTCTCATAATTCATTGTATAGTGAACAAGTGCGTGCCTGTGTTTGTTTGTTTCTTTGTGTGTATGGGTATGCGTGTGCGTGTGTTTTAGCTGTGTATAATAAGGCACAGGCACAGATAATCTGGAACCGTGAATTCAAACTCTGGACGTTTCTTCAGGGGACTGAATCCAGAGTGGCGACTTTTCTTGTTGAGACATGTGTAATGTCTCACCAGTCCCCTAAGCAAAATCAAAAAGCGAATCACCTACAGCCGTGGAGTTTCGGAGTAGAACACCCAAGTCAGATCATTCGCAGAGTATAAAAATAAGCCACTGTGTGTGTGTGTGTTCTCTGGCGCCGAATAAGTTAAGAGCGTGCATTTTTAAAGCTTTCCGTAACTTAAAGTTGGCCATAATAAATCATTAAGAACTCGTTAACGGTTATTATGGAATGTCTTGCTTTATTTTCTTTGAAAAATGCCCTAGTACTCTATCTCTCTCCCCAGAGAGCTGGCATGAGTTTAAATATATATACTATATATATATATATATATATATATATATATATATATATATATATATATATATATATATATGATATATATATATATAATATGTGTGTGTGTGTGCGTGTGCGTGTGTGTGTGTGTGTGGCTGTGTGTGCGTGTGTGTGTGCGTGTGTGTGTGTGTGTTTTATGTTACATATAATAAAGGCGTGGGCTCAGGTTTTCGTGATGTTTATAATTCTTACAGAATTATGATCAAACGACTACTACCTAAATAGAAAATAAATTTATATATTAGTATATATATAACGCAGCTATAACTGGAAATAAAGCATATATATCAGTACATATAATATCTATTATGATAATAATTCTAATACCTCCGACAATAGCAGAAATAATAGTATTTTCACTCAGCCCAAAATAGCCATTCATTGAAATACCAATAGAATATTTGGTAAAAAATTCCGTATTGATAAAAAAACTCGACACGAAGGATAGCTGGCTTCTTGGTCAGATTTCTCTTCCGATTAGTATGAATGAAATACACATCCACATCCATTATGCATCCCGCATCAACCATCCCAGATTACACAATGTTGGATAACCGGAGGCTAGGACAACAATAGATATTTTATAGAATAATGAAGCTCAGAGGAAAAGATACTGAGGTACATCTTTGTCGGGAGACTGTGAACATATTTCCGTGAGAACACCACTAATGTAGGGTGGGGGGAGGGAGAAATTTTGTATAGTTAAACTTTGATATTTAAATTTGGTTGCAAGCAGTTTGTTCCGACCAATAACAGATTGTGATATAATGTTATTGAATTATTTTTATGAGAGGATGATCAAAGACTATAAAGCTTTGCATCGTATCTTGACTATGCCATTGCCCAACATCTATACTACATCCGCCACTGAGCTCGATTCTCTTCGAGGAGATAGGCGCAATAGAAGTTTGTTATTATTATTATTATTATTATTATTATTATTATATAACATCAAAGTATTGTAAATAGGAATTGTTCAATTAAAACATTTATTTGGAACACGTATGGAATAATTGTTGTTATAGATGACTAATTAGTCAGAGAATAGATAGTAAAGAATGCTGTCACGCAGAAGCTTAGACGTTGTTTGTTCTGTTTTTCATTTAAGATGAACTTCGAATTTTGGCGCAGAATTCTGAAAACCTTCAAATGATCAACTTACGAAAAAAAAGATGTTTATCGGTAAACTCTTAAAGAAGATCTTATGCCGCCTGACGATCTCAGCAGTACACATGGTCGAAGTGTTTACTTCTGGTTAGTGTTCAATAAGGCTACTTATTTCGGGCCGATTTTATAATTAGCTATTTCGAGATGAAACAATCAGATGATGATCATTAGCTCCCGAGGAAGAAATATTCGACGAAAATGTCACCAAAACACGACCAAACCTTTCAGGCTGATTAGCGTTATTTAATACCTTTAACTAATTCCATTATATTCCTTGTTAAAATCCCCGTTGATGGCTACAATTAGAGGAGGCCATGACCTTTCCTGACCGTCATTTGACCTCGTTTCCGGTACTGAAACTTCGTGTTAGCTAATTGACTGATGTTTACGATAGAACAGCAAATGATGCCGTCGTCTATCTGGATCGATTATCGCTGATTTTATTTTATTAATCAATAGCCACTCTACGTAAGCTGTTTGATGAACGGATGTTGTCTTCTGTTGTCATATATCAAAGTATGAAGAGAAAGCTGTGATCCGGATTGTTTTTCTTTTCTGAAGATGAAATACGCGCCAACATCGAAGCCGCGTAGATCTAATTGGGGCAATACATCCACTAATGACGAAACGTTGTCGTGTTTCATCGTGAAATGAAGATGCTCAGAGATAAAATTGATGATTAGTTTAAGTAAATCTCGGTAGAGTAGAGGGCGCTGACTGAGTGGTTGACTGGCTGACTGACTATCTGACTCTCTGACTGACTGACTGACTGAGTGACTGACCGAGTGAGTAACTGGCTGACTGACTACCTGACTGACTGACTGTCTGATTGTCTGTCTGACTGACTGACCGACTGACTGATCGAGTGACTAACTGGCTGACTGACTACCTGACTGACTGACTGTCTGACTGACTGACTGACATACCGAGTGACTAACTGGCTGACTGACTACCTGACTGACTGACTGTAGATTGTCTGACTGACTGACTGAGTGACTGACCGAGTGACTAACTTGCTGACTGACTACCTGACTGACTGACTGACTGACTGTCTGACTGACTGAGTGACTGACCGAGTGACTAACTGGCTGACTGACTACCTGACTCTATGACTGACTGTCTGGCTGAATAGATGAATGACGGAATGAATGAATGACTGAATGAATAACTGAATGACTGACTGAGTGAATGACTGGCTGACAGACTCACTGACTAATTTACTGACTGATTGATTAAATGACTGATCAAGTGACTACCTGACTGATTGACTACCAGACTGCATGTCTGACTGACTGACTGTCTGACTGACTGACTGAGTGACTGACATACTCACTCATTCACTCACTGACTCACTCACTCACACAGCCACCCAACCCAACAATTCACCCACTAACCCATTCACTTGAACCATCTAGACCGACTGAATGACTACAATGACAATATACCGTACCAATAACTAGTTATTATAAACTGACCTGGATCCGGATGAGAAAGAAGATCGGGTGATGCGCTAAAATGTCACCTAGGGTCTCTAGAAGGTGACTCACATTTTGTTTGACGACGGGCATGTCTATCGGGATTCGGGATACGGTCGGTGACATCAAAACAGAAAACAGCGAATACGGATAACTGGTGACAATATACGGACGTAAGGACAACCTGGAGCTAACGACTACCTTATGGACGCTCGCGTTCCGGATCGTTGAAGGATTTGAAGCCTCGTCGCGGGGAACGGGCTTTCACTGGCAAATCAGAAGATGAAATCCGCGTCCTGTTCTAGGACGAATCCGTAATGTCCTTTATTCGCTCTCATTCGTCGTATTGCTGACGTCCAGGTGTCGAATCCCGTGGAGCATTAATCAAATACGAAATTAGGAATAAAGTTTTAAATGTTCTAAATTATCTACGACTTCTCCGTCCAGGTCCATCTAGTTTCCAGGACTTAGTCCATCTAGATCCGGTGCTAATGGCGCGCTTTGTGTTCGATTTGTTTGTTGTTTAAATTTAATGGTCGAACCTGGATTTTTAGCCAATCAGAAGTACATTGGCGGGGGGGATGTTTGCAGAAATAAACTTTCTCTTCAACTTCCAACTGTACTGATCGATATGCAGATCGTTTTTGCTAACAACGGATGAGAGAATGCATACATTTCGGCAGCTCAGTGGGACAAGTGGGGAAATCTAAAAATGGGCTACTGACTTTTCCAGTTTTCACTGGAAGCGAATGAAGCATTCCAAAATCCTTTATCTTGAGAACACCGCTGGTAAATCGTGTTTTTTGAAATAAAGACTTAAAAATAATATTAATTTATATACAGTCATGCCTATGCCCTACATCATTAATTGGTTCAAAAAGCCCTCGCGTAATATCTTAAAATTCCTCTAAAATGCATTTCAATGTAAATATATTTTATTGGTATATTTTAAATATTTTCTATGTGCTTTCATTTTATTTTGAAATTAATATTTTAGCTTCTTTGATTATTTATTGATTATTTTACATCATTTTATTATGACGTAGGTGACTTAGAAATCTTTAAAAATGGCCTAAAGGCGATTGTGACGAAGACCGAAGTGAGGTAAAAACGGGTATTACTGTATATGGTAAAACTAATATAGACATTGTTATCGCGGCTATGGAAATACTAGTACGCTAATATATGAGATAATCGGTTTAAGTACAAGACAATGGTGTACGTTCAGTATAGATCTAGATAATATAATTTAAAATACAGTGATCTATTATGTCAAATACCTTTCTTTAGTCAATAAATATTACTAATGTTAACATTTATTCAATTACCTCTAAACACTATGTGATAGGTCATAAAGATATATTGGGCGCCTCCGTGATCTAGCGGTAGCGTGCTGGACCACAGATCACTACCACCCGTGTTCGAATCCCGGCGTGGGCATATCTGAAGGTTGTTTCGTCTTTCACTTCGTCTCATTACCTTTGGAGGTCGCTCGGCCCATTTAGCCTACCTTGTGCACAAAAGTGGCCGTAAAACATCAATCATCATCATAAAGATATATTGTGTTTAGGAAAACGATTTCGTTGACCAATATTCATTTCATTTGCGTATATTTGATTTCAATGTTATATATATATATATATATATATATATATATATATATATATATATATATATATATGGGAGAAAAATGACTACCTACACATCTGTCTACATTTATTATCTACCCATCTCTATGGGTGTATAATGTACCTTTACGCCCTCTCCTAGGACGATACCGTGAATAATTAACCTTTTTTTATGAAGTAAACATTTTCGGGTTCAAAGAGCTATTATGATGGTAGGTGTTAAACTATGACGAGTATCAGATGTCTCTTGTCGGATAAAGTACAAAGCTGTCAGCGTCATCTCGACTCCGCCATATCTCGTCTAAGGTCGGGTCGACGTGTCACCGACCCACCATATCGTCCGGAACCAGTTGGTTTGTACGTCTTCGGGAATAACTAAGTTCGTCTCGAGCTAAAACAATTTCGTCTTCTAAAGTCGGTTAGTTATTGTGGTGTACTTAGGCCAGATATGCCGAGAAATATATCAAACGGTAAAGAGAGTAGGTCAAAAATGAAACGTCCTTCGGTCTCGGCTGAGCTGTGGTTTAAACCCGGATTCTACAGATATGCGGCCAACGCGCTGCCGTTAAAGCTAAGGCGATGTCCCCATGAAGAATATAACATATCTGTAGTTTAATATTAACCACGTTTTCTTAATACAACAGGATAACGTTATCGTTTATAACAGATATGTAAAAACAGACAACTCATCTCTTCTCAGTGGAAATATCTCCGATACGACAATTAATAAATCACATTTAGCCCGCCAACTAATCTATGATTTTTATGATAAACACGCGACTAACAGCAACAAACGTCCGCCATTTTTACGACATTCATTGCCTATCTATAATGTCAAAACTGTATTATTATTTCATTAAACCGTGCAGCTTGAGCTTTATATCTGACTATGCCCTTAACAATACCATCCTATAGATATTGTAAATAATAAATTGTATGCTATAATACCAGATTGATTGTATAGAAATATTTTCTAAGGACTGACGAGAGCCGGTTTGTATAGTGTATACTCTGACGTCATATAATACCGCTATAAGCTGCCAATTTTAGGCGCCTAGTCCAAAACAATCCATCTCGGGCAGCGAGGTCATAAATCATTCATGGATTACTAAACACAGGAGAAAGGCCAGTAGGCGATAGATGGCATCGAACCGAAGACGTATCGAGTTCCCGATTCAGCACCTTTCCACTCTACCATTCAACTATAATCGTACGTTATATATCGCGTTAGCACACATCATGGACAACAAATGCACACGCGCGCGCACGTACGCACACACGCAATCACGCACACACGCACACACGCACACATTTACATATATCCACTAATGTAAATCATTCTTTCACCTGTATACAGACGCTATTTTGATCAAAGTGGATAATGAAATAAAATGGCAATTCCAAACCCTGAAACATAATGATATGTTTGTTTAATATTGATGTCAAAATGTTTGGATATAAAATGCTTTATATTACCCCACAGCACTGACTGAGTTACCAAGGCATATATATATATATATATATATATAGTTAACTGTCCTCTTACCTGTCTAGGGCAATGGCTGTTAGTGTATTAACGGAGGCACTAACAGCTACACCTTGTAGGAAGGGTGTGGCTTTACACATCACAGCACCAAACCTCCAACCTGAAACAGGTAACAATAAAAAGGTATAACTATAACGGTATAAACTGTGGTACTCTCTGCTGGTCTACCTGTCTCTATGACTGTCTATATGTTGGTTTGTTTGTCTGTCAGTATACCTGTCTCTATGACTGTCTATCTGTTGGTTTGTTTGTCTGTCAGTATACCTGTCTCTATGACTGTCTATATGTTGGTTTGTTTGTCTGTTAGTATACCTGTCTCTATGACTGTCTATATGTTGGTTTGTTTGTCTGTTAGTATACCTGTCTCTATGACTGTCTATATGTTGGTTTGTTTGTCTGTTAGTATACCTGTCTCCCAATGAAAAAGGTCAATATGTTGGGTATAACTTTTTAACCGTCTATAAATGTTTGGGCTCTCTTTTCTGGTATACCTGTCTCTATGACTGTCTATATGTTGGTTTGTTTGTCTGTTAGTATACCTGTCTCTATGACTGTCTATATGTTGGCTTATTTGTCTGTTAGTATACCTGTCTCTATGACTCTATATGTTGGTTTGTTTGTCTGTCAGTATACCTGTCTCTATGACTGTCTATATGTTGGTTTGTTTGTCTGTCAGTATACCTGTCTCTATGACTGTCTATATGTTGGTTTGTTTGTCTGTCAGTATACCTGTCTCTATGACTGTCTATATGTTGGTTTGTTTGTCTGTTAGTATACCTGTCTCTATGACTGTCTATATGTTGGCTTGTTTGTCTGTTAGTATACCTGTCTCTATGACTGTCTATATGTTGGTTTGTTTGTCTGTCAGTATACTTGTCTCTATGACTGTCTATATGTTGGTTTGTTTGTCTGTCAGTATACCTGTCTCTATGACTGTCTATATGTTGGTTTGTTTGTCTGTCAGTATACCTGTCTTTCTGACTATCGCTGTAACTTTTTCTTTTTTTTCTATGTTTCACATGTTGAAACATGATATATATTTGACACATGACATGTATCTCTGTAGGCACATCACTCAGTTCCTCTTTTGGTGTCAGTCTGTCTGTTTGTTATTGATGTATTTTGGATTAGAGATAAAGAGACGGATATAGTAAAACAAACTGACTGACTGACTGACTGACTGACTGACTGACTGACTCACTCACTCACTCACTCACTCACTCACTCACTCACTCACTCACCACCCACCCACCCACTCACTCACTCACTCATCAACTCAATCATCATTCATTCATATCATCTACTTTACCTCCAAATCCCATTTATTTATTCACATTATATATATATATATATACTATATATATATATATATATATATAAAAATATATATATATAATAATAATAAAATTATATATATATATATATTCATGTATGCATACAGAAAGCACTGTCCAGGTTAATCCTGAAGGTTTGCCAGAAGCGGTAACTCTCCCAGAACCAAACATTCATTTGACCCTATTCATTAAATATTAACAATATCTTCCGCCACCAAAACACACGTGACTTGAGTTCAGAATGTTATCTTCCTATATACTGTTGAAACTCGTCACTATACGACATATAAAGTCTTTATACAAATCAAGTTGAGACGTAATTATTTATAATGTCTCTGAATGTAAGGACATAATCTAATTTAAACGTTTCCCTTAAATTGTGTGTTTGAAGACATTAAATATTGTTATCTAACTCAATAAAAGTAGCAACAGCACTAGTAGTGGAACTGATGGTGATGATGATGATGATGATGATAATGATGATGATGATGATGATGATAACAATAATGGCCAAAATTTACGTGGCTTAGTTACTTCAAATGAAGGAGACTCCTATGTTCTGTCGTTTACTGCTTCACTATGATGACTTAATTCTAAACGAATTTAGAATTTACAATAAATGACACATTCGGGGAAGAAAACCCTTACCAGTTGCCGGATTGGATGAAAAACTCCCTTTACTATAGTGTCATGGCCGAGATTCGAACCTCCGACCTCCCGCACATCATGACAACGAGTAAGACACTCCCATACTCTTACCCACAGCGACGATAATGATAATAATAATAATAATAATAATAATAATAATAATGGATAATAACAATAATTATCCCATTGTTGTTCTGCCTTCGTTTTATTATTATGGTTGTAAAATCATCATCATCATTATCATCATCATCATCATCATCTGCAATATGGCCCCAGTCAACGAGTGAGGACATTAAAGGTAAGGTCAAATTGACATATTTCCAGCCCAAAACATACGAAACCGAAAGTTGTGTGTCAGGAAACCCCGTCGTGAAATCTTTAAGGAGAGGCTGCACTCGCGTGAGTTGGTCATCGATGGACTGATATGGCGTTCAGCAGTACTTTCTATCTGGATACCGGATGATGAGGCTAGAGATAATGATGTTGTGGTATCTTAACGGTGATGGATTGACGGTGTTTGGACTGCAGTCAGTCGGCTAAAATGTAGAAAATGAAGGACATGTCGTTGTTGTTAGATAAACTTAATGATTACTCAGATCATCAGCAGTCCAGTAGTGTTCTGTGATTTTGTCCCGTGATCACCACAATGGTCTCTCTCTCTCTCTCTCTCTCTCTCTCTCTCTCTGCGTGTGTGTGTGTTTCCATCTTTGTATCTATCTGTTTGATGGGTATTTTATGTGATAATGCCGTGTTATGTCAACACCATAGTGATAACATGACTACAATGACATTGTTATGTGGCCATTAGTGGAAGTCACAGTATTGTAGTAAATGTCAGGATATAATTATTGCTTTGTATGGTGTAAGTCGTACGTGCTACTGTCCTAGCTGACAGGGCAATCTGATAGGTACCTGGTTATCTTCGTATCACACACGACCATACGGTCACATACATAAACACACACAAACACACACAAACACACAAACAAACACACACACACACACACACACGCATACAATAGAAAACTAGAACTGGTGAGACTTTACACATGCCTCAACATGAAAAGTCCCCACTCTGGATTCAAACCCATTAAAGAATCGTTCATAGTTGGAATTCTCTCTTCGAGATTATCTGTGCTAGTGCCTTATTCCATATGACTAAAACACACACGCATACACATACACACACGCGCGCGCGCCCGCGCACATTGAGGCCACTTGATACAGTCATATAATAATACTACACTGTTGATGAATTGACTAAGAGATTCTATATTTCGAGGTCCGCGCATTCTAAGAGAACTTGATATAGAGCTGAACATTCCGTGCACTGTTTGTGTCTTTGGGAGGACGTCGTTTAGGTGTTTGGCCTGGTTATCCAGCATTTAAATGACTTTAGCAGTGGTAATTGAGGTACGAAGTTTGTAAAGTATTGCTTTGAAGAAAGATAGACTATTTAAAACAATATGTATAAATGGGTCAATTTGACATAGATGTTAACATGAAGCCTTCTCACAACTGCCTTTATCTGGTTTGGATATGTTACTATCAGGAACCACGACTGGAGGTGATTCGTCTTTTTAAAATATTGTTGTATTGGGGATTGAGGGACTGATGAGACATTACACATAACTCAGCAAGAATGGATGCTTCGTTAGATTCGGTAGCCTGGTAAATCATCAGTAGTTTGAATCTGCGATTCGAAATCCTTTATTACACAATTCTACCACACCCGCACGCTTGGATGCATGCACGCACACGCATATATACACACGGCTGCACATTTGCATATACGCAACGCACACAGATCCCTCTCCCACACACGCACACGCACACACACAAACACAAACACGTACACGGATCTCCCCCCATATATATATATATATATATATATATAAGAAAGAGAGAGAGAGAGAGAGAGAGAGAGAGAGAGAGAAAATGGGGTGTAAACGGAGGTAGACTCACAAACAAACTGTCACACAGGCGGGTCAACAGACCGACAGACAGACAAATAGACAGGAAAACAGACAGACAAGTAGACAGGCATAGATAGACAGACGGTCCGCCAACATCAACGCTCCCCCCCCCCGCCCGACGACTTGAATTATTGATAAAATCAGCATCATCCGACATCACCTGCTGACGACAGGTGACACGCGGTATACAAAGGTGATGGGACATCACCGGCGCCTATCGACGGCTGATGACGTCATTCGGCGAAAATTAAACCCGAAGTACAGCTGAGTCGTGACGTCGTCGCCGAACTGATCCGAGACTAAATTAATAATCGAACGATCGATGAAAAATAAATAAAATTATCGACGAAAAAAAAATCAGTGAAAATTAATGTCTCGACATAAACAAAAAATAAAAAAAATATAAATAAACAGGCCCGCACATAAATTCTCTCCCCCCATTTTGATTATGATGGTAAATAGTTCTTTCGCTATGTTTCGGCCTCGTATTTCGGTTCAGAGCGAATTAGAAGCTAATCCACGGTGTTAGGAGGCTTGGGATTGTCAGATAATTAATGATTTATCGCCAGTGGCCGTTCTTGACACAGTATTATGGGACCCTCCATTACTGAAGTGCACTTAGGGATGGGCGTGGTCTTTCACGTCATCCGAATGGAGATGGAGGGGGTGGAGTGGCGTGAACTATGACCTATTTACGGCAGTGAAGGCGTCCATTAGTAGACGGTATTATGAAGCTAGATTTAGTTGTTCGCGGTGAAAGTAAAGTAGATTTCTCCAGAGATTTCTGCTTTAAATGTCTGGTTAGGTTTGTTGGAAGTTTGATTCCGGATACAGTTATTCCGGAAATGTTCGTTTGGTGATGGCGGTGGTGATGAAAGTGATGGTGATAATAATATGATGATGATGATGAGGATGATGAAGATGACGAAGAAGATGACGCCGACGAAGATGATGATGATGATGATGATGATGAGAGAATGATGATGCTGAGAGTGATGATGATGATGATGATAATGATGATGATGTCGGTAGCGGCAGAAATACCGACAATAATTTGTATATTTATTGACGACTGAGTGTTGCACGTACAGTATGTATCTCTGTGCGTGCGTACGTGCGTGCGTGCGTGCGTGTTTACATGCATGCGTGCGTGTGGTTGTATTTGTGAGCATACGTACGTGCACGTGTGCTGACCCCTGTGCATAAAAACGGAGACGAAGGCAGAAAAGGAAAAGAAATAAATGAATAAAATTAATACAAAAAAAATTAAAATAATCGTGTATGTATCAGGTAACAGATGGTAAACAATGGACTGAAGAGACAATACATAATTCAAATGTTCAATGGGCCATGCAAAAAAACATCCCCAGAACACAATCAAGGTTATGCCATTTGTTACTCTAGCAACCGTCTACAAATTGCAGACAATATCAAACAACGATAATAATATAAACAGAACATCAGCTATTGAGGTTTGACTGGATGAAAATATGAAGTGAGCTACATATTAAAATATCAATAAGGAATGTAACATTGTGTACCATAGGATGGGCGACGAGAAAATATTCTAGGGCACACGAGTAAATTGTATTTGGTAGAAACCCAACAGGGCAGTAAAATATTGTCCATTTCTGCACTCTGTCCGTATACACTATATATATATATATATATATATATATATATATATATATATATATTTTTTTCTTCTATGCAGTCATACATCTGTCTGCAAAGTCATAGATATATCTTGCCAATCTGACAGTTACGTCTGGATCCATTCCTCAGTTGTCCTGGATGACAATAAAGCGTCAACCGGTTCTTTCCACGGAGTACAAGGAAGCCGTTTTTTTCTTCATAGTCTTCACATAAAATCGTCCAATGTTCAGAGTTAGACCGATCCGTGAATGCTCACAATCCCGATTCTCTGTTCCCGGCGGTCGTTGTGCCTTTGTTCCTCGGTTAATAACTCCCGGCCGGCCCACACAGGGTAGAACCCCGGCAGTCCGAGTTCGTTCCGGATCATAAGCCGACATAAAATCGGGATATGGTTTGCTTCCGGTAGTCGTACGCAGACAATGTTTTAATGCGACCCCCTAGTTCGCCACCTTTGCGTGCGGTGATACGATTCATTTCGGGGACGAACATTCGGCGACACAAAACATTCGCCGTTTTCACCAGGGACGTGGCTAGCAACCTACCGTCAGCGACTGGAACTGACCAGACCATACCTGAGGGAATGGGTTTAATTATGTTACTAGCGCCGAGTGCAGTAAATATATGACGTCATATTTATGACTCGGGCATATAATATTTTCGGGATTATTTCAAGTATTGCGGGTGTTCGTCACCATTCAATCAATACTGCGCTGAAAACGACTGGGCCGGTGAGACTTTACCATTTCGGCATGAAAATGAGCTTCTCTGGATTCTTGACTCTGATGAATCGTCCAGATGTTATATTTACGATTCGCGATACCCCGGGCCTTGATTGTTTGATTGGTCATTGTCATTGTTGGGGGGGACAACTCAAACGCCATCTGACGCCGTATAATGCTAATCCTACATTCAACTCCATCAGATGGCGCTACTTGAACATAAACTTAAAACCATGTGACATTTATCCCGGAAACAACATTATGTGAAAAGTATTATTTGCACCGTTTAAACTGCGTAATAATGCCAAACGGAAGAAGAAACACACCTGGTATGTAAGTGTGTAGGTTTACCTTGGACGTTCCTCTAACGTCATACGCCTTACCAACGTGCTAGATAATTGATTTACTCAGAGTACGGCCTTGGTGGAGACTCGGAGTCCAGTATACCCTGAACGCTACCACGCTTATATAAGGCGAAGTGCGTCATAACGAACATTAAAATTTTCGTTTTACTTCTAAAATACGTTTGGCGCCTCAGTGGTCTAATCGGTAGCGCATTGGGCCACAGATCACTCCGAACTGAGTTCGAATCGCGGCGTGGGCATATCTGAAGGATGTTTCATCTGAGACTTCGCATCATTACCTTTAGAGGTCGGTCGGCCCATTTAGCCTACCATGTGCACAAATTGCCATAAAATACCAATCATTATCACTTGTAAGATACATTCTGATAAATTAATAGAGCTGGCAATGGCCTATTTTATTTAGCTTTATGTTGCTAAAATACGGTTACGGCCTGGTTGCTTTCGATCGCAGCTGACCGCAGCTGACCACAGCTGACCGCAGCCGAGCTGGCCATCGGCTAGGGAGCAAAGCGAGGACAATTCAGCATTGCGTTCTCGCTCATTAAGAGTTCATTTCCCGTGTCGCTTCGCCCGATGAATGCCAGAGGAGACTTCCGATGGTAAGGACATGACCAGGACAACAAGCCGAGACGTCCTCGTTCTGCCGCCTCGATTAGTGGCCTAGCTCTGAGTGATTCGTCTCCAGGCTATTCCGATAAGGAGACTGGGTTCGAAGCTTGATGAAGGCAGCCGGGGAATTGAACTTTCCTCGAACTGTGTATCTTCGCAGAACGGCCCCGGCCAAATATCCATTGCTAAACGGACAGAATTTTATACTAAACTGGGGGTTTCACGTATTCCCTCTTCTGTCTCTAGCTCAATCTAGCTGAGTGTTTTCTTTAATTAATGCAAACAACTGAAGGTCATTTGCACCATCTAGATCCGGATACTCCGAGTGAGAAGCGAGAGCGTTGAACTTATAAAATGTCAATTGTCACTGTTTTACTGCAACTTCTATGCTTGTAGTAGTATAAATGGGCAACGTGACCTGGAAAGGTAATGAGGTGGGGTGATGGATGAAATGGCCTGCAAACATAAGTAAATCTGGATTTGAACCCTCGTGTGTGGTTTGTTCTGTCACAGATAACCAATGATAAATCTAACATCTGGTCTGTATTATTGGGAAAATGAGATTGCTCTCTAGAACTTGAAATGGCACATATGTGTTTATCTGCCTATTCTTTTTGTTTTCTTCTATAATACACATGCACGCACACGCGCACGCGCACACACAAGCATGCGCGCAGAGAGAGAGAGAGAGAGAGAGAACACTGTTATTTAGTCTCTGATAGTATTTCCTTTGAGAAAAATGTATACACTTGACAGCAGAGATGGTTATATTTGGACAAGCGATGAATTATTAATTATAATGGTATCTATATTTAGTATTATCCTATGTATAGACAGACACTCGATGTTATATCACCGAGTCCCAGGTAACACATCCTATCTCCGTTATTTATCTATAATAATGTTGTAATTCTAGGGTGGTCTTTGTAACGTACTTATTTTAATATTATTGATATTCTTCGTCTCTCTCTCTCTCTCTCTCTCTCTCTCTCTATCTCTCTCTCTCTCTCTCTATCTCTCTCTCTCTCTCTCTCTCTCTCTCTCTCTCTCTCTCTCTCCTCTCTCTCTATTTACAGGATTCATACCAGTTAAGTAATAAATAGCCCTTTCTTTTAGGAGAAAATTAAATTAAAATCCACTATCCATAATTCATGTAGTGACGCACGGATATACGTCGACAAACGCCTGCACGCGAGTAGGTACACGGACACGCCTACGCGCTCCGTCCCACCTACTCGTGCATTACTCTTCTGACGTCTAATATGAGACGTAAACGTCTTAACGTAAAATGCTATTCGCGCTCAATATGTTCACAAACAAAAAACTGTTCTAGAGGATGTGAAACGGCGTTTTGATTCTACGTGCCAGTGCTTTATTTTCAATTCGGTGACTAATTCCCTTAATTGCGTGGTCGGTCGGTGGTTAATTCATTCGATCAGGCCATCGAGTAAGCAAATAGCTGTCTGCCTCAGCTGGGCTTGATCATCCCATACACCAGACAGTTTTATTCCTCCCCCCACACACATCAGCACTCACTCACGCACGCACGCGCACGCACGGAACTTGCGCGATAAATACTGGTGCGTGCACTGGTCAGATGAAACGTTCTGACCAGGAAGTGTTACTTCGGTTTAAACCCTGTGTACGACTTGATGACCATATCTCACGAACCCCCCCCCCCCACTTGACTTGGCTCAGACGGTAACGTATGCCGAATGACGGACGTTCTGTCTGCTGGTCGACGGGTAGCCCAGAGCACTCAGACACCAATTTTTTTCCGAGTGCGATTGGACCCCCTTAAACTCCAGTCACGACACACCTTCTGGAGCGAGATTCCTTCAGATGCTGTTGCCCTTCAAGCCCGTCGGCAGCCCACTGAGTTGAGGGAGTCTCCGCCTCCCCCCCCCCCTCTCTACAGCGAAATGGGGCCAGGGAACGCGAAATGAACGCATTCAAAATAGCACCTTCAAACTCTAGACCATCTAAGACTAGTGTCATTGTTTCCCTCAATATCTCTCTTTTTTTCTCTCTCTCTATCTTTCTCTTTCATTCTCTCTCTCTCTCTCTCTCTCGCTCTCTCTCTCTCTCTATCTCTTTCTTTCTTTTTCTCGCTCCCTCTTTCTCTCTGACATAGTTTTTTCTACATTTAGTTCAGAGATAAATGGCTATCTGTCTAGTTTAACAATATCCAGGATAACAATATTTGTTGAGGTTAAATTATTTCGCTTGCCATTTACTAACTTTTTAATGATTGGATAAGAGCAGCTCCTTTCCTGTTAGTTTGACCGTTCCAGTCCGCAGTTAGGGATTTACGATTGATTCTGAATGTCGTAAAAAGGGGAGTGAGCTAGTTTTTGTTACGGGTAAGAGACACAGAGATTTCAGAAAGGTTGCCCATCTCAGGTAACTTATCGATACTGATATAACTTTCCACTAGTCGTGCTTGTTCTAGTTATTCTGTTGGTTGGAGAGTAACAAATTAATATTATTCCGTCACATGTTGAGATTATTAAATGGCGTCCACTTATTGAGTGAGAGAATTATGTGTGGTCTAGCCGAAACATAATTTTAGAAACACACACACACACACACACACACACACACACGCAGAAAGAGAGAGAGAGAGAGAGAGAGAGAGAGGGAGGGAGGGAAGTGGGAGAGAGAAGCAGAGATATAGAGATAGAGATACAGAGAGAGCTAGATTGAAAGAGAGATAGATGGGGGGGAGAAACAGAGATATAGAGATAGAGATAAAGAGAAATCTAGATTGAAAGAGAGACGTATTCATTAACCAGGAATACTCAATTCCCACATGGATCAGCTCGTGGCATCAACACAGATCAGGACAGCCACCCAGAGCCTGATCTGGTACCATCTCAATAACATAAATACTTATCGTTGTCATCATATTTGCCGAAGTCTTGTTTATTGTCCTGACGTTAAGGCATTTCCGATGCCTCATCCGTGCCAGTGTCTCTTCGTTGGCCAATCAGTGTAGTTTATTTGGACATCAGTCTACCATCAGTCATTCCGTGTCTCGCAATGTACAGGTTATTTGAACACCTGTCTGCGCTTGACTCGAATAGATTGTCGAATGTCACGGAATGTCGTCGACGCGACGTATGATTGAAGTTTGGATAACGGAACCGAGAGACGCGAACGACTGTTCCGGCACGTGAATGATGTACGTCCTGTGAGTACAGATGGGAATATGTTCCATGAGTTAGACTTACAGACGTGTCTAGACTTAGTTATAGAACACGACCCAGCGAAGATAGGAAGCTCGGGGTAATTAGCTTTTGGTTGATTGATCTCAGTGGATTGTCTTCCAGGAGAATAAAATGATATTTGGAAATAAAGTATCTCTTGTGTTTTTAAAACTCTTTCTCTCTTCCCCATCTCTCCCCTATCGCTCTCTTCAGCTCTCTTCCCCCTCTCTCTCTTTCTCTCTTTCTCTCTCTCTCTCAAGCTCAATCTCTCTCTTTTAATCTCAATCTACCCCTCTTTCTTTCAATCTCAATATCCCACTCTCTCTCTTTCTTTCTCTCAATCTCTCTTCCTCTTCTTATTCTCTCTCTCTCTCTCTCTCTCTCTCTCTCTCTCTCTCTCTCTCTATATATATATATATATATATATATATATATATATATATATATATCGGACTGTTATATCTCCCTTCTTTCTCTCTCTTCCCTACCCTCCACTCTCTCATTCTCTCTCTCTCGTCTCTTTCATCCTACATCACCCCCTCTCTACACGCAAGACAACAATGCTAAAAGAGCCACTTAGGTAAGTACTTCCGCTGTTCCATACGTAACACAATTATCTCGTCAAAATTGAAACCCGACGATCTAATACTAGAAGTAACGTCCACAAATCGGGACGAGACATTAATAGACTTACTACAGCCTCGTGTGTCAACCATGTCCCGCCCCCGGTCCTAACTGTAGACGACCAACCCAGCCTACACCCACATCCTTCCCGGCAGATGATACGCATGTCACTGAAGGTGACCTTTACGATGAGCGTGGTCTGTCGCCGGCAGCGACACCTGGCTGACAGCTATTAACGACATTGTGTGCCTTGAAGTGGTTAACAATGTCTTCCAGCCGAAAGGTAAATATTTATAAAAAAAACACGTCCACGGCCTGGCTTCAGCGTCTTCTGTAACCAAACGTTAACCCGCAAATGTTACAGTTTGCCGAGTGATGCTTATTGAAGAGTTCGCTAGAAAAACTCAGGGATGTCCACCTATGAAAGAGCTTTCCTTAATTTAGCAACATTATCGTCTCAATTGGTAACCGGAAAACGTACACTCTGCTAACTATCTAACCCCTTTGCTTTTGTATATCATCAGTAATATATTTTGCTTATACTATCTGAAGGGTGTTTCATCTTTGAATTCGCTTCATTACCTTTGGAGGTCGCGCGGCCCAGTTAGCCTACCGTGTGCAGAAAAGGGCCGTTAACATCAATCATCATTAATTATACCACATGAAATGTGGTAGTATCTGAATTCGGTTCCTGTCATATTTAAATTATGTTGCTAATCGTAATTGTAACAGTTTCTTTATTATTTAATTAATTTATCTTTAATTTCAGCAAACAGCTGACGTTGTATTAGTGTCGCAGATTTCCATACATTTATGCCGATATTATAACAAATCTATCCCCTCCGGAATATTTCTAAAGGAAACTACATTTTACCAGATGGTGCCGGATGTTTCGTAGCACGCGAGCGTTCGTCGCGAGCGGTGATCCTATTGAATACATCGTAGGTAGGTAGTACACCGTCGCTGAGAACGCTGACTGATGGAATTGTTTGCTCGTATATATGTCTGTCACCTTTGTTATGGGCAGCTGGCAACCGGTTGAAGATATGGGACACATGACTGGTCTAATTAATAAATATATACGGCCTCTTTGTTGGGCTGTAGTTGGGTGGTAATGGGCGGTTTATCGTATAATGTGGGTGATATTTTTTGGTGTTATAGCATCGTTATTGTGGATTAACATTACACTTATCCACTTGTCGGCTGGGTTACATCGATCATTGTTATGATCATTGTTTGGTCGCGTATTATGGAGATTGCAGGGCTAGTCTCTCACTCACTCTCTCTCTCTCTCTCCTCTCTCTCTCTCTCTCTCGCTCTCTCTCCTCTCTCTCTCTCTCTCTCTCTCTCTCTCTCTCTCTCTCTCGTGCCTTCTCTCTATCTATCTATCTATATATATATATATATATATATATATATATATATATATATATATACATAGAGAGAGAAAGAGAGAGATGGATAGATTGATAGATGGATAATTGACTAGAAAGATAGAAGAAGAAAATAAATTACTAACCACCAACATCACTTAAAGTGGTAATATTAACTTTTATATTAACAAGTAATATAATCGCTCTCCTGCATCTCGTTGACCTTTTCACCTCGACAGCCATCTCGTGTCAACATCTCCCCCCTTTCCTCAACTTTCCGCCAACCGTTCGACGATAGCAACATAAATACACGCCTTTTGCCTCCATTACGTTGATCCCTTATCGCCAAGCTTCCGAGACTTCCCCTCCGGAACAACCTGTTTTTTTTACGAACCGTTCGCTGACGGGGCCTCGCTTCCAGCCACCTACTTAACTAACACATCATCGGACATCTGCTCAAAGTTCGCATCTACAGGTTCCCTTGATTCTGTTTAGACGAAATCCTTAAACAAACCGACGAACATCGGCGTCTTTCACCCGTATTTTTCGAAGTTTTGTTCGAAGGCCAGTGAACACTTCGGTTTAACCAGGTCAACATATGATAGTCATTATCACGGTGTTTTCCGTCAGTTTTTCTTCCCTCTTTTTGGCCGAGGAGACTTTCCCAATTCGCTCTATTGGGCCGTTGTTTGTGAGGGATGGCTCTGGGTATAGTGATCAGGACTCTCATCGAGCTTGATATATTAGATGATGAGGATTGACGTTTTACGGCCACTTTTGGGCATATGGTAGGCTAAATGGGGCCGAGCGACCTCCAAATGGAATGAAGCGAAGTCAAAGATGAAACACCGTTCAGATATCCCCATGCCGAGATTCGAACTCAGGTGGTCTATCAACTAGACCATGGAGGCGCCCGCTTGATATATTAACTTTAATATTGACAGTAGTGGATATAAAATCATTGATTCTGTTAAATATGATTGATGGGTAAAGATATTGATGTTTATTAGAAAACCTGAATACGACTCATTTGGTGCCCCTCCTCAACGTGAAATTTCCATTTTGCTCTTCCTCCTGTGCCATAACGGGACCCTCAGATAGGGCAGTGCTTAAACTATTGGCCTGGAAACCTGGAGTTTGTGGATTCAAATCCGATTCATCGCTGCACTTGTGGGGTTTACCTGGCGATTCACTCCTCGGATGTTTCAGGTGTAACCAGAATCGAGTCCAAGTAAATCATTCATCATCCCCTGGGCAGTCTGTGAGTTTGTTATTGTGCAACAGAAACACACAATAAGCAACAGTAATACACATAGGCCTCACAGTTACGGATTATCATTCATCCTTGTCTGCCTCTGCAAGAATCAGAACAAAGTTCGTGGGTTCGAACCGAAGACATTTCGATTTGTGTTTCACCATTTTAATACTGAACTTTCGGACAATAACGTTATTGTTACATTTCCAGTTATTATCGCCAAACATATTTTGGTATTTATTGTTTGTATATCTTTCGCTTCTTGAACCAAACATATTATATAGCAGTCCCTGAGAGTAGCCACCCTCAAAGTGTTGTATAACATCTGAGGATCTTTGACGACTCACTTTAAAAATATATTTAACCTGGTCAGCCATTCCCGACGTTGTCAGCTGAGAAATGAGTCCCTTTTGCGGGATCGAACCTGTGACCCGTGGCATTTGGGGGTACATATCATTTGACACTGAGTGCCACGAGCTTAACCTACCGATTAGGGCCGAAGTATCAGCCATTCTGCACTCGACGTATACATGGACTGTCTCAATCCAGATCATTTTAGGGTCCTTATCCACAACAGTCCACTACTTCTGAACCAGCTACACGTCTATGAGTTAATGGCTGAATAAAATCGGTCTTCGGTAGCGCTTTAATTAGTTCGATCTGAGAACCATCCCAATATTTAACCCAGCACCCTACTCACGGTGACGGGACAACCTGCCTTAAAGGATCAGCCGACATATTCCCAAGGTTAGTTCCCTAAGACACATCGTAATATACTTCTTTCTCCGTGCCCAGTCTAAATTAGCCAAACAAGAAGCTGGCGAAGCTGGTAATAATACTCTTATTATCCGAGCTCTAGATGTGTGGCTGAAATAGGAGAGCTCGCTGTGACGTGCCTCTAGGCTTATCTATTTCTTGTAAATAAACTGGTGGGGGTTATCTCGACCTCGGTCCGGGGAAATTAGCACGCGGAGTACGAATATCTGGAATAGTTTATCACGTCGACTCAGCCGGAATACCGTCCCCCCCCCCCACCACCCCGTTCACGGTGGAATTTGTGTGGATGAAGTCTGCAGTTCGGACGAGATATCATTCACAACACACAAATAATATTTTGTCTTCCGAAGTGCTTAGAGCTTCTTCTGTTTGCTGGTGAATGGAAGAGCAACCGAATATTGGATGATGCTGATGATAATAATAATAATTAATAATAATAATAATAATAATAATAATAATAATAATAACGTCCTTTAGAGAATATAACTCTGGCGTCAAGAATGTTGCCACGTTGCTTGTTTTAACTTCCCAGTAATGTAATAACGACATCGGCCGAAATATGATCAGTTCAATAGCTAGTCATTGGATGTTGACATCAAATTAGAAGCGTTCTTTCACGAGATAGAGTAACTCTAGTGTTTGCTGATTGGATGATAACATTCCATTGTGATTGTATTACAGTCTCCTATTGGTTGATGTGACCAAAGATGGCCTTGGTCATGGTAACTGTAATAGTAATGATGGCGGTTGTGGTCGAAATAGTAATGGTGGACTATAATAATAATAATAATAATAATAATAATAATAATAATAATAATAATAATAAAACAACAATTACTTATTACTCGTGTACTAATATATCAGTAATAAGAGTGTAAGTACACGTTTGTATGAGTGGTTGTGTAAATGTAATATTGTCCCGTTTCAAATGATTTAAAGCTAAACAAAAAAATAAAACATGAAGCTCATTTAATCTTGAAGATATTACGCTTATAAAACACATTTTCGGAACTAATCAATCTCATAACTACAACATGAAACCATACGTTGCTGTATGTCATAGGATGTTGTACTATGTAACGAATATATTGCGGAATGTCAAAGAGTAGTGTCATTGAATGTCATAACAGTTTGCATTATATCGTAATGTATTACAGTATTTCATTAAATGTTGTCGTAATAGAGTATATGTTGTAGTATACCACAACAACTGTACGCCATGGTGTTTTCTAATATATTCCAACACGTTTCACTATATCATGTTATCTTGCCAGTGAATGCATCGGTTGTTTTATTTAGCCTAGGCACATCTGGCCACAATATGGGCAAATAAGACTACTGAATGAAATAATCTATAGAAACGTTGGAATTCGAACATATAATGTAGTATTAGATTTATTTTATGATATGTGGTAGTGTGGCATTATTATAATACTTTTTAAAAATTATTATGATTATTAATATTATTATTATTATTAGTGGTAGGAGTAAAAGTATTTGTAGTAATATTAGTAGAAGTAGTACTAGTGGTAGTAGCAGTTGTACTACTACTACTACTACTACTACTACTACTAAAAAAAATTATAATAATAATGCCAGTAGTAGAATAGTTGTTGTTGCTGCTTTTGCAGGTAGTAGTAGTAGTAGTAGTAGTAGTAGAAATAGTAGTTGGAGTTGTTGTAGTAGTTGTAGTAGGAATAGTGGTGGTAGTAGTAAGAGTAATAGTAGTAATAGTAATAGTAGTAGTAATAGCAATAGTAATAGTAGTAGTTATTGTTGTCGTTGATGTAAGATAAGTAATAGTAGTAGTAGCAATAGTAGTAGCAATAGTAGTAGTAGTAATAGTAGTAGTAGTGGTGGTGGTGGTGGTAGTAACAGCAGCAGCAATAACAGCAGTATTACAAAAGTTGGTATAATTAATATTATTGTTATTGTTGTTGTTGTTGTTTTGTTTGCTGTTGTTCCTATTCTTGTTCTTGTTTTTCTTTCTCTTTGTCTTGAATATCTTATCCAGTTTATTTTATTTGTTACCAAATTCTACAAGATTCTGCCTCTTGACACAATGATCTAAGTGACGGAGCGTTTGACACACAAGATGTTGAAAAGTCCCGGTGTAAAGATTCCATTTTCATAGACTCGTGCAAGAAACGTCAGCTGGTTCGGAAAAATTTCTCGGCTCACGATACTGGGAGACGGATTCTGCTCGCGTTTGGCGTATTACGGTGAGCGATACCGCGTTATCGGATTAGTAGAGAGATTAGACATACCGATCGCTCTCGATGACGTAACACATATCCTGACATTGAAATACTAAAGGATGTAGAAATGTTGATGATCAATGTTTGTTTTTAATTCAGTGTTGTTATGACATAGTTGCATTTAAAATATTAGCATCTCAATATATGAAGGATCGGTTAGCTCTATATACGTAATTCTCGGCGGGGGGGGGGGGAGTTAACCCCCAATCAACGAACTAGGAAATACGAAGATTATTCAGCCTACTTTCGCGCCAAATAGTCCTGCCCCAGTCAAGGCTTCGTAACCAATATTTGTTGATATTATGAACAGACGTCTTTTACGTCAAAGACGTTCGACTGACGCCAACTACGACAAGACTGGCTTACCAACGTCAGTTACGTCGAAGGCGATTTATTGCCGAAGTTGAAAGACGTTCGAGCTTAAAATGAAAGCTGGCTGACGAAAGGTGAATAACGCTGAATCTCAATGGGCTTCGACATGAATACCAACTGCGTCGACGGCTCTGTTCAGCCACGTGACTCCGATTGGTCATGTGACTCTTGTGATAGAGCCACGTGGCCAGCTGCTCGTGATGTGATATATCGCTAGCTGGCATCGCTGATGGTTGCCAGATTTGGCGAGACATTTGTTGAAGCGCTTCGTTCTGAGTGATTTCATGCTTCTATTGGCAGGAAATTGGGTTTGAGTCCCCGACTAAGGGTCAGCTTACTGGTGTGTGTATTGGGAGCATGTGGTAGTCGCCATATTGGATGGACATCACGTGGCCCATGTGTCAGCTGCGGACCTACTACGTGCGACGTTTGTAAACGAAACAGTTTTAATTTATCTTCGTGGCAATGTGAATATATTTGTTCGAGAAAAAAAAAAATATATATCGCTCTCTCTTTCTCGCTCTCGCTCTCTATCTATATACATCTATCTATCTAATTATCTATATCTTGCTCCAAGCTCTCTCTATATCTATCTATCTATCTATCTATCTATCTATCTATCTATCTATCTATCTATCTTTATGAGTGCGTCTGTCTGTGTGTGTGCGTGTGGGGGGATTTTGGCTGAGTGTGTTGAAATAAATATTGATAAAAGTGTAATCTATCATAGAACCAATTCACCAATTTATCATAAAATGATGAGTATATTTTTTTCTGATAAAATAATATTATGTTCAAGTAATATTGATACGACAACTGATAAAAAATTAGGCCAACTGGATCTCTGGTTCTTGGATATCACGTGACAGACGAATGATCCAGTTTTATGATCTTTCTTTGCTTTCTTTGTTCGTTTCTAGGATCACTAGCAATAGTATAGCCCTGCACAATCTTGGAATGTCACATCTTCCTTTCCGTTTCTCTTAATATCAGCATCAGCAAGAGTTCGCGTAACAGAAGGACTACATTTAACATCTTGTACAGCCCAATAAGCTTGTTGAATAATTTAACCTTGGATTGTACCCAATTCGGGTTTATTGGAGACATATTTTGAGCGTATTTTACATATAACAAAACGTTATAAGAGTTTTTATTTAGTCCATCAACTGTTTATGTTTAAGATATTATGTGTTATTAATATAGAAGTAGATAGCTCTCTATGGTCATTCATATTAATTAGTTTACTAAGATGAACGATACCTTGGAACGTTATTATGAATAGGCTTTCCAAATCACATTTATTATGGTCAACTGTATCAAATGCAACATACAGCTCCAGACGAAATACTATTACTGGCTTATATTGGTGCTATCATTTCTCAACTGAGCCAGGGCCGTTTCACTACTCCGACCAATATCATATGAAGATTGCCTTCTTGTAGAAAACGTCTATTCAAGAAATGTGTATTTTTGATGGGGTTCAACTCATCGCATTGAGAGAGAGAGAGAGAAATAGGGAGAGAGGGGGAGAGGGGGGGGGGGAGAGTCTGAGGACATATTCGACAACTCACTGATATCAGTCACTGCATCGCAGTGAAATCCATCGGTCATTGTCAAACATGTTCATCTCACAAGATATGACACCTTGAATCAGAGGTCGTGTTTTTGACAGTTTTCATTCAAACACATTTCTTTAACACG